>JAWRVZ010000175.1:0-462500 GCA_037043235.1 Rhodeus uyekii | reverse complement strand
ATCAATGATGATGTTCTTCTGATGTTTGTTTAAATGTTATATTATGAATCCAGACAGATTTCTCTAATCTTTATGATCTGTAAAAATGTAGACGCATCGCCATATAAGACGCTCCGGAACATAAGACGCATCCAATTTTAAAGGAAGAAAATCTAGGAAAAAAAGATTCTGAACCAAATACTGTAGTAAAATATTTTATATCAACTGTATAAAGTTAACAGCACAAAAAAAAACATAAAACAATTTTATGCCAACCATGTAACATATTAATAACTATCTTTACTCTCATTAACAGTCAGTAAACAGTGAAAGTAACAAAAATAAGGCTGTAATGTTTTTATTCAAACTCCAATAATTTGTGTGTAAACCGGGAAGTGGGGTGTTGTACCGAAATCTCACTCCCCTCGCTAACATCCAGATTTTTCTGCAGCAGAAAAATACACCTGTGAAAATCTCACTCCCCTCATTAACTCTGGTTTAAAAGCTCACAGACTCACCATATGATGAGACAATAAGAGTTAAGAGTTATTTTTTTGCTGTGAAAATCTGACTCCCCCTGGTAAACCCATAGGCCTACTATAATTCATTATAGCTAATATAATTTAATTTTCTGCTTATTTATGTAAGCGTACAAGTCCGTTTGTAGGCGAATATGCTCAAGGAAGTGCGTTCACCTCTATTAATGCGCACGCGTAGGGGAGTGAGATTTGTCCGGGGAGTCAGATTTCCGTACAACACCTTGCGAGACGCGAGTCACCACGGAAGCAGAGAACGCGGCTCACAAGTGCAACACCTGCACGTTCGGCGCTCACGCTTCACTCTCTGTGAGTCACGCCTCTTTCTCTCGGTTTCGTTTCACTTCTCTCTTAAGCACGGCTCGTCTCCCGACTCTCCCGCTGCAGACCTCGCTGAACCACGCCCCCCTCACCACAGTCGTCACTGTAAAGTCCACCATTGCCCCCCACTCGTCATCGCTACGGCCGTGGCCGCGCTCCGCTGATTCTTTATATTTGTCGGATAGGACGCACCAACTTTTTCCCCCCAGTTTTGGGGAAGAAAAAATGCGTCTTATGCGGCGAAAAATACGGTAATTATTTTTTTTTTTACAGCACTTTTGTGTGAGTTTGTTTGGCTTATACATAACTGTTGATTTTGTTCTCCAGGTGTGTTTGGCGCTGGTTTAGAAGAAGCTTCAGTGTCTGTGAGGGAGGGCGATTCAGTCACTCTAAACACGTATGTTAAAATAACCCAACAAGAAGATATTAAATGGTATTTTAATGACACTCGTATTGCTCAAATCCTTGGAGATCTCAATAAGATCTGTACTGATGTTCAGTGTAATAATGGCACTGAGAGTTTCAGAGACAGACTGAAGCTGGATCATCAGACTGGATCTCTGACCATCATGAACATCAAAATCACAGACTCTGGACTTTATCATCTTCAGATCATCAACAGCAACATCAAAGAAAAGATCTTCAATGTCACTGTTTATAGTGAGTCATTAAAGCAGGTTATGGGTCATTAAAGTAAAGTAGTATGGGATGGGACAGTAGTAAAGTACTGTGGTCAAGGATGAAAAATAATAAGCGTAAATCAAAAAATTAAGCATGTTTGTATCAAAGTAAAAATGTGTTCGTATGTCAATTGTATTCATAACCTTATGGATAAATGTTGCTTTTCACACCTAAAGGCAAGAAAGTAGTGGCGTTTTTCCCCTAAAAAGATCCTCCAGCATCTGTTTGTTTGTGTTTCAGGAGTTTCTGCTGATGAACGAGATGAAATGAAGAGAAAGTCGGTGAATGAGGGAGAATCTGTTTCTTTAGATCCTGCTGTTACAAAAAACACAAATGATGTGATGAAGTGGTATTTTAATGAGACTCTCATCGCTGAAATCACTGGAGATCAGAGTAAGATCTGTACAGATGATCAGTGTGATGAGAGATTCAGAGACAGACTGAAGCTGGATCATCAGACTGGATCTCTGACCATCATGAACACCAGAATCACAGACTCTGGAGTTTATCAACTACTGATGATCAACACCAGCAGAAACAACATTCACCGTCGTCAGATCAGCATCGGCAGAATCAGGAGATTCAGTGTTACTGTAACTGGTGAGTATAATTTATGAAGTTTAAAATACAGTTTTAAACTTCAGAAATAATTAATAAAATGAACAAAATTTAATTTTAAATTATATTTTTATGTCTGCCTGTCTTTTATTATCTCAGGTTCAGGTTTGTCTTCAGCTGCTATAGTAGTAATAGTTGGTGTTGTTGTTCTGCTGGCGGCTGCAGTTGTTGCTGTGATTTACTATCGTCACCACAGGTTCTATAGATCAGCAGCAACACAGAATGTAAGTATTACATACAGCTGATTTAACACGAAATATGAGATTTATCATACAAAATGAATCTTAACATTTACAGTAGTATGGATTCATGTTTATATTATTACTGTATAATTATTTATGTAATACAGTGATGCCTTGAGATACGAGCATAATATGTTCCAGGGCGAGCTCGTAACTTGAATTGCTCGTATCTCAAATCATTTCAAATCATTTTTTTAAATCTGTTCCAGTCCTCTAAAAAACTCCCTCATTAGTGCTAATAACAATGGAAAAAACATGTTTTTAATTGCTATATAGACACATGCACACAAAACATTATTGTATATGAGGATTCCTGTGATTTAAAATAAAATATGGTTTTAATTATGAGTTCTTACCTTTGAGACAGACGATACAGTAGCGACAAATAGCCGCATGTGGAGGAAGGAGCGATAATGCGAACTTAGTGTAAATAACGTAGTGTAATGATTGAACATGCATAACTCGTGCTGCTCTCAGCTTAATACTAGTGAATCACTCGTCACCCCGGTTTCCTCCAGCTGTAAAACCAAGGTGCTTCTAGTGGAGATCACATTACCCCATTTCTATATTCAAGTTATTATAAAACACTGGCATGCACAGATTTAGTACGAACTGCACTACAGAAGATGATAATGTGATGCAGTTAAGATTCATTAAGAGATTTCCTCAAATATCAGGATGTATTTTCCAAGTCTCTAGTATTTTAGTTTTTGTGGAACTGTTCTGTTCATGTTTTTTACATTGTTTAAATCAATTGGTTTCTGTTTCATGACAGGAAAATGATGTACTGTAGATGAATCTCCTGAAGAGTAAATTGACTACAGTAGCGGGTGAGTGTGTGTCTGTGTGTGTGTTTGCTGTTGTAACTGTTATCAAGAGCGTCTGCTGAAAAACCCAAACATAGAGACTGTGTCTGGTAAACATAAAACACTTCAAACCCATTTAAGGGTCATATAATTAACGTTAGCCCCCCCTTCCTCCAAGATATAATACACATAAAAACTTGATATTGAATGTTATGAATATTAGATCCCTTCCTACAAAATCACTTATTATTAATGATATGATTACGGATCACAGCCAAGGTTATTGTTATAAACATGAGCTTCATCAGAAAGGCAAAAGGGAAGGTGTTGCAACAATTAATATATATTCAGTATTATTGAGAGATCTGATTCCAATTAGTTCTTTTTAAATGATGCTTTATGTATCAATGTATTGAACTGAACACCTCTTTCATTTGCTTTGTCTTTGCATAAATCATGATGGAGCCTCAGTCTGTTTTCATTAAATTTGTCCACATAAAACTGAGATGGATTTTTAAGTGCCATTAATATGTTAATCTGAAACCATTACACACTCTTATACCGTATGACAAATGGCATCTATGCCTGTGTGCTTATAGTCTGTTTGTCTCGCCCTTATCCCAAGGTTACTGTTTTCAGCCGGATCTAGTGCGTATCCAGACCAGATGGTGGATTCGGAGGAAACCACAACACTAAACTTCATGACCATCAAAGAACTCTGCAGTTACACAAACCCTCATCGCAAACTACACAACTATGAACACGTGACTAGACCAGACACAGTGCTGAACACTGCAAATAATCATTGATAAGCCAGTCGTTGGCTAATTGGCAGCTTTATCTTCACATGGCAGCTCTATCTTCTTGAGGTTTAAAAGAATTGTACTATTCAGTAATGTCAGTGGAGCTGCTTAAAAACTATCTCAGATTTTTTATGCTTGATCAAATCCACAAAATTGACACTGTTTTTTGACTGAATTGAATCAAAAATTTGAATTCCACGAATTTCACTTGGTGCTGAAAAACTTTAATTGAGCTCATCCATATATTTGATTGACTTTGCATTTGAAGAACTTGTAAGAATTGTATGTTTCTGTAACTAATGTGACGTCTCTGATAGAGGGAATGAGATGTGGTGTTGAATGTTGACACTAGGGAAGCCCAAACACCTCTTGAGGTTAATGAGAATTGGTGAGTGGAATTTGCATATGACACATGGGTATAAAAGGAGCTGCCGTCCATTCATTCACATTCGTTCTTCAGAGCCGAGCAGTATTGATGCATTTGCTATGCCTGTACAGCCATGCCTCGCACCAGTGCCCTTCCCAAAAGTGCACAAGGAGCTCACAAAATCAAGGAACGCACATTTACTCCCAGATCACGCGTCAGTACCCTCAACCAGGGGGTACCCAGAGGTTCCTCAGGTGGAGTGAGAGATTGCACTACATTTACGCCTGCAGAAGTGTGTGGTACTTCCTGGGTGTGAGTCCATGTGATGTATTGTGCAGCTACTAACCTCTCCATATGATCTCTATTTTGCTTTTTCTACCATGTTGGAGGAAGCTGTTGATTCCACTGACCAAATAAGAACAGAGAAGGTCAATGAAGCTTGGCAGAAGTGACCCGTTCCCATTGTAATCACTGTCATTCATTTCCATGAGTGGTACATTGGAGTTCAATTGATCTTTTGAAGCATCAGAAGTGTTTGGTGCTCTGATATCTGATCTCTAGTGTTAGCATGTTATTTTTTTTCCATTCATTACTGTGAATCCGCTTTTTATTGTTGGCTGGAGAAACACAATTTGTATACCGTAGTTGATAAAACCATGATTTCTTTTTTTTTTATTAAGTTGGCTTGTGAAAGCCAACTTACTGATCTACTGTTTAAACTTATTATTCTTATTCTTAGCAAAAAATCAAACACTATCTCCTGCTAGGGCTTTAAATCTACAAACACCAAACTCGCACCACACCTCAAACCTATTCTGACTCGGGTTGCTATATCTTTTCTAACTGATCCGACTTACGGTTTTCCTAAAAATGCCCCCCAAACTCAAGAAAAATCCCATTGACTTTCATTGCGGAATGTTCAGAATGAGCCAAGAGATTCAAACTCCAACTGTCAAAATTCAAATCTAAACACTGAAGCTCATGAGAGTCAGTGCAAGCGACATGCTAATTCACACTAAATCTTGCTAGTGACATGCTAAATCTTGCTAACGACATGCTAAATCACACTAAATCTTGCTAGCGACATGCTAAATCACACTAAATCTTGCTAGCGACATGTTAATTCACACTAAATCTTGCTAGCGACATGCTAAATCACACTAAATCTTGCTAACGACATGCTAAATCACACTAAATCTTGCTAGCGACATGCTAAATCACACTAAATCTTGCTAGCGACATGCTAAATCACACTAAATCTTGCTAGCGACATGTTAATTCACACTAAATCTTGCTAGCGACATGCTAATTCACACTAAATCTTGCTAGTATCATGCTAATTCAAACTAACCCTAACTAAAAGCTGTTAAAACTACTACAAACTTTCTGGCCCGGCTTTCTCAAGCCAACTTTAAAGTTCGTTGACGAACTTTACTTTTCTAGTTATACTATAATGTCCTTCCTTCAACATCAAGTTAAACACCAGCCATTATAGATTCAAGAAATGCAAGGTGAAATTACATTAATCTCATTGTTTTTCATCAGAACAGAAACACTTACTAACTGTGTTTACATGCACACTTGTCAAGATGCTATTTACTACATACAGAAAGTTTTCAAATTACTTTAAGTTGTTTAATAATGAAATATGAATCTCTTTGGTCTGGATTAAGTTTATTCAGTGTTGATATGGAACTAAACTATAAAACTGCAAACATTTGTTTTTATTTTGAATAAAAAACAAGTATTTTGAATGTACGTCATATTCTTTTTGCTGGAATATATATTCATATCCTCTGAAAAGAGATAAAATATATGCAAACGTGTTAACAGAATAATTTCCTTTAGCAAATTGTGCATTAATTAGACAATATGAATCAAAAATCCCATGAATCTCACCTGAGTTTTGTAATTCTTACACGGATTTCCAGGCTGACATAAATGATCTATTCTGACAGCAACCAGTACATCCTCAGACAAACATTCTGCCTTTTCGTTCATCTTCAGACCTACAATTAAAAGCAAGCACTTAACAAGAACCGATTCAATTGCCAATGTCAAAACTTGAAGAAAAAAAACCCACTATTACTATACGTGTGAATGAGTGTGTGTGTGTGTGTGTGTGTAAAACACTCCCTCATGTTGTGGTCAGACTCAAGGTTGTAACTCAGAGTTTTGCCATGCTTTTGCATTTCAGAGCTGAAAGTGACTGAAACAGCTGCATTAAAATCATGCTTGTCTTCTCTGTGTTGTTTTTACTCGCACATGGTAAGATATTTTATGTTTCAATCTCTGTTTTATCAGGACGCGTCGCTTTAACTAATACGAGTCTTAAAGCTCTTGATTCATAAATGTTCTGCGCTGTTTTTATTTGTATATGTAACCTACATATAGGCTATATGAAACCTGATATCTATGAATAAATGATGCTTTACTTTCATTTTTCATTGTTTGTAACTTTTGTGTCTTTATGTTCTTGTTATGCCTTGGCGTTTAAAAAAATGATTTATAGAATGTCAACTTAAACATTCAAAATAAAGCCTTATGTAAACGCAAATTTAGAAAAAAAAACAACAACCAAAGAGCTTCACCAGCCATGTGCTCTGGAGCGCCATGTGTAACTGAGCGACTACTATTGTTCTCTGAGTGAATTAAGGAATAATGTTTTTATTAGTTTGCACGTGCTGTGCAGTTTCTGACCGAATGCATACAAATTCACCTCCTGTAATGTTTGGATAAAGTACAGAAAAGTGCTTGTAAAAAAAACGTAGCCTACATCCCCAAGTCATACATTGAGTTCCTTTTGTTCTTTTCCTTTGTTCGTTCTGATGCTTTTTCGTTGAATACGTCACTACCCGAAATAACTTAAATAAAGCCATGTAAATTTATTTATGAACATATTCTGTTACCTATACTGGAGTGATGATTCATGTTTTTTTTTTTTTTTTTTTTTTTACTTTTCTTGTTCTGAAAAATACTTTATTTTCGCAAGTAACTAGTAAAGTAGTGCATTACTTTTAATTGTACTAGAAAATATCGAAAATACCTTTTCAAATAAGTGAAACAAGTTACTTTTGTTTTCCCATGTATTGACTAACAGATCTTCTCATGTTAAAGAAAATGGAGAGTAGGCTAAGTGCATACACATTTCTCTACCCACAATCTTTACGATCTGGAGGGAAGGAAAAAACGTGTCCTACAATTTAGTTTCTGTTTTACAATGAACTGTTTGTTTTCTCCACCAGGTGCGTCTGCTGTTGAGAGAGTGTCCGTGTCTGTTATGGAGGGAGATTCAGTCACTCTATACTCTGATGTTACAACAATCCAACAAGACGATATTAAATGGTATTTTGATGACATTCGCATTGCTCAAATCACTGGAGATTTCAGTTTAATCTGTACAGATGTTCAGTGTAATGAAGGAACTGAGAGATTCAGAGACAGACTGCAGCTGGATCATCAGACTGGATCTCTGACCATCATGAACACCACAATCACAGACTCTGGAGATTATGAATTAAAAATTAGCTGCATCAGAAGCGGCTGTGAAAAGACCTTCAGTTTTTCTGTTCATGGTGAGTTTTTTTTTTTAAAACCTATTTAAAGTCATTCACATTCACTCTCATCCTGGAGCCAGAGTCTGCACAGTAGTGATCAGGAGATGCGGTATCCAATATATATGGGCCAATCTACAGAATTGGTGACAAATCAGAGTTGGAAACATCTTGAATTCTTTTATTTTTCCCCCACAAATTTTGCACATGCAAATTGTACAATATCCACGGTATACATTTCTAGTAATTGTGCTGTTAGTTCTCAAAGTGTTTTTTCAGAAAATGCTAGAATATTTTCATACATCCCAAATTTGTCACTACCAAAACACAATAATATATCATAAATTAAGCAGGCTTATAATGACCTATTAAGATTTTGTTTATATCAACCTTGTAAATATATATTTTTCTATTTAAAAAAAAAATGTTTACAGGTTAAATAAAAAAACAAAACAAATTTAATTATATTTTAAGTGTAATTTATGAGATTTGTTGTATTTTGAACCCAATCTTTCTTTGTAGAAGGCATGAAGTTTATCATACTGATTTCAAAGTTAAGGATTCATTAGGTTGAATATGCTTTAAACTAAACACTATCATAACGTCTTAGCTGATAATTCAATATACTTTATTTTTGACAAAACTTTCCATGTTTTGGTTGTGACTGCACATTTTCGGTAGTGACAGTAATGTTTTGGTAGTGACCCCAATACTTAGTTTGCCATAGTTGAATCGGACAGTCAACATTTTATGTTAATACAAATAACTAATTATGTTGCACATATGCAGTCAGCACGTACACTCACCTAAAGGATTATTAGGAACACCATACTAATACTGTGTTTGACCCCCTTTCTCCTTCAGAACTGCCTTAATTATATGTAGCATTGATTCAACAAAGTGCTGAAAGCTTTAGAAATGTTGGCCATATTGATAGGAGCATCATGCAGTTGATGGAGATTTATGGGATGAACATCCAGGGCACAAAGCTCCCATTCCACCACATCCCAAAGGTGCTCTATTGGGTTGAGATCTGGTGACTGTGGGGCAATTTTAGTGCAGTGAACTCATTGTCATGTTCAAGAAACCAATTTGAAAAGATTTGAGCTTTGTGACATGGTGCATTATCCTGCTGGAAGCAGCATCAGAGGATGGGTACATGGTGGTCATAAAGGGATGGACATGGTCAGAAACAATGGTCAGGTAGGCCACGGGATTTAAACGATGCCCAATTGGCACTAAAGGGCCTAATGTGTGCCAAGAAAACATCCCCACACCATTACACCACCACTACCAGCCTGCACAGTGGCAACAAGGCATGATGGATCCATGTTCTCATTCTGTTTACGCTAAATTCTGTCTCGACCATTTGAATGTCTCAACAGAAATCGGGACTCATCAGACCAGACAACATTTCTCCAGTCTTCAACTGTCCAATTTTGATGAGCTCGTGCAAATTGTAGCCTCTTTTTCCTATTTGTAGTGGAGATGAGTGGTACCCGATAGGGTCTTCTGCTGTTGTAGCCCATCCACCTCAAGGTTGTGCGTGTTGTGGCTTCACAAATGCTTTGCTGCAAACCTCAGTTGTAACGAGTGGTTATTTCAGTCAAAGTTGCTCTTCCATCAGCTTGAATCAGTCGGACCATTCTCCTCTGACCTCTAGCATCAACAAGTCATTTTCTCCCACAGGACTGCTGGATACCGGATGTTTTTCCCTTTTCACAGCATTCTTTGTAAACACTAGAAATGGTTGTGCGTGAAAATCCCAGTAACTGAGCAGAAAGGGAAAAACTCAGACTGGCCCGTCTGGCACCAACAACCATGCCACGCTCAAAATTGCTTTCTTTCCCATTCTGACATTCAGTTTGGAGTTCAGGAGATTGTGTTGACCAGGACCAACCCCTAAATGCATTGAAGCAACTGCCATGTTGATTAGATTGATTATAAAATTGCATTAATGAGAAATTGAACAGGTGTTCCTAATAATCCTTTAGGTGTAATTAGTCAGTGTATAACATATTCATTCAGATAATTATTCAGAACCACATAGAGACACTCTCTCTCTCTCTTGTAGTCTTTCTAGGCATTAATATCATAGAAATTAACATTATTGACAACAACCTAACAATCCAACGCTATCATCCTATCTATAACCCCTCTTGTTCGAATCGCCCGCTCCAAGCGGGACTCAAACTCTGGTCCGCCGGTATGAGAGTCAGACTGTTACATATCATTGACTGCACCCTTAATTATAACCATATCACATTACATAATTTTAACTTGCATACTAAAACACTACAGAACATTTGAGTTTTCTCAACTTAGGTCCAATAGTTGTACAAACTTTGTTTGAGTTATCTCAACTTTTTTTCCTGTTAAATAGTTGATTAAACTTTAAAAGCTGAATTTGTCATACAAAACATAAGTTGGATTTTTTACAGTGTACAAATTTTTTGTTTATTCCGGATTAATAAAGCATTATGTGTTCCCTTTTGTCCCTACCAAAACAATGATGTCACAACCGAAACTTTAAGACATGTTTTGGTCGTGACTGTTTTGGTAGTGACAATTTTAGATAATTTTGAGCCTAGCTCAAAGATGCAAATCAGCACATGGTTAGCAATCACTGGTCAGAACATATAAACTATATTTTATGGAATAATATCCCAAAAAGTTTTCTTAATAGCAGAAAAAAATGTGTTTGGTAGTGACATTCCTTAAAGTTACACACAGATTTTCAGACTTTAGAACACATTTACCTCAAAATTATGGGATCAATCTACTCACCATATAGCATATGAGAGAGAGGGACATAGGAATATTTCCTGATCAAAAATGTAGGAGTGTGGTTAAAATCAGCCTCACCCAATGGACTAAAACATTCAGTGTTTTGGTAGTGACATGAAAATACGGGACACGTTTTTTTTACATAAAGATTCATGATTTAAAAAAAATTAACTTAATTTTTTAAAAAAAAAACAAAAAGATGCGTTTAAAAACAAGAATGAAAAAAATTGCACAAAATATTTCAATATTATTTTCACAAGTTGAAATTTACATGTAAGGGTTTGGGACAGCCACCTCCTAATTGAAAGTACCCAATAAATTATGATATTATAAATATAAAGCTTTTAAATATTTTAAATAATATTGTGTGTTTCAATGAATAATTTAAGGATCTTAGTAAACATCTAAGATTTGAATATTTAAATGCTTGTCAAATGGGTTTTTTTGGATGGGGGAAACCAATTGTCACCAATTCTGTAGAATGACCCATATTGTCATAATGAGAGATCATGAACAACAGAGGTGAACACAACTAGAGATCTTTATTTAAGACAGGGCACGGAAACAGTGATCTGGTGACAAGTGAAGACAATGAGGTGACTGAAGTGAAGCTTAGCTGAAGTGACTGAACACGGAGATTGTCTTGGAGGCTGTGGAAACTTTGAAGTAGTCTTTGCACTCGGAGGGAGAGTTCTTGGAGAGAGCAGCAGTGGAGGTCCTGATGCGCTGAGAGTCTGTGCAGCATAACTGAGATCAGACACTGAGTGCTGTGTGAGTGCTGGTGATATAGTGCTGGCTTGATTGTGAACAGGTGCAGGTGATCAGTACTCGGGTGACTGGGAACGAGTGGGCGGAGCGTGGGAGTCTGGTGCAGGGGGCGTGGCCGAGTCTGTGACAGTACCCCCCTCCTCACGGGCAGCTCCTGAGGACCGCGGCGGACGACGACGAGGCCGGCCTCGGCCCCGAGGCGCAGGACGATCGGGATGGGTGATATGGAACTCGTGGAGAAGCGAAGGGTCCAGGATGTCATCTCGTGCCACCCACGATCGCTCCTCGGGGCCGAATCCTTCCCAATCCACCAGATACTGTAGAGAGCCGCCTCGCCGTCGGGAGTCCAAGATGGAGGTAACTCTGTAGATGTTCTGGTCCGCCGGGTCCACAGGAGGAGGAGGTACCGCTTCCGCACCAGACTCTGTGGAGGAAGGTAGAAGAGGTTTAGTGTATGGTTTCAGCAGGGAGACATGAAAGGATGGTGAGATACGGTACTGAGCCGGGAGTTGTAACCGGTAGGTGACCTCGTTGATCTGCCTCAGCACTTTGAATGGACCTATGTAGCGGGGACTCAGCTTGCGGCAGGGCAGCCGTAGGCGAATGTCCCGCGTTGATAACCAGACCAGTTGACCGGGGTGGTACCTGGGGGTCGGTCCTCGACGACGGTCTGCTTGTATCTTCTGCCTACGGACTGCACGCTGTAGGTGGATGTGAGCTGAGTCCCACACCCTCTCGCTCTCTTGGAACCAATAATGGACAGCTGGAACGTCCGTGGGCTCACCTGTCCAGGGAAACAGAGGGGGTTGATAACCAAGGGTACACTGAAAGGGAGTGAGGTGTGTGGTGTCCTGACGGAGGGAGTTCTGAGCATACTCAGCCCACGGAAGGAACCGGTTCCAGCTGTCCTGTTGGCGGCCACAATATGCTCGGAGGTACCTCCCGATTTCTTGTATCTTCCGCTCAGTCTGGCCGTTGGTTTGGGGGTGGTATCCGGAACTGAGGCTGACAGAAACACCCAGGAGAGAGAAAAAGGCTTTCCAGACTCGGGAAATGAATTGGGGCCCACGGTCTGAAACTATGTCCTCGGGGAGGCCAAAATGTCGGAAGACATTGTGGAATAGGGCCTCCGCCGTTTCCAGAGCCGTGGGCAGTTTTTTGAGGGGAATGAGTTTACAGCCTTTGGAGAATCTGTCCACTACAACGAGGATGCAGGTATGTTCATCGGAAGGAGGAAGATCTGTGAGGAAGTCGACCCCAAGGTGAGACCAGGGACGTTGGGGAACAGGCAGGGGAAGCAGTTTACCTTGGGGAAGATGACGTGGAGTTTTGGTGGTGGCACAGACTGAGCATCCTTGCACATACCGGGAGATGTCCTGAGCCATACTGGGCCACCAGTACCGATCTTGGAGCGAGAGGGTACGCTGGCTGCCTGGGTGTCCAGAGCCCGGAGAAGTATGAGCTTGGTCCATGAGGGATGGGCGGAGACTTGATGGCACGAAGACCCGTCCCTCAGGACACCCCGGCGGAGTGGGTTCCTCGTGAGTTGCTTCAGCGATTTGTTGATCGAGGGACCACTGGATGGGACTTACTATGATGGCTGGAGGGAGAATGGGAGCAGGTGAAGAAGTGTGGTTACTGGAGAGGAACTGTCGGGAGAGGGCGTCGGCCTTGATGTTCTTTTCGCCGGGACGGTAGGTGACAGTGAAATTGAATCGGGTGAAGAACAATGCCCACCGGGCTTGTCGGGGGTTGAGTCTCTTAGCATTTCTGAGGTATTCAAGGTTACGGTGATCGGTGATTACTTGGAAGGGGTGAACAGCTCCCTCCAGCCAATGCCGCCATTCCCCCAAGGCTAACTTGATAGCCAGCAACTCACGATTCCCGATGTCATAGTTACACTCCGCCGGGGTCAGCTTCTTGGAGTAGAAGGCACATGGATGGAGTCGTGGAGGCTCACCCTGCCGCTGAGATAGTACAGCTCCTACCCCTACGCTGGAGGCGTCGACTTCAACCACGAATGGGAGTTCAGGGTCCGGATGAGCGAGGGTAGGAGCCGTACTGAAGGCCATCTTGAGGTGTTGAAAGGCCTTTGTAGCTTCCGGTGTCCAGGACAGGGACTTGGGGCCTTTCCTGAGCAGTGCAGAGAGGGGTGCAGCTATGGAGCTGAACTTATGGATGAAGCGGCGGTAGAAATTTGCAAAGCCCAGAAATCGTTGCAGGTCTTTGATGGTTGTGGGTTGAGGCCAGCTCTGCACTGCTCTTACCTTCCCCTGGTCCATCTTGACGCCGCTCTGGTCGATGACGTAACCAAGAAAGTGGGTAGAGCTGCGGTGGAACTCGCACTTCTCCAGTTTGAGGAATAGATGGTGGTCCCGGAGTCGTTGGAGGACCTGCGCAACATGGTTCTGATGTTCCATTAAGTTATGAGAATAAACTAGGATGTCGTCGATATAGACTATTACAAATCTGTTCAGGAAGTCTCTGAGAATTTCGTTCATAAAACCTTGGAATATGGCAGGAGCATTGGATAGTCCGAAGGGCATGACTTTGTACTCGTAATGACCAGAAGGGGTAATAAAAGCAGTTTTCCATTCATCACCTTTCTTTATTCGGATGAGGTTGTAGGCGCTGCGCAGGTCCAACTTTGTGAAGATGCGAGCTCCCCGCAGCTGTTCCAGAGCGGCAGGTACCAGGGGAAGTGGATACCGGATCTTGATGGTGAGGTCGTTGAGATGTCTGTAGTCAATACAGGGCCTCAAGCCCCCGTCCTTCTTGCCCACAAAGAAGAAACTCGAAGCGGCAGGGGAATTAGATGGTTGTATGAATCCTAGGTCGAGTGCCTCCCGGATGTACTCCTCCATGGCCTTTTGTTCCGGGATGGACAATGCATAAATCCGTCCACGGGGAAACGATGCCCCAGGCAGCAGGTCAATAGCACAGTCCCATGGCCGATGAGGGGGGAGTTCCGTTGCCCGTTGTTTACAAAACACGTCCTGGAACGCCCGGTATTCTGGGGGAATGTGCTGAAGAGGAGTGGTTTCAGAATGCTCAACTGTCACGGATGCCGCTGTGATGAAGACAGGTTCTGGGACAGGGGATACTTTGATTTGGCGTTTCTTAATGGGTTGAAGGCAGTTCTGAATACATTGGAGGCTCCATTGCAGGACCTCCCCCGTTTGCCAGTTGATGAGGGGGCAGTGTGCAGAGAGCCACGGGCGTCCCAGGACGAGGTCAATGGTTGATCCCTCCAGCACCAATAGCGGAAGTCGTTCCTGATGGAGACAGCCGAGGTGTAGGGTGAGTGGTTTGGTGACGTAGCGAATGCACCTCCGACCCAGCGGTTTTCCCAGGATCGAGTGAGCTTGGAAGGAGCGAGATAGACAGTACTTCTTGATGCGGAGCTTGGATAGTAAAGCAGATGAAATGAAGTTTCCAGCAGATCCAGAGTCGATTAAGGCCTTGACTGAAACAGAACCAGATGAGGTAGTTACCATTACATCAGTGTGGGGGAGTGAGTGAATGACTGATTCTACATGTAGGGTACTCACCGCTGGGTGCGGTGGTCGGGTCGGGCAGGCATCGCGAAAATGACCCGACCTACCGCAGTAGAGACAGAGGTGCATTCGCATACGTTTGTCCCTTTCTGATGAGGATAAGCGATGATGAAGTTGCATCGGCTCTGGTGCTGGAGGATTAGACTCCCTCGGTGGAGGCGGGGAATGCAACGGGGTTTCAAAGGCTGTGCATGCAGTCAGGTTTTGAGACACTAATATGGTGTGTTGAATGAAATTCTCCAAACCTGTGCGATCGTCATAGATGGACAGTGGGATGCGGAGCTGAGGGTTTAAACCAGATCGGAAGACTGATAGGAGTGCCGTTTCATTCCATCCACTTGAGGCTGCGAGGGTCCGAAAGTGAAGAGTATAATCATGAATAGATCTGTTACCTTGGTGCAAACGGAGCAGTTGATCGTGGATGGTCGTGGTGCCAGATGAATGACTGAAGACTTCCCGGAAATGGTTGATGAATGTGTCGAAGGAGTGAGTCATGGGACTATTAGCTTCCATTATTGCTCTAGCCCATTGGAGGGCTCGACCGGCAAGGTGAGTGACAATGAAGGCAATCTTGGATCGATCAGTAGGGAATTGATGGGCTTGCATCTCCATGAACAGAGAACATTGTAGAAGGAACCCGTTGCACTCCGCCGCCTCACCAGCGTAGGGCGCTGGTTGGGCCACGGGACTGGCTGAGGCAGATGGTGAAATGGACACATGGTGAAGTGCTTGGATGAAGGCGTGGACAAGGTCGGTGACGGAGTGAGATGTCGGTGATGGGGAATCACCAGCCACTGCTCCGGCCTGTTCGTTGGTCTGATCTTCTGTCATAATGAGAGATCATGAACAACAGAGGTGAACACAACTAGAGATCTTTATTTAAGACAGGGCACGGAAACAGTGATCTGGTGACAAGTGAAGACAATGAGGTGACTGAAGTGAAGCTTAGCTGAAGTGACTGAACACGGAGATTGTCTTGGAGGCTGTGGAAACTTTGAAGTAGTCTTTGCACTCGGAGGGCGAGTTCTTGGAGAGAGCAGCAGTGGAGGTCCTGATGCGCTGAGAGTCTGTGCAGCATAACTGAGATCAGACACTGAGTGCTGTGTGAGTGCTGGTGATATAGTGCTGGCTTGATTGTGAACAGGTGCAGGTGATCAGTACTCGGGTGACTGGGAACGAGTGGGCGGAGCGTGGGAGTCTGGTGCAGGGGGCGTGGCCGAGTCTGTGACACATATATATAAGCGGCAATGGATTTCTGAATCGTTCCTATCAGAACGTTAGGGGAATATATTGCGTTGGCTGGATGAATATCACACACCCCAAACCTTACATACAGCTTTCATGTGCATTGATAGAGACTTTCTTCCAACCTTTCATCGCAGCAATTACTCCATCCCACACTTGATTAGTTTTAACGGTTAGTTTTAACTATGATTGCATTCCTTTATCAACTCTTTGGATGAGGATTGATGTAAAATTGAATAGTTTGTACAATATTGTAAGATAAATGTTACTTTTTAAAGAGCGTGATTAACTGTTTTCATTTCCATAGTTCTTGCACGTTGTGTGTTTTTGGCATAAATATCCTTCAATGAGCTGTTGGTTTGTGTTTCAGGTGTTTCTGGTGAAGAGACGCGTGAAATGAAGAGAAAGTCAGTGAAGGAGGGACAATCTTTCACTTTAGATCCTGGTGTAACAAAAAACCCAAATGATGTGATGAAGTGGTATTTTAATGAGATTCTCATCACTGAAATCACTGGAGATCAGAGTAAGATCTGTACAGATGATCAGTGTGATGAGAGATTCAGAGACAGACTGAAGCTGGATCATCAGACTGGATCTCTGACCATCATGAACACCAGAAACACAGATGCTGGAGAATATAAACTACAGATCAACAGCACAAACAACATTCACCGTCGTCAATTCAGCGTCAGCAGAATCAGGAGATTCAGTGTTACTGTAACTGGTGAGTATAACTTCTAAAGTTTAAAATACAGTTCAATATTTTTTCATTTTGAATTATATTTTTTGAATTATATTTTTATGTCTGTCTGTGTTTAGCTGTTTCAGATTCAGGTTTGCCTTCAGCTGCTGTAGCAGGAATAATTGCTGTTTTGGTTGCTGTTGTGGTTCTGCTTGCAGCTGCAGCTGCTGTGATTTTCTATAGACCAGCAGATCAGAGTGTAAGTATTACAGCTGATTCAACCAGAAATATGAGATTTATTGTCCAAAATGAATCTTTACATTTATATTAGAATAGAAACATTTTTACCGTATAATTATAATGTCAATAATTAGTTAATTAGTGTATGGTTTTAGGACCCAGGTCCAGGATCAGGTTATAACAAATGTAAAATACTGTAAAAGCTTTTTTCTTCTAAATGTTTCGCCCCTTACCGTAACAGCGAGCTCTAGTCATTGTAAATGTAAAGGATTCTGTCAATTCAAAGCTGTTCTCCATAAAATGTTCAGTGCACAGATGAACGTCAGGGTTTAATCTGGAACAGTGATTTATAAAATGTTTTAACCATTTTAAGTTCATCAGCATTAGGAAGGCCAAACAAACGAGTTTTGGAAACAGGGTGGAAAAAACAGTGTATCTTTGACTGTGACACTTTCTTCTCTCAGCGCTGTCATTCGCTGTAGTTCTTTATCAAATACAATATCTTCCTTGGGTGTGAACTTTGAGTTTTATAACCATGCAGATCTTTTTTATGCTCAAACAGCAACATTACACACTAACTAAAGATGAAAAAGTGTAATATTGCCCCTTTAAAAAAAACACAAAGAAATCACATGATGCAGTTTTATTTTTGTCAGTCATTTTATAAAACAAAATTCCTTTGTAAAAACATATTCTTAGTTAATAGTGTTTTAATACAGAAGATTTCAATGTGATGCAGTTATGAATCAGTCATGAAAGAGAAACATCCTACATTTAAGGCATAACATTATTATTATTTTACTTTTATTTATTTTTTTAAAGAAAATTACTGTGCATTTCCTCAAATATCAGGAAGTCCATTCCAAATCTGTTGGATTTTTTGTGTTTGTGTAACTGAATCATCTGTCCTGTTTATGTCCTTTACATTGTGTGAATCTGTGTTTAATTACAGTGAAATTATGGACTGTAGATGATTCGTCCCCTGAGGAATTAGTTGGTAAATGATTTCAGAAAGAAAAAGGACCGTCCTTCACCTGTTTCTACTCATGGCTGAGATGTTGTGATCATGAACTTCATTCTGTATCTGAGAATCCACATGGACGACAGACTGAACTGCACAAAGAACACGTTGTTGTTTATAGAAAGAGACAGAGTGACTCTTGACTCAGTGTTTCAATATGTGTAGCAAGATGATTCACGTGTTCTGTCAGTCTGTTGTTGGTAGCGCTCTGCTTTACTCTTTATGCTTCACGCTGTAGTTTGCTGCGCCGCTGAGATTAAAACTGGAGATGCCAGAAAGCTGAATACTCTTAAGAAGAAAGCAGGTGTTGTTATTGGAGTGGATCTGAGGAGAATAATGTCCATCCCATTCAGCAACTGATTGATCCGATGCAACTGAAGGTCATTTATGTCAAACACTGTGACACTTTACACTTCTTTCATTATCAGACATAAAATATGTACTGTTTTATAGGATCTTCTAATAAACAAATGCAATATTATAAGTTTGTAAATAAGTATCATGAAATATAGCTATTTTTTCAATTTCTAATTTGGAGTTAAATTTATCTATTTATGTATTGTATAGTTTGCACTTTTGTGTGAACTTTGAACCTGTTATCTAATGATACATAGACCTTATACGAGAGAGTGGAGATCCAACCTCCTGTCCCAGAATCACCTGCACAACCAATAAAACAAAAGTGACTTTAGTTTATTAGTTATAAAACTACTCCGGAACCTTTTTTAACCAAAGACCCTTTGCTTTTTTTCTTATCACATTACTCGTAGCCTGTAATATATTTGCACATTCAACTCATTGATTGGCTCCTGTTGATCTGCTGTACAACCAAAATAATCTTTGTTGCATTATTTTCCTGCTATCCCTGTAAAGCTGCTTTGAAACAATCTCTACTGTAAAAACATTTTATGAATAAAGGTCACTTTATGCATTTCACTCAGTTTGGTTTATAGAAATGCTTTTTTTATGTTCTTATTTATTTAACCTATGATGTCCAACCCTGTTATATATTTACAATCACTTTCTGTCCTTCACACATGCAGTAATTCCTAGAAATTTGTTCTTTTTTTCTGAATATTCCAAGTTGTTTGATGTCACAGCTGTTGTAATTTACACACACACACATTTAGTTTCTATTATTTAGTTGGCTTGAGAAAGATTGATCTACTATTTAAACTTATTATTTGTGGTTTTGTGTTCTCTTGTATACTTATTAACAGTAGCGGAAAAGTAGATGACTTAAGTAAAAATCCCATTGACTTTGCATTGCGTCAACTTTAACAAATAATAACTTTGAGCAAGGATTTCATTGTAACCTGGGTTACCACATTTGAAGAGGCTGGCAGAATGGGACTTCCAAACATGTTTCACAGTGATGAATCCACAAGTCACCATGTTGTTGATTCAACATGTTTAGAAGAAGTCCACTTCTTTCTTCTTCTTCTGTTTAATGCAGATTTACATACTTAGTAAATATTGCTACCTTATTGGTAATCAACAGCGTGTACTTGCAAAGATAACATGGTTGTAAAAGTTTATTTTTATGTTTAATTTGCTTCCACATTGCTTGAAAGATACGTATTACACATGATTTTCTATTATATAAAAACATTATAGCATAGAAAACGTTGTGTTGCAAAAAAACAATGTCTTATTGCAGATTGTGTTATTAAATCAAATCACTTTTATTGTTGCATCAGCAGCAACAGCGCACGTGTCTTGAGAACAGTGCAGAATTCAGTTACACATTCCTGGATGAGCAATGTTGAATATCTTGTCTCATTTTCACCACTGAATTTGTGGAAGCAAATTGTAAGTGAAATAAAATGGGTGGAAATCATTTTTAAAAGATTTCTTTCAAAGTCCTTATTTTACTTTAATCAAAGGCACATTTTGATGACTTTCTGTGAGTGCAGGGTTTTCTGAAAGAAAACATAGAATGAGAGAAATTGACTTAATTTAGAACAAAACAAAACGCATTTGGCCATTTTAACTAAATTTGGAGCTCAATTTTTTTATGTAAATCTAAGTGTTGTGATAACGGTATGTTTTGTAATCTTAGAACTGTACATTTCTGCCATACAGATATTCTGACAGTCATCTCTGATAACAGATCACTCTTAATTGTAATGTAGAAACATGCATTTCCTGTAAAGCTGCTTTTAAAACATATGTATTGTGAAAAGGGTTACAAAAATGTGCATCAAATTGAAAACATAGCTATCACTGGTGGTCGGATAATATTAAAATTCATTATTTATTGAAATTCTTCACACCATTTTTTTTTTTACATTTAATGTCGAAGTTGTTGTATATTCCTTTAATACTTTTATTCTGATCAACTGCAGGCTATTGTGTAATGACCTCTAATAGTGAGTCTGAGAAACCGGAACAGCGATTCACAAAGTGTTGATCAAGAATAAGATCATTACAACAGTAAAAGATTTGAATCACTCACAAAAGACCTTAACCATGAATGACTTGTAGGGTGTTTTTCCACTTCTGGTGGTCTGTAGTTCATATTTTCAGCTTCAGTCTGTCTCTGAATCTCTCATTACGATCATTAGCTAATTCAGTTTTTAAATCTTTACTCCTCCACAATATCAGATCATCTCTCTGTATTTCAACATCAGGGTTTAGAGTGACAGAATCTCCCTCTTTCAATGAGAATGACCCCACTTCATGTCACAGCACAACATAAAAAACAGAGCAGACACTATTGATCAAGAAGAGGGAAACTCATTAGTCATCAGAAAAAAAATATCAGAAACTGTCACAGTTTTGGTGTGTAGAATGACGATGAAGATGAAGGAAAAACCATAGCAGGAACTTTATTTGGCACAGGCACACACATGTGGACAGATGAAGACTAGGGGAAAACACTGGGTTTATATACACAGGGGATGATGACAAGACTAACAAGGTAATAGATTAAGAGAGGTGATGAAGACAACAACAGGAGAGCACACAGGGAACCAAGAAGTAAATATAGACAAGACAGATTTTGGCCTTTAACATTCATTAACTTTAATTACTGATTGAACTTTAATTAAGTTGTTATATAGGGGCTAAATGGAACTGTTATTTAAACAATGGCAAGCATGGGCTATCTATTAAGTAACATTGGCCATAACCTCTGAATAATGATTAGAATGGTGAGTTTGTGACTGTGGGAACCACATAACAGAACGGCCGGCGTGAGACTCTGAGCAACATTGGTAACTGAATGAGCAGGTGCAATAAGAGTGCAATAAAGAGTTAAATAGGATGATCAAATGTAGTTGAACTATTACAAATGACCAATAATTAATTGTCATTCAAAACTAAGTTCAAGATCTAATTGGAATTAAACTACTTTGCCACTCTGAAACGACCGAAGGCACAGTGATTCTTCACCTGCCTCTTTGTTTATGTTATGAATAGAAGCTCCGCGCTCCCCCCTCTGACCACCGGAGGGAGCTATCACACTTATACTGATACACATACACTACATTTCCCAGAAACCCACACATTGGACTGATTGTCACACCAGCTGGACACCATTATATGAATTATAAAAGACTCCCTCCTCCATGCACTCACCGTGAGAATAATTTTTTTTTTTTTTCCTGTCCTAGTTGCCTGTTATCGTTTCTGCCTGTTTACCCGTGCTTGATTCTGTTCTGCCTGAGCAGAGGGAAAACACGTCTGCACTGTACAGAGCAGGAAGGAGGAGGTTTAGGAGGAGGTCCTGTTTACGCAGGAGGTTTATACAGTAGTACCTCAAGATACGAAAGGCTCAACTTATGAAAAATCCAAGTTACGAAAGCAAAGACCAAAAGGTAAGCTTTGACATTTTACGTTATTTCATTGTTTATAGGTCAATTTAGCTTTATTATGAAATTTAATGGGGTGTTTTTGGAGGGCTTGGAACGGATTAGCCATTTTACATGTAAAATGTGTTCCAAGATACGAAAAACTCATTATACGAAGGCCGCCTCAGAACGGATTAATTTCGTATCTCGAGGTACCACTGTATTATGTATTCCAGTACAGTTGTTTAGAATGACTCACTCTTAATCCAATCTAATGGTCAAACCATTTTCATATTCTGATGTGATTCATTATTCCTCTTTACCTGTGTCCATCTTTCAACAGTTTCCCACCCATCAAGCATGGCACAGTCTTGTCGATGCTATTTTGTTGTTCAATAAATAAATTAAAAAACCTTTTATGTAACAGTAAATCAATTTTATAACCTTCATGGCCGTATGGAAATGCTCCATATTGCAATTTTTATAATGTGTTTGATCTGCACAATCTAATCTAAACATTATACATTTGTGATAATCTGTTGCCCTAAATATTTTAATGCAATACTGAATTGCATTTCATGTTTCCTGTTGTCAAAATTCTACAAAAAATGACAACGTCAAAGAAGTTTGTTTGAAACCTTTTCCAATTTATTTATAAAACAACTCGCATGTACAGAAGTATTCACAGCCTTTGCCATGACACTCAGCTGGATCCTAAAGTCACTCTTACTGCCATATGCATATACAGTGTATTTCACAACGGTATGGGCACGATTCTTGGACTACTTTGGTACCGGTTTGTATCCTTTATCAAGTTTAGAACGTGTTGTAATCGCAAATGTCTGAAAGTCGCTGTACATCATAGATGCATGTCTGGCAGATGTAGAAGGGGACTGTGTAAACCAGGGGTCTCAAACTCAAATTACCCGGGGGCCGCAGGAGGCAGAGTTTGGGTGAGGCAGGGCCGCATCAAGAATTCCACACACAAAAAAAAAAAAATCTCAAACGTCATTATTGACAGTTCTTTAACTTCAATGGGTTCTTCTGAGCATGAACTGTCCTGAACACAAACAGAGTATTGAAGAACATGAACGGTTCTTCTGAATATGACTTGTCTTGCCTACTTCTTGCTGCCAGAGACCTGCAGATCTTCCTCTCACACAGCTGAGCCACATTTGGCTTGAGAGAGGAAACTGCTGAGACTCTCAGTATAGCTTGAAGATGATCGTCAGTGACCTGTACTTGGACTTACTGAAGTTCAAGGTTGAGGAAAAAGTTACTAATTTTTTCGAGATACTAAGTCATTATTATGACAAACTGTCATTATTTTGAGATAAGTCAATATTATAAGAAACGTTCTCATTATTTCGAGATATTAAGTAATTATTATGAAACTTTCTCATTTTGTCCAGATACTAAGTCATTACTGTGAGAAACTTTCTCATTTTGTCCAGATACCAAGTCATTATTATGAGAAACCCTCTCATTATTATGACTTAAATAATAACTTTTTTTCTCAACTGTGGCGGAAACGGGCTTCCATTCTTTCTTGATGACATGAACATCGTAACATTTGTATATGGTAGAAAATACTGAGACTGCTACAGGGCTGATAATTATCAGCTGGGACTGTGGGACAGCATTAATAAATGTACTATATACAAACAATGGGATGCAGCCACGGAGGCGTTATTTACTGGATTTTATTTTCTATATTATAACACCGATGTCCCGCAAATCAGCCCATTTCAAATGATGGAAAAACAAAATAGCCTACAATCCGCATGACGCTAAATCCAACGCCGATAACAGTAACATTGACTTCGTCCAGCTCAAAGTCAAACATGCTCAATTTCAAACACAATAAGAAGTAATAATTCTATTACGCCTTTGACAAATATGATGTTACACGTACTATGTTTCTCTGTCTGCCTCAAGCCCGGCCGATGCCCCGCCCCCGGGAGTCATTTACTCCACTGTGATTGGCCCCCGGGAGTCATTTACTCCACTGTGATTGGCCCCCAGGAGTCATCTACTCCACTGTGATTGGTTGGCTTGTACAGCTCCAGCTCGCATGAAAAAGGAACCTTTCGCACACACACACAATGCGGTAAAGCGCTATTCGTTCAGCACTCGCGGGCCACACTTACATTAAACTTTCATATAGTCCCGCGGGCCACAAAATATCGTTTCGCGGGCCGCATGTTTGAGCTAGAGCAGGGGTCTCAAACTCAAATGAGCTGGGGGCCGCAGGAGGCAGAGTTTGGGTGAGGCAGGGCGCATCAAGAATTCCACAATTTTTTTTCTCAAATGTCATTATTGACAGTTCTTTAACTTATGGGTTCTTCAATGGGTTGACTTAGCCTACTGAATTTCAAGGAAAAAGTTACACATTTTTTCGAGAAGTTATTATCATGGGAAACTTTCTCATTATTTTAAGATACTAAGTAATTATTATGAGAAACTTTCTCATTATTATGAGATTTAATGGGACTCCTTTTCCTTCTCTTTCTTTCTTCTTCAGACCTACAATTAAAAGCAAGCACTTAACAAGAACTGATTCAATTGCCAATGTCAAAACTTTAAAAAAAATGAATGAATTAATGTGTGTGTGTGTGTAAGTAAACCACGCCCTCATTTTGCCGTCAGACTCGAGGTTGTAACAGAGTTTTGCCATGCTGTCGCATTTCAGAGCTGAAAGTGACTGAAACAACTGTCCAATAAAAGCATGCTTGTCTTCTCTGTGTTGTTTTTACTCGCACACGGTAAGATATTTTATGTTTTAATCTGTTTTATCAGGACGCGTCGCGTCTTTTTAAAGGGTAAGCGCGCGCGTCAATAAGAGCCAAACTAATACGAGTCTTAAAGCTCCTGATTCATAAATGTTGCGCTGTTTTTCTTTTTGATTTGTATATATGTAACCTATATATAGGCTATATGAAACCTGATATGTATGAATAAAGCTGGCTTTGCTTTCACTTTTCATTGTTTGTAACTTTTACATCTTTGTTATGTGCTTGTTAAGCCTTGTAAAAAAAAGGAGGGGGGGGGGGGGGTAACGGAAGCGACTACTATTGTTCTCTGAATGAATGAAGGAATAATGTCTTTATTAGTTTGCACTTGCTGTGCAGTTTCTGACTGAATGTAGACAAATTCACCTTCTGTAATGCCTCGATAAAGCACAGCAAACTTCCATTAGTCACATATATTGAGTTCCTTTTGTTCTTTTCCTTTGTTCCTTCTGATGCTTTAAACGCGTCTTTTATTAGTAGTTTTCATTTGTTGAATACGACACTACCCTAAACAACTGAAACAAAGCCTTATAAATGTATTTATGAACATTTTATTTTGTTATCTGTACTGGAGTGATGATCCATATGTTTTTGAACTTGCCTTGTTCTGAAAAACATTTTCTCAAGTAAAGCTTTACTTTTAAATCTACTAGAAAATATCAGAGACACTTTTTCAAATAAGTGACACGTTACTTTGTTTTCCCATGTATTGATTTACAGATCTTCTGTCCTTGTTTTCAAGAGAACAGAGAGTAAGTGTAGAGTCAAACGTGACTAAACTAGATGTCTAGATTAAATGTGAGCACTTCGTCCTTTCACTTGCTGAAAACAGATTCAGTATTCCTCTAAATGAATAAGAGAACTGTAATGTCATATGTCAACTTCATGGGACTATATAGTTTATAATGAACTGTTTGTTTTCTCCATCAGGTGCGTCTTGTGCTGATAGAGATGAAGTGTCACTGATGGAGGGAGATTCAGTCACTCTAAACTCCGGTGTTACAACAGTTCAACAAGCATTGATGAAATGGTATTTTAATGAGACTCGTATCGCTCAAATTAATGGAGATCAGAGTAAGATCTGTACAGATGATCAGTGTGATGAGAGATTCAGAGACAGACTGAAGCTGGATCATCAGACTGGATCTCTGACCATCATGAACACCAGAAACACAGATGAAGGAGAATATCTACTACAGATTAGAAACAGTAGCAGCTTCAGTGAAAAGAGGTTCAGTGTTGCTGTACATGGTGAGTCAGTTATTAAATGTTTAAAAGCAGATTATTTGTTTCTAAATCATCAAATGTGTCTAGTGATGTTTCTTTTGAGATTTAAAGGTGTTTTTCTCTTAACCCGTTTATTAATTCACATGAAATATATCATTTTTTCAAAAACACATTTACTGTTAAATTGTAATTTGTACTTTCACTACTAATGTGTGATTTAAAACTGAATCGTTAGCACTGATGATCTGTTAGTTTTAACAGTTTCTCAGGTTTTTATTATGGGATGTAATTAATCATTTGTAAATTGATTGCTCTTACCTCGTCCTAATCAATTAGTTCAGTGCATCTGCTGAACTCTCTTGTCTGTATTTATATTGTGCTTATATTGCAGCATACAGTTGTCGTTTTACTCTTTTTATTTTGTTACCTGCAAAAGATCCTCCAGCATCTGTTTGTTTGTGTTTCAGGAGTTTCTGCTGATGAACGAGAGGAAATGAAGAGAAAGTCAGTGAAGGAGGGAGAATCTGTTACTTTAGATCCTGGTGTAACAAAAAACACAAATGATGTGATGAAGTGGTATTTTAATGATGTTCTCATCACTGAAATCACTGGAGATCAGAGTAAGATCTGTACAGATGATCAGTGTGATGAGAGATTCAGAGACAGACTGAAGCTGGATCATCAGACTGGATCTCTGACCATCATGAACACCAGAAACACAGATGAAGGAGAATATAAACTACAGATCATCATCAACAGCAGTAGAAACAACATTCACCGTCGTCAGATCAGCATCGGCAGAATGAGGAGATTCAGTGTTTCTGTAACTGGTGAGTATAATTTCTGAAATTTAAAATACAGTTCAATATATTTTATATTTTGAATTATATTTTTGTGTCTGTCTGTGTTCAGCTGTTCCAGGTTCAGGTTTGTCTTCATCTGCTGTAGCAGGAATAGTTGTTGTTGTTATTGTTCTGCTGGCGGCTGCAGTTGCTGCTGTGATTTACTGTCGTCGCCACAGGAACTACAGACCAGCAACACAGAATGTAAGTGTTACATACAGCTCATTTAACCAGAAATAACGAGATTTATCGTCCAAAATGAATTTTTTGTATATTATTACTGTATAATTATAATGTCAATAATTAGTTATTTAATGTATGGTTTTAGGACACAGGTCTAGGATCAGGTTTTAACAAATATAAAATACTGTAAAAGCTTTTTTTCTTCTAAATGTTTCGCCCCTTACCATAACAGCGAGCTCTAGTCATTGTAAATATAAAGGATTCTGTCAGTTTCATAGCTTTTCTCCATAAAATGTTCAGTGCAAAGGTGAACATCAGGGTTTAATCTGGAACAGTGATTATAAAACATTTGAACCATTCTAAGTTCATCAACCTTAGGAAGGACAAACAAACGAGATTTGGAAACAGGGTGGAAAAAACAGTGTCTTTGACTGTGACACACTGTCTTCTCTGAATACTGTCTTCTCCAATGAAGCTCAAGCAGGTCTCGGCCCCTTTTTTCCTGTATTCTGTGCGCAGGGATTGTTTAAATGAATTCACGAGATCTGGAAAAAAGGCATTGTAATCCAAACTAGTCATTCACTGTAGTTCTTGGAAAGTGAATTTTAATGAAATACATTTACATTTACTCATTTAGCAGACGCTTTTATCCAAAGCGACTTACAATTTGAGGAATATCGAAGCAATTTGTCCAAAGGATACAAAAACACATAAGAGCGCTTACAATACAAAGTTTCAAACATTCTGAATACAAGTAGCACAAGCATGGGGAGTAGAGAAAAAGGGGAAATTTTTTTTTTTTTTTTTGAGTGCATGTGTGTGTCATGTTAGGTGCTCATGGAAGAGGTGCGATATCAAATATCAATCTTTGGTGTGAACTTTGGGTTTTGTAACCATGCAGATCTTTTTTTAAATCTTTTTCAGTTTGCTGGGGCGCTGAGATTAAAACTGGAGCCAAAAGGCTGAATACTCTTAAGAAGAAGGCAGGTGTTGTTATTGGAGTGGATCTGGACATACTTGAGACACGGAGATGCGTTATCAGACATAAAATATGCAATACGTACTGTTTTCTTGCCATTGATCTTCTAATAGACATGTGCAATATTATAAAGTTTATAAGCATCATGAAATATAGCTATTTAAATTTATCTATTTATGTATTGTATAGTATGCACTTTTGTGTGAACTTTGAACCTGTTATCTAATGATACAAAGACCTGTCTAGTAGATAATGAAAGAAAAGATCACTGTGGAGAGGGAGGAGATCCAACCTCCTGTTCCAGAATCACCTGCACAACCAATAAAACAAAAGTGACTTTAGTTTATTAGTTATAAAACTTGTCAGGAACCTTTTTTAACCAAAGACCCTTTGGTTTTGCATAACGCATTACTCGTAACCTCTAATATGTTTGCACATTCAGCACTTAATTTTCATCAGTATTATTGATTGGCTCTTGTTGATCTGCTGTACAGCCAAAATAATCTTTGTTGCATTATTTTCCTGCTATCCCTGTAAAGCTGCTTTGAAACAATCTCTATTGAAAAAGCATTTTATTAATAAAGGCCACTTGATGCATTTCTTCATATGTTCTTATTTATTTAACCGATGATGTCCAACCCTGTTATATATTTACAAACACTTTCTGTCCTTCACACATGCAGTAATTCCTAGAAATTTGTTCTTGTTGATTTTATTTCTGAATATTCCAGGTCATTTGATGTCACACCTGTTGTAATTTACTAGAAATACGTGGGCGTAAGTTTGAAGACCCCTGGTGTAACAGATTCTCCCTCCTTCACATACACTGACTTTGTTTCATGTCTCAACAAACACACCTGAAGATGACAAAAAAATGAAAAATTAGTCTTTTTTTTTTTTCATTGGTTGCATTTTAAAGCAACAGTTTATTTGGATCTCACCAAAATTCTTTTTTTTTTTCTTGCTGATCTGTCCAAAATCACTTTCAGGAAGTAATTTCCATTTCAAATCATCAACTGATGAGACAACAGTTGCAGACAGTTTTTCACATGCAAACATAGTCGTCTTTTAAATTTAAGTTAAATTCTTAATCTGTGTGCAGTAACTGTACGAATGCGCATATAAGCAGAATTCATAACAGAATAATGTAATTAAAATTAAGAATCACATAAAGCACATTTCTCATTTCGCACAAACAAAAGCAGGGTATTTGTTAGGCTTGTCAATCTGTTCACATATGAAACAGTCCAAACCAAAAGGTTTCCAGAAGAAATGGTGATATTAAACAAACACAATTATCAGCATCTGCAATATGCATTTTGGTCACATCCACAACAAACGTAGGGGAAATGTTCATTTAATTTAATTGAACATAAATGATCATATTTGTTTAGTAACTTTGTACATTTTCCAAAGTGATTTTCCATTCCCATGTTCCTTTTAGTGCATTTACAGTGGGAATAATGAAACTTTAAAGTAAAAAAAGACCTTAGGAGTTGTTGTTTTTTATTGCATAATCTCACATAATTAGGCAAGGCAAGGCAAGTTTATTTGTATAGCACATTTCATACACAATGGTAATTCAAAGTGCTTTACATAAAGAAGAATGATAAAAATAAAACATTAAAAATGATTAAAAGAATAAAAAGATAATACGTATAAAATAAAATGCAAACAGTTCGGACATAGCACAGTGCTCAATCTGCAAATGCATAGGTAAAAAGATGTGTTTTGAGTCTTGATTTGAATGTGGCTACTGTTGGAGCACACCTGATCTCTTCTGGAAGCTGGTTCCAGCTGCGGCTGGCGTAACAGCTAAAAGCAGACTCTCCTTGCTTTGAGTGAACCCTGGGTATTACTAAGTGACTTGATCCTGATGATCTTAGTGATCTGTTAGGTTTATATTCTATGAGCATATCTGCAATGTATTGAGGTCCTAGGCCATTGAGTGATTTATAAACAAGTAACAGTACTTTAAAATCAATTCTAAATGTAACTGGAAGCCAGTGCAAGGACCTGAGGACTGGTGTGATGTGTTCATATTTTCTGGTTCTGCTCAGAATCCTGGCAGCAGCGTTCTGTACGAGCTGCAGCTGTCTTATGGTCTTTTTGGGAAGGCCGGTGAGGAGCCCATTACAATAATCCACCCTGCTGGTGATGAAAGCATGAACAAGTTTCTCTAAGTCTTGATTGGAGACAAAGCATCTAATTCTTGCAATATTTTTGAGATGATAATATGCTGATTTAGTTATTGTTTTTACATGGCTACTGAAACTCAGGTCTGACTCCAAAATCACACCAAGATTCCTGACCTGATTTTTAGTTGTTTGACCCCTAGAGTGAAGGTATGCGTTCACTTTGAGAACTTCATCTTTGTTTCCAAATGCAATGACTTCAGTTTTGTCTTTGTTTAACTGAAGGAAGTTTAGGCACATCCAGTTTTTAATTTCATCAATGCATTGAAACAGGGAGTCAATGGGGCTGTAATCATTAGGTGATAACGCGAGGTAAATCTGGGTGTCATCTGCATAGCTGTGATATGCAATTTGGTTCTTTCTCATTATTTGGCTCAGTGGCAGCATATATAAGTTGAACAGGAGGGGTGCAAGTATTGAACCTTGAGGGACTCCGCATGTCACATAATAACCTCTCCCTTCTAAGTATGACCTGAACCATTTAAGAACCATCTCAGAAAGCCCAACCCAGTTTTCCAGCCTGTCAAGGAGAATGTTGTGATCTATGGTGTCAAACGCAGCACTGAGGTCGAGTAAAACCAGCACTGATAATTTACCTGAATCTGTGTTAAGACGAATATCATTTATTATCTTTATGAGTGCTGTCTCTGTGCTGTGATGTGGTCGGAAACCAGACTGAAAGTTGTCAAGGTATCCATTCAAGCTTAAGAACTTGTTCAGCTGATTGAAAACAACTTTTTAATGATCTTGCCAATGAAAGGTAGATTTGAGATTGGTCTGTAATTGCTCAATATGATGTTATCCAGATTGCTATTTTTCAGAAGGGGCTTAACAACTGCAGTTTTTAGGGAATTTGGAAAAGTCCCAGAAAGAAGTGAGGCATTTACCACTTCTAGGAGATCTGTTTCTAAACAGTTAAACACGCTTTTGAAAAAAGATGTGGGAAGTATGTCAAGGGCGCAGGTTGATGTTTTAAGGTGCTGTACTGTTTCTTCCAAAATTTTACCATCAATTGCTTCGAAAACAGACATAATAGCTACTTTCTGAGATTGTGGTCTGATCTGTTTTACCCCAGTGCAGCTCAAGGTTGTGCTGATCGCCTTTCTGATATTATTTATTTTCTCAGAGAAGAAGGAAGCAAACTCACAGCATTTGCTGTCTGAGAGCATTTCACTGGGAATCTGACTTGGGGGATTTGTTAGTCTCTCTACAGTAGCAAAAAGAGTGCGGGTGTTGTTTAAGTTTCTGTTTATAATATTTGAGAAGAAGGTCTGTCTAGCTTTGCCTAGTTCCACATTGAAAGCATGAAGGTTATCTTTATAGATGTTATAGTGGATTTCAAGATTTGTCTTTCGCCACATGCGCTCAGCTTTTCTGCATTGTCTTTTCATATTTTGCACTGCTGTTGAGTTCCTCCAGGGTGATTTTTGTCTGCCACTCTTCTTCCTGACTTTCACAGGAGCAATGTTATCAATAACATTCTGAACTTTTGAGTTAAAAGAATCAAGAAGAAAATCAACAGAGTCTGCAGATATTGGTGTTAAAGATATAGCCTTCATAAACAGAGCACTAGTATTCTCATTTAAGCATCGCTTTTTGACCGAGATAGATCTAGCTTCAACAGTCGGAGAGATCAATATATCAAAGAAAATACAGAAATGATCTGATAGAGCTACATCCTTAATGACAATGGATGAGATGTTTAGACCCTTACTGATAATTAAATCTAGTGTATGTCCACGATTGTGTGTGGGTCTATGTACATGCTGAGTCAGATCAAAAGTATTCAAAACTGTTAAAATTTCTTTTGCCATTTTGGATTCTGCATTTTCTATGTGGATGTTAAAGTCCCCAGCAATAGCAAAACAGTCAAACTCTGTGGAAGTTGCTGATAACAGTTCTGTAAAGTTATAAACAGTCTGTGTTCTAGTAGACAGAACCGTGGCACTGCTCTCTCTCTCCCATGTGTTTGTCTCTCGTTAGTGTCTGCCCCGCCTCCTTGTTTCCCTTAATAATTCCCAGCTGTGTCTCATCACTACCTTCCCTCATGTGCCCTATTTAATCCTGGTGTGTTTGCTGTCCTGTGTGGTGTCGTTGTCTTACATGCTCTTTGGTTTCCCGAGTTCCTAGTTGACTGGTCCTTTCTTGCTTCCTGGTTAGTTTATGTTATTGTCAAGAGTTATGTTTGAGTTAATGTTTTTCCCCCCTCGTGGGTTGTTCTTTTGTACACGTTTCTTTATTTTGTTATCGTAAATAAATCCTTCACCCCAGCATTTGAGTCCTCCCATCATGTTCCGTGACACTAAGGAGAATAATGTCCATCCTGCTGACCATCACAAACAAAACCTCCATGACATGCTGGACCGAGAAGGACATTCAGCAACTGATTGATCCGATGCAACTGAAGGTCTCAACAAACACACCTGAAGCACAACAGATAAATTAGACTCTTTTTTTTTTTTGTTTTTTTTTTTTTTTTATGCTGTCACAGAAAAAAAGAAATCTGACCTACAAATGAAAGTAAACACTTAATAAGAACTGATTAAATTGCCAATGCCAATCCTTGAAATAAATAATAAGACTATTAGCATACGTGTGTGTAAGTAAACTACGCCTTCGTGTTGTGGTCAGACTTGGGCTTGTAACTCATGCTTTCGCATTTCAGAGCTGAAATTGAAGGAAACTTTCCAACAAAAGCATGCATGTCTTCTGTGCTGTTTTTACTCGCACACGGTAAGATATTTTATGTTTCAATCTCTGTTTTATCAGGACGCGTCGCGTCATTTAAAGGAGAAGCGCGCGCCAATAAGAACCAAACTAATACGAGTCTTAAAGCTCTTGATTCATAAATGTTCTGCGCTGTTTTTCTTTTTTATTTGTATATGTGCAACCTACATATAGCCTATATGAAACCTGATATTTATTATTAAATTATGCTTTGCTTTCATTTTTCATTGTTTGTAACTTTTGCATCTGTGTTATGTGCTTGTTTTGGCATTTTAAAAAACGTATGGAATGCCACAGCGAAACATTCAAAATAAAGCCTTATGTAAACGCAAAAAAAAAAAAAAAAAATTAAAAAGGAGCTTTATCTCCAGCCAAGTGCTGAACGCGCGGAGCGCCATGTTAAACTGAAGCGGCGACAATTGTTCTCTGAATGAATGAATGTTCATGTTTTTATTAGTTTGCACATGCTGTGCAGCTCATGACCGAATGCATTTTTTTTCTGAACAGCTACTGGATGTTTGAAAGGGAAAAAAAACGTTATTACATTTCTAAATAAAGCAATCGTAATGCAAAGCCACACAAAAACTATTACTGAAAAACTGCACAATACACAATCTTCCAGCGTAATGTGAGTAAATTAACGACGATTTGTGATCAATATAATGTGATATTGAGGAAAACAGAATGATTCACGATGAAACGTCACAACATAAAACTGCCAGTGGTGAAAGTGTTGTGGGCGGAGTCTGAACGACCAATCAGAGATCAGGATCCTCCAGCGCGGTCACTTTTGATTCTCAAAGCAGTCGCACATGCAGAGGAACAGCAGCACTTTTATTAATCGGAATCTGCAGTTATTATAAATCTTTTGTTTTGGGGAAAGTGTTGAAAATGATTATTCTCTTCTTTATTTCGTCCTCGTTATATTTGTGTGTGAATGGTAAGACACGTTTATGTCACAATCTCTCTGTTTGTCCTCGATATCTAAATGAAACAAATACATTGAAACAGCAGGACTAAAAATAAAAATAGTATTTTGTAGAAAAACATTATTTGAAGTTTAATGTTGTGCGGAAAGTATTCTGGAATATTTTTATGGATAATTGAATATTCATACTATATAATACTCATGTTTGGGTCTATAATTATATGAGTCATTATGGAGTTTGAATGAAGTTCATTAATTTCAGCTCGTTTGCAAGTTTGTCCACCATGGCTAATATTTATATTCTTGGTGGTTTTGTAATAATTTCTCAGTTTGTTTAAAAATCTGTTAATCACTGTGAATAAGAACTATCTTGTTTATTTGATGCTAATGATATAACAACGAGTTCCTCACCAGTGTTGTCTCTCTTACTTAGGCAGGGACACTTACCATTTAATGTTAATCAATATTATTGTTCTGCTCTTCTAGAGCTGCTGTATAGCCAAAACAAACTTTGTTGGATTACTTTACTATTATCTGGTGAAGCTGCGTTAACCATCTCTATTGTAAAAAGCACTTTATAAATAAAGGTGACTTGACTAAAGAGAAAGACTGGTTAAAATAATTAACAGTTTGTGATCTGTAAAAAAAAAGTCCTGTTATATTATTTTGTTTGACTTAAAATTATTATGAATACAAACAGAATTGTCACTATCTTTATGATAAGTTAAAAAAATTCACTGCACTTTCCTGTTAATTACCCCGTAAAGAAAGAGGTTAACATTATTACATTTCTATATAAAGCATTCGTAATGTAAAGCCACACAAAAAATAAGTTACTGAAACAATACTCAATCTTCCAGCGTAATGTGAGTAAATTAACGACGATTTGTGACGTAATTTGATATTGAGGAAAACTGTGAGTGATGCGCTTTTCATCCGCTGTGCGGCGCTGTTTTATGAGGGGAAATGGGCGGTAATCAGATTCATCACTTTTGTTTACTACTAGTTGAATTGTGCCTTTCCACGTGTAGAGGAGCAACAGAGCACTTTCACGCAGCAGAGTCTGCTTTTATATATTATCATTATTATTATTTGGGGAAAAAATTAAATGAACCTTTTTGTTTTGATCTCGTTGTGTTTACATATGAACGGTAAGAAACTTTTGTTATAATCTCTCTATTTGTCATCGATATATAAATGAAAAAAAGGTTTTTATGTGGGGATTCAGACAACAGCACTAAAATTAAAAACAATATTTTGAAGAAAAACTACATTATTTGCGGTTTAATATTGTGGGGAAAGTATTCAGAAGTTATTTTATGTTTATGGATAATATATTAATTTTGGTTCTATAAATATGTGAATCATGATGTGGTTTGTATGATGTTCATTAAGTTAAGATCCTCCATGAGATTTATGTTTGTTATTACGATATGTAAATCAATGATGTTCTTCTGCTGTTTGTTTTCATGTTACTTTATTAATCCAGACAGATTTCTCTACTCTCAATCTTCATGAGTTTTTAGAGTTTGTTTGGTTTATAGGTAACTGTTGATTTCTTCTACAGGTGTGTTTGGTGCTGGTTTAGAGGAAGCTTCAGTGATGGAGGGAGATTCAGTCACTCTACACACGGATGTTAAAATAACCCAACAAGACGATATTAAATGGTATTTTAATGACTCTCGTATCGCTGAAATCACTGGAGATCTCAGTTTCATTTGCACAGATGTTCAGTGTAATGAAGGAACTGAGAGATTCAGAGACAGACTGAAGCTGGATCATCAGACTGGATCTCTGACCATCATGAACACCAGAAACACAGATGAAGGAGAATATCAACTAGATATCAACAGAAACATCAGAGAAAAGATCTTCAATGTCACTCTTTATGGTGAGTCATTAAAGCAGGCTATTTCTGTTTTAATCACATTGTTGTCTTAGAAAAAATAAATAAATTTGCAGACACTTTCAGGTGTCGTTTTCCCTATGTTCACGTAAAATCTATATAGATCTTTTTTACAAACACAATTGCTCTGAATGTGAATTATCTCGGTTTTATCATCAAATGAGGAGGAGAGGCGCGCTTGTCCTTTATCAGTGGCGGTGGTACAAACTCTTGCCTAAGAAAGAGTAACTTAAAACCCGCGGGCTATATGAGTGTGTGGATTATCTGCGTCTGCGGGTTATATGTGGGAAAATATATGTTATATGGGTTATCTCGCGAAACGGTTATCGCAATGCTTTTTTGCAACCCCCGAGGCCGTCGACATAACCAAACTCCTCTGTGTGTGTATATATATATATATATATATTGAGTGAATTTTAATCGTTATTGATTTTATAATTTAAGTTTTTGAATGACTTCTTCAAATGTATGTACACTCTATCGTCTCTGTAACCACTTATTAGTTAAAGCATTTACTTATTGTTCTCTACTGATTGAATATAGAAAAGTGGATTAGTAATGTCTTAAACTCTCACTGTTTAAGAGAGATCCTCCAGCATCTGTTGGTTTGTGTTTCAGGAGTTTCTGCTGATGAACGAGAGGAAATGAAGAGAAAGTCAGTGAAGGAGGGAGAATCTGTCACTTTAGATGCTGGTGTAACAAAAAACCCAAATGATGTGATGAAGTGGTATTTTAATGAGACTCTCATCGCTGAAATCAGTGGAGATCAGAGTAAGATCTGTACAGATGATCAGTGTGATGAGAGATTCAGAGACAGACTGAAGCTGGATCATCAGACTGGATCTCTGACCATCATGAACACCAGAATCACAGATGAAGGAGAATATAAACTACAGATGATAAACAACAGCAGCAGAAGCAATATTCACCGTCGTCAGATCAGCGTCAGGAGAATCAGGAGATTCAGTGTTACTGTAACTGGTGAGTATAAAAAAGTTTAAAATACAGTTAATTATTTAAATCTAATAATAATGTATGTCTTCGTTCAGCTGTTTCTGGTTCAGGTTTGTCTCCAGCTGTTATAGCAGGAATAGTTGTTATTGTTCTGCTGGCGGCTGCAGTTGTTGCTGTGATTTACTATCGTCACCACATGATCTACAGACGAGCAGTTCAGAGTGTAAGTATTTCATACAGCTGATTTAACAAGAAATATGACATTTATCATCCAAAATGAATACTTTACATTTACAGTAATATGGATACATGTTTATGTCATTAATTATTTAATAGATGGTTTTAGGACACAGGTCTGGATCAGATTGTAAGGAATGTAAAATAATGTACAACTTTTTTTTGGTCCTTTTTTTCTAATCTCAGAATCAGATCTTCATGTAAGGCTGAGCCATAATAACAATAAGAATTATTTTATAAAATAAATTTGTAAAACCATATTCTTACTGAATAGTTTGATATTATTAAATCAGTATGTAACACACTATGTCATACACAGATTTTGTGTAACTTTTGTTTGATTTTTTTGTGTTACTGAATCATCTGTCCTGTTCATGTCTTTTACCTTGAATCTGTGTTTAATTACAGGAACATGATGGACTGATGATTCGTCCCCTGAGGAATTAGAAATAACTTCAGAAAGAAAAAGGACCGTCCTTCACCTGTTTCTGTTCATGGCTGAGATGTTGTGATGCTGAACTCCAATCTATATCTGAGAATCCACATGGATGACAGACTGAACTGCACAAAGAACACGTTGTTGTTTATAGAAAGAGACAGTGACACTTTACTCAGTGTTTCAATATGTGTAGCAAGATGATTCACGTGTTCTGTCAGTCTGTTGTCGGTAGCGCTCTGCTTTACTCTTTATGTTTTACGCTGTAGTTTGCTGCGCCGCTGAGATTAAAACTGGAGATGCCAAAAAGCTGAATACTCTTAAGAAGAAGGCAGGTGTTGTTATTGGAGTGGATCTGAGGAGAATAATGTCCATCCTGCTGACCATCACAAACAAAACCTCCATGACATGCTGGACCGAGAAGGACATTCAGCAACTGATTGATCCGATGCAACTGAAGGTCATTTATGTCAAACACTGTGACACTTTACAATTCTATCACTATGAGACATAATATGTGCAATAATTACTGTTTTCGTTGTTTCACTGGATTTTACTTGCATTTCATTCTATTTCATATTTCTCAACACTTCATACAAAGATGTGCAATAATTAGTAGTCTTTTAATAGTCTTTTTTTATATAGGGTCTTACAGTATACATGTAAAATAATATAAATCTATAGCTTTTTTCAAATTCTAATTTTGAATTCAAATTGTCTATTTATAGTATAAACTTGCATTACTTCTCTGTCCTCATGTATTGCTGCTAATGTACTTTGTGGAAGAATTTTTTAATGAATGTTATGCTAATGGAAGATTGTGTTATGATTGCATTTTCTGTATTTGAATTGTAAACCTATTTCTAATACGGTAAGGAAAAATGCAACTGGGCAAAATATTTATTTCTGGGCATTTCTCCTTTCCTAAACCTAAAATAAACCTCATCAAAGACAATCGTTATATTTGATTCTTATTCAGAATTATTGTTTATTTTCCACAACAACTCCAATTTCCCACATGGATCAATAAGGTACCTACTTATATTCTCTAACACAACCTATAAAATGGAGGTGACGTTAGTTTATTAGTTATAAAACTGGAGTCGGGAACCTTTTTTGACCAAAAGGCCTTTGTTTGCATTTTTGGTTAATGCATTAGACTTAACCTGTTACCTGGATGTTTTGTTAATTTTGTACATGCTACTTGTTGATAATAAAGCATAAAAAAAATTCTGCTGGAAGCAACCGGCCAAATGTAAAGAAAGAGGTTAATATTATTACATTTCTATATAAAGCATTCGTAATGTAAAGCCACACAAAAAATAAGTTACTGAAACAATACTCAATCTTCCAGCGTAATGTGAGTAAATTAACGACGATTTGTGACGTAATTTGATATTGAGGAAAACTGTGAGTGATGCGCTTTTCATCCGCTGTGCGGCGCTGTTTTATGAAGGGAAATGGGCGGTAATCAGATTCATCACTTTTGTTTACTACTAGTTGAATTGCGCATTTCCACGTGTAGAGGAGCAACAGAGCACTTTCACGCAGCAGAGTCTGCTTTTATATATCATCATTATTATTATTTGGGGAAAAAATTAAATGAACCTTTTTATTTTGATCTCGTTGTGTTTACATATGAATGGTAAGACACTTTTATGTTATAATCTCTCTATTTGTCATCGATATATAAATGAAAAAAGGTTTTTATGTGGGGATTCAGACAACCGCACTAAAATTAAAAACAATATTTTGAAGAAAAACTATATTTATTTGCGGTTTAATATTGTGGGGAAAGTATTCAGAAGTTATTTTATGTTTATGGATAATATATTCATTTTGGTTCTATAAATATGTGAATCATGATGTGGTTTGTATGATGTTCATTAAGTTAAGATCCTCCATGAGATTTATGTTTGTTATTACGATATGTAAATCAATGATGTTCTTCTGCTGTTTGTTTTCATGTTACATTATTAATCCAGACAGATTTCTCTACTCTCAATCTTAATGAGTTTTTAGAGTTTGTTTGGTTTATAGGTAACTGTTGATTTCTTCTACAGGTGTGTTTGGTGCTGGTTTAGAGGAAGCTTCAGTGATGGAGGGAGATTCAGTCACTTTAAACACTGATGTTAAAATAACCCAACAAGACGATATTAAATGGTATTTTAATGACACTCGAATTGCTCAAATCATTGGAGATCTCAATAAGATCTGTACAGATGTTCAGTGTAATGAAGGAACTGAGAGATTCAGAGACAGACTGAAGCTGGATCATCAGACTGGATCTTTGACCATCATGAACATCAGAATCACAGACTCTGGAAAATATCATCTACAGATCATCAACAACAACATCAGAGAAATGATCTTTAATGTCACTGTTTATGGTGAGTCACTGAAGCAGGTTATTTATGTTTCAACCATATATTTAGAATATTTTGACATTCAGATGTGGGTTTTTTGTTTAACTACCGTGGGATTTCTTTATAAACACATTTGTTCTCAGTTTCAGTATTCTCGGTTTACATCATTAAATAGTCTCATTTGCTTCGGCAAACTACGTGTTATCTGTTAGTTATGATGCATAAAAAGCTTTGTGTTCTGGTGGAGATCATCGTTCCCTATCAGTCAGTCACAATCAAGATTATGTCATATCATAACTGACGAATTGGGATCTCACCGGATGGACCAATCATCTTCGAGTGTAACGAAACGAGCCAGTGCATACTGGCATGCGAAATTTGCATTGTGTGCTCTGCCCCGGGAACTAGTTAAGAAATAGATAAACTTATTAAACGTCCAAAGAAGCAGATCTTTATCGAACACATGGTTGACAACATGGCCTCTGGTTTAGACATTAAGTTCCTTCCAGGTTGCAGAAATACGTTTCTAGGCGTCAGATTGTCGAGAAAAACAAGCCATTCTGTCTCCTGATGGTGCCAGTTAATCACCTCACTAATACTGATCTGTAACAGAGCATATTAACACACACACTGATGCACAGGATACACATCTTCAGAGTTGAAGTTGGTCAAGCTCTAGCTCTAAACACAAACTGATAACATGTTCTCTCTCATTTCAGACAATATATATCGTTATTCTTTGGAAAAATACAGAAAAGCAAAAGTAAATGGTTTAATTAATAATTGGTCAACAGGTGACAGACTGAAGTGTACATGCATTTGAAGAAGTCTTAAATAATAAATCAATAAATTAATTATGATTTATTATGGTTTACTTAACTAACAAAATAATATATTGAAGCTGTGGATTCCGCAATCGGATCCTTCGACGCGATGCAAATTTCGCACGCCAATGTTCATCGCCTCGGTTAGTTTCACTCGAAGATGATCGTCTCTCAGACGAGATCCAAATTCCTCAGTTCAGTTCTGATGTAACGTCTTAATTCCCTCCTTCAGGGAACAGGGGTTGCAATAGTACAGGCGTTTCTCATCATAGCATCTCGTATATCATTATTTTATCTGTTTAAAAGAGAATTTAATGTCAAATAAGTGTATAAATTGGGCCCATAAACAAATGGATAAACGTATAAACATGGAAATGTGTTCCTTTTAACACAAAAACTAAAGAAAGTAGTTCTCAAGAAAACTCAAAGTAGTGTTTTTCCCCTAAAAAGATCCTCCAGCATCTGTTGGTTTGTGTTTCAGGAGTTTCTGCTGCAGAACGAGAGGAAATGAAGAGAAAGTCAGTGAAGGAGGGAGAATCTGTCACTTTAGATCCTGGTGTAACAAAAAACACAAATGATGTGATGAAGTGGTATTTTAATGAGATTCTCATGACTGAAATCACTGGAGGTCAGAGTAAGATCTGTACAGATGATCAGTGTGATGAGAGATTCAGAGACAGACTGAAGCTGGATCATCAGACTGGATCTCTGACCATCATGAACACCAGAATCACAGATGAAGGAGAATATAAACTACAGATGATCATCAACAGCAGCAGCTTCAGCATCACTAGAGTGAAAATTTTCAATGTCGATGTCACTGGTCAGTATCACAATGTATAAATCAAACCAGAAATGTTTTCATTGTTGTTTGCATTGCTTTGACTCTATATTAAAATATAAGATAATCTCAATCACCTTCATTAAAACGACACACTGTTTTTACACAACGATATTGTGCCATTAACAAGTCTAAAGTTATTAACAGACGAAATATAAAATAATCAGGATTCCTGTAAGCACTGCTGTTTTTTGGTTTTGAATGCTAGAATAACATTGGTTCTTCAAAAACCTATCATTTATAAGTTAAACCAGTGTCATAAAACTGATAATCATTCTTGTCTTGTCTTTGTCATTACAGGTTCAGGACTGTCTTCAGCTGCTATAGCAGGAATATGTGCTGCTGTTGGTTCTACTGCTGCTGTTCTGCTCATTGCATCTGTGATTTACTGTCGCAAGTATCAAAAAAGTAGGAAAAGTGAGTATTACATATTTTAGATTACATATCATAGATTGAAATAACATGAGAGGATGTTGTTTTTATATCTATCTTTGACAGATATAAACATATGTATTTCTGTTCTAATTAACCAAAGTATTATGTATCATATATGTCAAACATGTGTTTAATTGAGTTTGTTATTGTTCAAACAGGCAGCAGGAGGAAGCACAATCCTGTTCAGGTGAGATACAGATACAGTGGTATGAATGTGTTGTATATTATTATAGAATTATATTATGTGCAGTACATCGTTATGACTGATTTAGGATCATGATGAATCAAATGTACACTGTAAACCGTTATTTAATTTTTTTGTTGTTTGTGAAGGGAAATTCGAGGACTTGTGCAGGGAGTGAAGGACTTTTTATGTATTAAAAATGAAACAAAAATTCAAAGAAAACTTCAGAGGGGAAAAACATAACAGACAAAATAAGATGGCATGAAAGCTCGCAAGTAGCGAAAACAAAAGTAGTGCCGCACAAGACCAGACATGACATGAAAGCAGGCGGCTGATGTAAACATGAATCATGTGTTACACGACAACAGGTGGACAAGAGATTGCGTAGCCGCTCACAACAGCAAAAGATCGAAACCGCACACAAATTAACTCAAAGAAACTAAAGAACAACTGGTGTAAACCCAAAGTATAATCCTGGCTGACTTTAAACCCTGCCTGAGTTGTTTTAGAAAAATAAAACCTGCCTGTGCATTCAGTAAGGATCAGGAAAAAGTAAGCTTGTGTAACTGAATCATCATCATTTACCTTCTGTGTTTTATTACAGGATGAGGATTCAGAAGACTCGTCCCCTAGTCCGTCTCTCCATTGATGGATTCTGCTACTAACGAAGGCAGCCAGTGAGACACAACTGTCACATTATTTAATATTTTGTCTTTAATTGAAAGGGACAGTGAATAGAAGACAGCAAACATAAGAGGAGGATCAGCAGGAGCTTTCATTACTCACAGAGAAACAGTGTCACAATACCACGATTTTAGTATGTTGTACCAACACAGTAAAAACTAAATTATTGTTTTTTTAAAATAGGAAATAAAAATAATTATATATCTTTTTTTATACAAACAAAACATTTTTTTTAGTTAAATAAAAATTCATATTAAAAGCATTCCAGCAATAAAATGAAAACAGCAACACATTACCTGAAATATAACTGAATGCTCAAGGTTTTTTAAAGCTACTAAAGTGATTAATGCACATTTTTGTTTTACATGCCAAGGTCTTTTTAAATTGTCATATTCACCTCATAAAGTAAGCTATTTCCATTGAATGTACGAGTGCAGTAAACGGTAAACTACATTATTTGTTCTACAAGCCAGTGCGTTTACGATTTCAATAATACATTGTTTTACATATATACATTTACATGAATACCTCACCAAGACAGACACTTGCACAGAAAAGAGCATGTGGACACACCAATGTCATATTTTAACACTTAAAATTTAAGTATTAAAAGAAATGCATGCTTGTCTGTGATACAGTACTGTTTCTACACAAATATCAGTTTACTATTTGTATATTTTTTGTAATTTTTATATAGTCTTCATTCATTTTTAAAAATATATATAAGCATTGTTGAAAAGAAATTGTAAGCAACTTTTTACCTGAAAATGTGAATAAAAACATCAGTGATATTTAAGTGATGATTAGTTTCTCACTACCAGGTTGTTGTTTTTTGCCATACATATGAAGGTGTAGATAGACCTTCACACTCGTACCTAGGTACGCTCTGTTTTGAAGTCATAATCGTGTTGCATTGTGGTTTGTTGAGCTGCTTTTATATATATATATATATATATATATATATATATATATATATATATATTTTTTTTTTTTTTTTTTTTTTTTTTTTTTTTTTTTTTTTACTGCAAGAAAAACAATTACAATAAGGCAATACAAAATCACATATACTGAATTATGAATTACAGAGCACAACTCTGTAGCACAACAAAAAAGAAACATAGAAAGAGAAACAAAGAGATACAGAGAGAAAGAGAGAGAGAAAAAACTTATACAAAAGGGTGTTCTAGAAGCTTAATTTTTTTCAATAAACCAAAAAATATTCTTCCACTTCTCGATTTTAGTAATCTTAATGACTTACAATAAATCCAAAATTCTTTCTGAAAAACAAAAAAACCGTGGCTTTGTTTTAAGGCACTTACATTTATGAATATAAAATTTCCCCAGAATGAGAACGTTATTCAAAATGTATTGACTGGGCAAATTTTCCATTATTACACCGAAAATTACAAATCAAATTAATTGTACTTTTAAGACACCCATATACTGTTGAGCTGCCTGTGTTGTGCTTGACTCGAGGGGTCGAGGGTCTGTCCATCTAAACTCGTCCACTTGAGGCAGTGAAGCTCACTTCAGAATGGCGGCTGGGATTCCCCTGGAAGGAAGTGCTTTTGTGAAGGTCACAAGCGAAGAAGAAAACACCAGGGCAGATCATAAAAATTTGCTGGGCTGTTTTTATCACCAAAAACTCTCTAGTAACTACATGGTAAAGTACGAAAAACACCTACTCCTCACCAACCTCATGTTTGTTAAATGTATTAATTTATCAAGTAAAGTTAAAAAAAATGGATATACTGCATTAAAATGTTTTTTTTTTTAAACAGCCTTCATTATTTTTATGATTAAAATACCCCACTCAGACGTCATCACCAGTGATAATAGTGTGATAATAAATGGGACATAACTGAACTATATCATGTTATATAAATAGGATGGTAAGGGGGGGCAAACCTGAACAAGAAACTGCAGGGTCACCTCACAGTTTTATGCAGAGCAGATGAGAATCAAATGAGTAAGAATGGAAAATCTTTCACCCACAGGTTGTTCATCAGTCACACAACTGACATCAAACACATTCTGAACAAGAGCAGTTCTGTAACGCTTTAAATTACGATTGGCAATATGTTATTAGATAGTGGTTTTCAGTTAAATACACCTGCAGTTTATTGACAAAGGATAGCAGTTTAATCTATTACACAGGACACTGAGATGTCTATAAACATACTATTAAACCGTAAAACTAAAGCTACATACGTTTACAACACTAACTGACATCTCCACAGACTCCAACACAGTTATAGTGGAAAAAATTATTAAAAGGGGAAAACCCGCACAATAAATTGGCGCGTCAAGTTGGTGCCTGTGAGTTTTCACATTGCATGTAATCTCACTGTTCCCCGTTGATCTCAGTGCTGTGAAGCTGTTTTAACAGCCTAAAAATTTACCATTTATCAGTTAAATCTAACAACCAAAGCAAAAAAAGAGAGGATGGCAAGCATTATATAAAGCTGATTATATAAATTGGAAATATGATATTTATACTGTATTTTAGTCAGAGAGACATTTGCAATGTGCGAATTAAACTTGAAATGTGCTTCTGTCACACTGAATGTGCTGTTACCCGTATCAGTTCTGCACTTCTCTTGTCTCGTCTGTTGTTTTGCCAGCATCCTTCTGCAACAAATGTTCAGTAGTGATGAAGCTCAAAGTCAAACAGTCCAAATGGTTTTCATTCACAGTCTTTTCCTTCCCTGCTTCATTTCTCACAGCAGCAGATTCTGACCTAAAACACCTTTGAGGAATAAAATGCAATGCATTATCCTTACTCAAGTAAAGTCAAACTCCTAGTTCAGCACAATATACAGTATAGTGCTATCTTTTTAAAATTTAATAACGCCTGGAAATTAGCCATTTCCCTTAGGACCAGTTTGATGTTTCACAACTGGTTACACTTATGCTAATTATAAACGTAAAATAAACGTTTGGACGCCAGGTTTTCTTTGTCGCTCTCAGTCAACTGATTGGTTGCTGTCACTGTCAGTCATCATCTGATTGGTTGCCGGGCTGACCAATCAGAAATCACGTTCGTCCACCGCGCGGGAACACTGAATCATAATGAAAGTACCGGAACAGCAAAGCACTTTATGGATTAAAATCTGCACTTGCTAGTTAATATGCATTTTTGGAAAGGTTTTGAAAATGAAGCTTCTCTCTTTATTTTGATCTCGGTGTGTTTACGTGTGAATGGTGATGGTAAGACATTTTTATGTTACAATGTCTCTTTTTGTCATCGATATCTAAATGAAAAAAAAAGACATTAATGTGAGAGATTCAAACAGCAGAGCTAAAAATAAAAATGGTATTTAATAGAAAAACAACTTTTTTTAGATTTAATGTTGTGGGGAATGTATTTTGAAGCATGTTTATGGACAATATTATATTCATACTATACAATATTCATGTTTGGGTCTATAATTATATGAATCATGATGTCGTTTGAATGACGTTCATTAAGTTCAGCTCGTTTATGAGATTCATGCATGTTTGTCAGATAATTATTTTACCGTCAACCTTACACTGAACTCGATTACACTGAACTGCTTGATTAAAACAAACCTGATTCCTCCAAAACCGCATCCAGGATTAAGTTAGTCAAGCCCAGAGTTTGTTTAGGATTAACACACAAAACATTCTCAACACAATCCACGAATCCAACATGGCTAAGAAACGTATGCCGCCTAGTGTCTTCCTCTTTTGTTTATTACCGGCTAAGAAAAAGCGCCAAAATGATGATTCATGGTGATACATTCATGGTGAATATCGCCCTTTGTTGGTGGTTTTGTAATAATTTCTCAGTCTGTTTAAAAATCTTTTAATCACTGTGAATAAGAACTATATTGTTTATTGTTTATGCTAATTGTATAATAAATAGAAATACTTAAAATAATTAACAGTTTGTGTTTACAATTTATACTAAATAGTATTTCAAGTCTTTAGGAATTATTAGATAGAGATTACAGCTATATTTTTGTTATAAGCATTTTTCTCTTACTGGTAACGTGCCTTGTGTTAACAAGCTAATATCTGTTTACATGTACAAAATCAGACTGTATTATTAAGATGATTATATGAATGTGAATGTAAACATAGTGTTCATACATATTGTATTTTCTTGTTTGTAGTTTTACGGAGATGGAATAATTGAGAAGAAAAATCAGTAAAGTCACTAAAGTCACGAAGACTGCTTTCTGGAGTTCTTTACTGAAGATGTACGCTATCCGTTAAGCCTTTGCTGAAGCTACGCAATTGGTTAGAACAAAATACGCGCACTTTACCTTTGGGTAGCATCTCTGCTGTCGGGATGGAGACGAGAGGAGGGGGAGGGGGGAGCGGAGTGGGGCGGGATGTTACTGCTTAGGGAGAATTTCCTACCTTCATTCTATATGCTGTACTGTACGTATATTTCACTACGTGAACAATAGCGATCACAATTAATGTTAACAACACGAGGTAAAACTGCTGTAAATCACTTATAAAAGTATCACTGTGCTGAATGATGCAACCAAACTAAGCGACACTGAGAGAATGAAGGAGTTGGGGTGATAAAGGGGTTGGAACGGTGACTGTTTTATGAGAGGCTGTGTTTAGGATATTTCCAGTAAAAATGTGCGCGACAATGCTGAGCGTTAGGACTTTTCCACACAAAAATGTGTGTGGGCTAGGGAATATTTTTCTCGCACTCCGATGCTCGTACACTGATTTGCTCGTGTACTAAGTCACTCGTAACCCGAGGTATTACTATATATTTTTTCAGCACTTTCCTGTTGTGTGAGATTGTTTGGCTTATACTTAATTGTTGATTTCTTCTGCAGGTGTTTTTGGTGCTGGTTTAGAGGAAGGGTCAGTGTCAGTGATGGAGGGAGATTCAGTCACTCTAAACACGTATGTTAAAATAACCCAACAAGACGATATTAAATGGTATTTTTATGACACTCGCATCGCTCAGATCCTTGGAGATCTCAATAAGATCTGTACAGATGTTCAGTGTAATGAAGGAACTGAGAGTTTCAGAGACAGACTGAAGCTGGATCATCAGACTGGATCTCTGACCATCATGAACATCAGAATCACAGACTCTGGACTTTATCAACTTCAGATCATCAACAGCAACATCAGAGAAAAGACCTTCAATTTCACTGTTTACGGTGAGTCATTAAATCAGGTTATTTATGTTTTAATCACATCATTATTGTGACATTCAGATTAGGGATGGGCATATCGATGCTACTTACTTGGTATCGATATCTCCACAAAAATATCGATATTAAAATTAAATTAATAATTTCTGCATCAATTTCTGCAAAAAGTGTTTTCGGTACTTCTGTTTCATGTTTGTGCTAAAACTGAAATCCCCCTCTGACATTTAGCTCACCCGTGTCACGTGATGACTGTGAGAAACGGGAGCAACATGCCCTGCCCACACGTACACGTCATGTACACGTCACTTTCACGGCACGCGTAGCGCATATTGTCCGCGCGCATGAACTGAATGGCACTATGGCAGAAAGAAAGCGTAGCGTGGTGTGGTGCTACTTTTCAAACGGCAGAAAAAAGTATTGCGAGATGCAATATTTGTGACATGTTATGATGTATTTTATTGAATCAACATTTTTTGTAAAATACTATATTATTTTAAACCATTTTTTTTTATTTTTAGTCAAATTTACTTTTGTAATAAATTTATTAATGGCCAATATGTCTTATGTGTCATGTGTGGATGTAATTTGCCTTTAAGTGTAATATATATACACAGGTATATATATATATATATTATTAAATTTTTTATTTATTTTTTACTTTTGTTTTTTGAAAAATCACATACACATTTAAGAAATAAGCGGTATCGATATCGGTAAAATTATACCCAAAAATATCGGCATGGTATCGAATTTAAAAAGTCAGGTATGGCCCATCCCTAGTGATTACTCGTTCTTGCAGCTCTATGTCATGTGAGTGGGCGGTTTCAAGCTTTGTGCGAGTTGCGCTCTCTCTCGTCTGTGTGCTTTCTTGTTGTGTTTTCTGTCACGCGCAGTTTGGTTGTCACCAGCTGCGCGTCGTCTTTGTTTAATGTGATCATGCAGCAATATGCGTCAGCATTGGCTACATGTTCTTGTCTTGTCTGTTACCCTGCCCGTCTTGTTTCATTGTCATTAGTTCGATTTGTTCCCAGCTGTGTCCTAATCAATGAACGATCCTCCCATGTGTACTTATTCTCCCATTGTCTGCTGTCTTGTGCTGGTTGCTCGTCGTTTATAGGTTGTGTTCATGTTCCTGTTTCAAGTCAAGTCTTCTAGTCTTGGTTTCCCCCTTGGGGTGGTTTTTGTTCTGTTTTATTTTTGTCTTTGTAACAATAAAATCCCCACTCGTCTGCAACATTGAATCCTCGTTTAATTTTAAACTTAACACATCTGCATTGGTAAAATGATTTTTATCAGTTAGTTATGATAAATAAAATAAATAAACAAATAAATGTCAATTGTGTTTATAAGCGCATGGATAAATGTTACTTTTCACACCTCAAGGAACTAGTGTTTTCCCCCTAAAAAGATCCTCCAGCAACTGTTTGTTTGTGTTTCAGGAGTTTCTGCTGATGAACGAGATGAAATGAAGATAAAGTCAGTGAAGGAGGGAGAATCTGTTACTTTAGATCCTGGTGAAATAAGAAACCCAAATGATGTGATGAAGTGGTATTTTAATGAGATTCTCATCAGTGAAATCACTGGAGATCAGAGTAAGATCTGTACAGATGATCAGTGTGATGAGAGATTCAGAGACAGACTGAAGCTGGATCATCAGACTGGATCTCTGACCATCATGAACACCACAATCACAGACTCTGGAGAATATCAACTACTGATGATCATCAACAGCAGCAGCTTCACCATCATAAAGAGCTTCATTGTTTCTGTCACCGGTAAGTATCATCATTCTGTGCAATTTCACTCAAGCTATTTAAAAATACAGTGTACCATATTTAAAACTAAACAGTTAGATGTTTCTATTGTGGCCTGTTTAAAAAAGTGAATTTGGACTCCATACTAAAATATAATTGAGATCATCTCACCTCAACTTTACATTTTTGAAGTCGATTAAATAAGAAAATTCATAATATCAGTCAGTTTTACTGTGAACATTGTTTCCAGTGAGCTCACAGTGTTGATGCTGTTTTAACTGCTTTTAAAAAAAACAACCAGATTTACCAAATATAACAACATTATACATATTTCTACTGAAATGATCTTGTGATCTCTATTACTAATGTCTGTTTGTCTTCAGCTGTTTCAGGTTCGGGTTTGTCTTCAGCTGCTCTAGCAGGAATAAGTGCTGCTGTTGTCATTCTGCTGTTTGTGACTTTAGCTGTGATTTATTTATTTATCATCGCTGGAAATATAGGCAAAAGAAAGGAAGACAAATCAGATCAGAAAAATCAAATCAAAATCAGATCAACAGCAGAAATGACATTCACCGTCGTCAGATCAGCATCATCAGAATCAGGAGATTCGGTGTTACTGTAACTGGTGAGTATAATTTCTGAATTTTAAAATGCAGTTCAATATTTTTTAAATCTGTTAATAATATCTGTCTGTCTTATTATTCCAGTGAAAGATACTATTCGGAAATCCATTGCCGCTTGTAAATATATTCTTTCATTTTTCTTATTTGTACCTATATTCTTTTCTTTGTCTTAATTTTCATATGTTTCTTGTTTTATTTTTCATATGTTCTTTTCCCTTTCTTATTTGAATGATTTATAATCAAGTTAGAGATTTTTATTAGTTAAAACCTTTCTTTACTCTTCTGTATTTTTCCATCGAGTAAGGATGAATATTGTCAGCACTTCTCAACAGATAGAGAATGTTATCAGAATGTTTCTGTTGAGAGTTGGAGCCTGAGCCGAGTTCAGCCTTGGAGAAGCTGTGTGTGTGTGTGTGTGTGTGTGTTAATATGGTCTGTATTGGTGAGGTGATTAGCTGGCACCATAAAACTTGTTGTTCTCGACAAGCCACGTCACGAACCCGTCAACCATGTGATCAACGAAGATATGCTTCAGACTGTCTGCACTTGTGTGGAAAATTACTAGTTTTGTTTTTCCTTTTTTTCTTTCTTTCTTAGCCAATCAGGATCATTTAAACGTCATCATTGACGTAGTTAGCACCCTCTGTTAGAGTATAATTGCTGTAACAATGTTATTGTAAGTGGGGCAGCCTATGAACTCCTTGTGAGACCTGAAGCTTCTGCTGATGAAACTGCAAACTAAACTTCACTAAAATTTCTTCTATTGACTGCACTTCTGACTCCTGGTCTTCATTCAACATATCTGGTCCTCGGGTCTTAACTGTAAATTCCCCTACACCAGGTTCAGGTTTGTCTTCTGCTGCTGTTGCAGGAATAGTTGTTGTTGTTGTTGTTGTTGTTGTTGTTCTGCTGGCGGCTGCAGTTGCTGTTGTGTTTTACTGTCGTCGCAGAATCTATAGATCAGCAGCACAGAATGTAAGTATTACATGCATCTGATTTAACACGAAATATGAGATTTATCATCCAAAATGAATCTTTACATTTACAAAAGTATGGATTCATGTTTATATTATTACTGTAAATACAGTAATACCTTAAGATACGAGCATAATCTGTTCCAGGACTGAGCTTGTAACTCGAATTGCTCGTTTCTGAAACCAGTTTTCCCATAATAAATAACAGAAAAAAATGTATCCATTTCGGCCCTCTAAAAAACTCCCTTATTAGTGCTAATAACAATGGAAAAAAACATGTTTTTAATTGCTATAGAGACACACACACAAAACATTATAGTATATAAGGATTCCTGTGATTTATAAAACAAAATGTGGTTTTAATTATTAGGTCTTACCTTTGAGACAGACGATATAGTAGCGGCTAATGGCGGCATGTGCGGAGGAGGAGGAGGGAATAACGTTGTTACGTGACAGGATTTATTATCCTTATGTAATGTTTTTTCTGTGTCACCCGTTTGTTGTTTGGTTTCTTCCAGTTTGTTTTCCCGCTCTTTTGCTATCACTAATTTACCAGGTTTCTGCTATTGGCCGGCTCAAAGATCCATCACGCCACTTCAACCAATCAGCAACCCCTGTTTGGTACATAAGACGCCCTGGTGAACTGAAGAAGAGAGAGAGAGGAGCTGGAGAGCTTGTGATTGTTTGTGACTTGGTTGTTTGCTAGTTAAGAGTTGCTGTCAGTTTGATTGAGTTGAGTGTATGGAGAACCACTCCACGTGACTACCGTTTGCCTGCCCAGGGAGAAGGAAAAGGGAAGTACGTCACGTGACATACATTTTTGCACTCAGTTTATTCTTTGTTAGACACATTAGGTAAGGAGCGTGTGCAACCCCATGTATGTTTTGTTTTAGTTAGTGAAGTTTAGTTAGGGCGTGTCTCACGCTGAAGAGTCTTTTCTTTACTGTTTATGTTATTAGTTAGCTTAGAGGTTGGGGGTGAGTTAGCGTGTTTTGTTTTGTTACTTTGTTTGTTTAGCACCGCTCACTTTCTTCTCTCTGTGGCTTATTTTTGGTTTGTCACAAATTTGTTTGTACTTCCTGTATATAGTTGTAAATAGTGGTATAGGTATATAAGGTTGTTTATTCCCTTGTGTAAATAAACATCTGTAAATAAAACAACCCACCTGTTTATCACACTCTGGCTTGCTGTTTCATTCACTACAACACCTCCCAGAAATAGATAACATACGCTTTATGCTTAAATTTATTATGTACGTCTCCCTCATACTCCTAGGCCATCTGGGGACGTAACAAACGTAGATAATTCAAACTTAGTGTAGATAATGCAGTGTAGTGTATTGGATCGAGTGTAATGTGTGCCTCAGAACCTCATATTTATTATTATTGAACACGCATAACTCGTGCTGCTCCCAGCTTAATACTCATGAATCACTCGTCACCCCCGGTAACCCCCGCTGTAAAACCAAGCTGCCTCTAGTGGAGATCATATGCAATTACCCAATAAATGAGGAGCTTGAGCTGCTCCGAGTGCTGAAACACCGAGAGTTTGCATCTCTAAGCGTGCTCGTATCTCAAATATTTACTCATATCTCAAAGCAAAAAATTGCGGAAGGCTTACTCGCATCTTAATACTTGTATAGCGCTTATTTGATTAGTCATATTCTTACTGAATATTTAGATATTATAAAATACTAAGGCATGCACAGATTTTGTACGGACTGCACTACAGAAGATGATAATGTGATGCAGTTGAGATTCATTATGAGAAAATAATCCTACATTTAAAGTTGGATTTCCTCAAATATCAGGTCTCTAGTGGGTTTTTTTTTGTGGAGCTGTTCTGCTCATGGTTATTACATTGTTTTAATCTCTTTTTATGACAGGAAGATTTACTGTAGATGAATCCCTGAGGAGTGAGTTGCTTCTACACTACCGGGTGAGTGTGTGTTATGTGTTTGCTATTGTAACTGTTATCAAGAGCGTCTGCTGGCTCTCACATCACAGCAGTCAGAAAAACACAAACACACAGAGACTCTTTCAGCTAGAAATCATCATATAGAGACCGTTCTGACTGAGTGTCTGTTCCTCGAACCGGTAAATACAAAACACTTCAAACACATTTAAGTGTTAAATATTTAACGTAAAAAAAATATATCAGATTTAATACACATAACTTTATGTTGAATGTTATGAATATTAGATCCCTTCCTTCAAAGTCACTTATTAATAATATGATTACGGATCACAGGCAAGGTTATTGTTATAAACATGAGCTTCATCAGAAAGGCAAAAGGGAAGGTGTTGCAACAATTAAAGTATATTCAGTATTATTTAGCAATTACAGTTATTTTGAAATTATGCTTTATGTAACAATGTATTTGACTGAACACCTCTTTCATTTGCTTTGTGTTTGTATAAATCATGATGGAGCCTCAGTCTGTTTTCATTCAATTTGTCCACATAAAACTGAGATGGATTTTTTAAAACCGTTACACACTGTTATACCGTACGACGAATGGCATCTATGCTTAAGTGCTTATAGTCTGTCTCGCCCTTATCCTGTCCGGTTACTGTTTTCAGACGGATCTAATGCGTATCCAGACCAGATGGTGAACCCAGAGGAAACCACAACACTAAACTTCACGACCATCAAAGAACTCTGCAGCTACACAAACCCTCATCACAAACTACACAACTATGAACACTTCACCAGACATACTGTCATGCGTTGGTCTGGTGTGATGCGGAGACAGGGGAGGAAGACCGAGAGATGCTGCTCAAAGGTTTATTCTGAAAACAAGGTGAAACTAAAGATACTTTAAATATAACAGAAACGGCACTCGCTGGTGCAAAACTTGGCAAACTAGGAGAAGCATCCACACTCATGACACGACATCCAACACTGACAATTACCGACAAAGACCAGGGATAACATGAGGGTTTAAGTAGGAAATGGGAAATGGAAATGTTTTTTATGCCTCTCACTCCACCAGAGGTTCCTCAGGTGGAGTGAGAGGCATAAATGACTGGTACTTCCTGGGTGTGAGTGCATGTGATGTATTCTGCACCTACTAACCTCTTCTTTGGGTAGGATATGATCTCTATTTTGCTTTTCCTCCCATTGTGAATGAAGCTGTAGATCACCTGTAGACTCCACTCACCAAATAAGAACAGAGAAGGTCAATGAAGCTTGGCAGAAGTGACTCTTTCCCATTGTGATCACTGTCATTCAGTCCATGAGTGGTACAAAGGAGTTCAATTGACCTTTTTGAGCATCATATGTGTTTGGGGCTCCCGTCTGACTCCTAGTGTCAGCATGTTATTATTTTTTTTCTTTTTATTACTGTGAATCTGCTGTCTATTGTTGGCTGGAGAAACATAATACAGTGGAGTTCGGTTATGTCGACGGCGTTGGGGGTCGGGAAAAAGCATCGAGATAACCGTTTCGCGAGATAACCCATACATCATATATTACATATATTAACATACAACCCATACATATATATTACCGATTTCCCCACATATAACCCACAGATGCAGATAATCCGTACACAGTGCTTGTGCATGAAATTCACACAATAAGAAAACAAACACAAGTCAGAATCAGAACAAAAATAAAGAAAAGGTAGTCTCTCCCTCTCTCCTCTCTGCACTGCGCTGTGCTCGTCACTTTAAGAGAAGAGCCCGTCCTCATGGCATTCTTAATCCCCGAACCACTTGCTTCTGTTTAACCGCTGCGCTCTCTCCACAAATCACTTTGAAGACAATGTTGTGCCTCTTTTTAAAACGATTCAGCCACCCCGGATTTGCTTTAAAGTCAAGTCAAATTCTTTGCAGCAAGAATGTCCGCCTTCTCCATCAGCAAGGGACCATTGACGGGAAGGTTTGTTGCTCGTGTGTTTGTGAACCACTGAAACACTGCATCGTCCACATCTTTGAGATTGATTGTCCAGTTCTCTCTTAACACCTCCAGACATTTTTAGAAGAAAAAAAAAACACAGAATACCTGCAGTGTGTTATCCCTCAGATCAACGCGAGTGAACTGTCGATGAAGTGAGCGCGCGCTTCACCTGCAACGCAAACTCAGGTACGCTCATGTGTCACGAAATAGCCATGTGAAGTGGATAATTTGTCTCTCATTTATGCTGAAGATATTAGATTTTGGCGACATTAAGGAATCGACATAACCAACAAGAAAATGCTAGACAAATAGGGAGTTTGGCGGTTCCACTTCAAAATCGTCGACATAATAGTATTGGCGAGTTAACCATGACTCGAGATAAGTGAACACTGTACATTAATCTCATTGTTTTTCATCAGAACAAAAACACTTTTACTAACTGTTTACATGCATACTTGACAAGATGGTAATTTTCTATATACAGAAAGTTTTCAAATTACTTTAAGATGTTTAAAAATGAAATATGAATCTCTTTGGTGTGGATTAAGTTTATTCAGTGTTGATATGGAACTAAACTATAAAACTATGCAACCAAATTATTTTGAATGTACGTATATGTACATATTCTTTTTGCTGGAATATATATTCACATCCTGTGAAAAGAGATAAAATATATGCAAAAGTTTTTCCTTTAGCAAATTGTGCATTCATTAGCCAATATGAATCAAAAATCCCATGAATCTCACCTGAGTTTTGTAATTCTCCACTGATTTCCAGGCTGACAGTAATGATTTATTCTGACAGAAACCAGTACATCCTCAGACAAACATCCTGCCTTTTCGTTCATCTTCAGACCTACAATTAAAAGCAAGCACTTAACAAGAACCGATTCAATTGCAATGTCAAAACTTGAAGAAAAAAAAAACGACTATTACTATACGTGTGAATGAATGAATGAATGAATGATTGTGTGTGTGTGTAAAACACGCCCTCATGGTGTGGTCAGACTGGAGGTTATAACTCAGTGGTTTGCAATGCTTTTACTTTTCAGAGCTGAAAGTGACGGAAACAACTACATTAAAAGCATGCATGTCTTCTCTGTGTTGTTTTTACTCGCACATGGTAAGATATTTTATGTTTCAATCTCTGTTTTATCAGGAAGCGTCGCGTCATTCGCGTCATTTAAAGGAGAAGCGCGCGTCAATAAGAACCAAACTAATACGAGTCTAAAGCTCTTGATTCATAAATGTTCTGTGGTGTTTTTCTTTTTTATTTGTATATATGTAACCTACATATAGGCTATATGAAATCTGATATCTATGAACAAAGCTGACTTTGCTTTCACTTTTCATTGTTTGTAACTTTTGCGTCTTTATGTTCTTGTTAAGCCTTGGCGTTTAAAAAAATGATTTATAGAAAGTCACACCTAAACATTAGTAATAAAGCCTTATGTAAACGCAAATTTAGAAAATAAAAAATAAATAAACAAAAAGCTTTACCAGCCACGTGCTCTGGAGCGCCATGTGTAGTATACTAGTAGTATTGTTCTCTGAATGAATGAAGGAATAAATGTTAATGTTTTTATTAGTTTTCACGTGGTGTGCAGTCCCTGACCGAATGCAGACAAATTCACCTCTTTTTAATGTCTGGATAAAGCACAGAAAAGTGCTTCCAAAAAAACTTACATCCCCAACATTGAGTTCCTTTTGTTATTTTCCTTTGTTGCTTGTGATGCTTTAAAACCGTCGTTTATAGTTTTCATTTGTTTCAATACGTCACTACCCGAAACAACTGAGATAAACCTTTATAAATTTATTTATGAACATTTTATTCTGCTACCTATACTGGAGTGATTTGTTTTGTTTTTTACTTGTTCTGAAAAATACTTTCTTTTCTCAAGTAACTAGTAAAGTAGTGCATTACTTTTAATTGTACTAGAAAATATCGGAAATACTTTTTCAAATAAGTGATGCAAGTTACTTTTGTTTTCCCATGTACTGACTAACAGATCTTTCGTTCAAGAGAATCGTGAGTAATTGCAGAGTGGCTAAATGTCTAGACTAGATGTCAGCATTTACTCATCTCACTTGCTGAAAACAGATTCAGTATGGCTCTAAATAAATAAGATGGTGAAATCTAACCTGATAAATTAATACATTTCAACTGTAATATCACAACTTCATGGTACCTTCAAAATAATACATTGGAGAGACCTGAATGTTCATATGATAACCAAAGACAGACGGTTTAAACCACTAGTTACACTTTCAAACAACCCTCAAAGAAATCTGATCTCTAGCGCCTCCAAATGGACAAATAAATTAAATTCACATTTATTTTCACACCGTTTTTCATAATGCATTTGCAGTTTCTATAAAGCTGGTTTGAAACTGTTTCTATGTTACAACAATAATAATAATAATAATCTTTTATAAGAGGAGATATCATAATGTACAGTTGTAAGATAAAGCAATGATAAAGTGATAATTTTGAGTCCTCACATTTACCAGTGTTTATCTGATGTCTTCATAAGAGATCCAAACTAGAGCTGCCGTAAATCTCTAGTTACCTCTGGATGGACAAAAGGAAAAGCAGATGGACTGTAATTAACATAGAATGTATAAATAACATTTCAAGTTAATAATCATTTGAGTTTAATCTGAATTAACTAGAGTAGAAGGATTGAGATGAATTATGTGAATGGTTTGCTAAAGAGTCTTTAATCTAGAATTAAACTGGAAGAATGTTTCTAAGCATAAAGAAGGTTATAATCCAGAGTTTAGGAGACAAACGCTTCAACGCTCTTCCTCCTTTTATGCACTGACTCTAATCCGAACCCTAACCATTGTGTCATGTGACAAATTCAATGCTTTAAAAAAAAAAAAACAATTCTATTGTAAAAACATGATGTTCTTCTGCTGTTTGTTTGCACGTGTTCTGTTATGAATCCAGACAGATTTCTCTACCCATAATCTGGAGGGGGAAAAAAGGTCGTATAATTTTATTTTTGGTTTATAATGAACTGTTTGTTTTCTCCATCAGGTGCGTCTGCTGTTGAGAGAGTGTCAGTGTCAGTGATGGAGGAAGAGTCAGTCACTCTAAACTCTGGTGTTGAAACAAACAAACAAGACGATATTAAATGGTATTTTCAGGACACTCGTATCGCTCAAATCACTGGAGATTTCAGTTTCATCTGTACAGATGTTCAGTGTAATGAAGGAACTGAGAGATTCAGAGACAGACTGAAGCTGGATCATCAGACTGGATCTCTGACCATCATGAACACCAGAAACACAGATGAAGGAGAATATGAATTAAAAATCAGCAGCATCAGAAGCGGCTGTGAAAAGATATTCAGTGTTTCTGTTCATGGTGAGTTTTTTAACCTATTTAAAGTCATTCACATTCACTCTCACCCTGGAGCCAGAGTCTGCACAGTAGTGATCATGAAGAGGAGACGCGGTATCCTATATATATATATATATATTTATATATTTATATACAAGCGACAATAGATTTCTGAATCATTCCTATCAAAACATTAGGGGAGCATATTGCGTTGGATGAATATCACACACCCCAAATCTTACACACAGCTTTCATGTACAGACTTTCTTCCAACCTTTCATCGCAGCCATTACTCAAACCCACACTTGATTAGTTTTAACTATGATTGCATTCCTTTATCAACTCTGTGGATGAGAATTGATGTAAAATTGAATAGTTTGTACAATATTGTAAGATAAAAGTTCCTTTTTAAAGAGAGTGATTAACTGTTTTTATTTAATTTCCATAGTTCTTGCACGTTGTCTGTTTTTGACATAAATATCCTTCAATGAGCTGTTGGTTTGTGTTACAGGTGTTTCTGGTGAAGAGATGCATGAAATGAAGAGAAAGTCAGTGAAGGAGGGAGAATCTGTCACTTTAGATCCTGGTGTAACAATAAACCCAAATGATGTGATGAAGTGGTATTTTAATGAGATTTGCATCGCTGAAATCACTGGAGATCAGAGTAAGATCTGTACAGATGATCAGTGTGATGAGAGATTCAGAGACAGACTGAAGCTGGATCATCAGACTGGATCTCTGACCATCATGAACACCAGAATCACAGACTCTGGGAAATATAAACTACAGATCAACAACAGAAACAACATTCACCGTCGTCAGTTCACCATCAGCAGAATCAGGAGATTCAGTGTTACTGTAACTGGTGATTATAATTTCTAAAGTTTAAAATACAGTTCAATATTTTTTCATTTTGAATAATATTTTTTTATTATATTTTTATGTCTGTCTGTGTTCAGCTGTTCCAGGTTCAGGTTTGCCTTTAGCTGCTGTAGCAGGAATAATTGCTGTTGTTGGTGTTTGTGTTGTTCTACTGGTTGCAGTTGCTGCTGTGATTTACTATCATCACCACAAGATCTGATCAGCAGATCAGAGTGTAAGTATTACATACAGCTGATTCAACCAGAAATATGAGATTTATCGTCCAAAATTAATCTTTACATTTATATTAGTATAGAAACATTTTTATATTTTTACTGTATAATTATAACGACAGTATTTAGTTATTTAATGTATGGTTTTAGGACACAGGTCCAGGATCAGGTTTTAACAAATGTAAAATACTGTAAAAGCTTTTTTGTTCTAAATGTCTCGATCCCTTACCGTAACAGCGAGCTCTTGTCATTGTAAATATAAATTAATATGCCAATTTCAAAGCTGTTCTCTGTAAAATGTATTCTCTCAGCGCCGTCTTCTCTCAGCACTGTCATTCGCTGTAGTTCTTGGAAAGTGAATTTTATCAAATACAATATCTACCTTTGGTGTGAACTTTGAGTTTTATAACCAGGCAGATCTTTTTTATGCTCAAACAGCATTACACACTAACTAAAGATGAAAAAGTGTAATATTGCCCCTTTAAAAAACACACACAAAGAAATCACATGATGCAGCTTTCTTTGTCAGTCATTTTATTTAAAAAAATCCTTTGTAAAAACATATTCATAGTTAATAGTGTTTTAATATTTAAATCATTATTTAACAATAAACACATTATTTAACTTGTTAAAATTTAACAAGATTTCAATGTGATGCAGTTATGAAAGAGAAACATCCTACATTTAAGGCATAGCATTATTATTATTTTACTTTTATTTATTTTTTTAAAGAAAATTACTGTGCATTTCCTCAAATATTTGGAAGTGCATTCCAAATCTGTAGGATTTTTTGTGTTTGTAATTTATTTTCTTCTGAATCATCTGTCCCGTTTATGTCCTTTACATTGTGTGAATCTGTGTTTAATTACAGTGAAATGATGGACTGTAGATGATTCGTCACCTGAGGAATTAGTTGGTAAATGATTTCAGAAAGAAAAAGGACCATCCTTCACCTGTTTCTACTCATGGCTGAGATGTTGTGATCATGAACTTCATTCTGTATCTGAGAATCCACGTGGACGACAGACTGAACTGCACAAAGAACACGTTGTTGTTTATAGAAAGAGATAGTGACTCTTGACTCAGTGTTTCAATATGTGTAGCAAGATGATTCACGTGTTCTGTCAGTCTGTTGTCGGTAGCACTCTGCTTTACTCTTAGTGTTTAGATTAGATTGTGCAGATCAAACACATTATAAAAATTGCAATATGGAGCATTTCCATACGGCCATGAAGGTTATAAAATTGATTTACTGTTACATAAAAGGTTTTTTAATTTATTTATTGAACAACAAGGAACACTACAATAGCATCGACAAGACTGTGCCATGCTTGATGGGTGGGAAACTGTTGAAAGATGGACACAGGTAAAGAGGAATAATGAATCACATCAGAATATGAAAATGGTTTGACCGTTAGATTGGATTAAGAGGAGGTCATTCTAAACAACTGTACTGGAATACATAATACAGTGGTACCTCGAGATACGAAATTAATCCGTTCCGAGGTGGCCTTCGTATAATGAGTTTTTCGTATATTGGAACACATTTTACATGTAAAATGGCTAATCCGTTCCAAGCCCTTCAAAAACACCCCATTAAATTTCATAATAAAGCTAAATTGACCTATAAACAAGTCTTGTCATCATCCCCTGTGTATATAAACCCAGTGTTTTCCCCTAGTCTTCATCTGTCCACGTCTGTGTGTAGAATTATTTACATAATTTATTGATAATGTTTGTTGTTTCTTAGTTTGATAATCCATTCCATATTAAAATAACATGTTGTAACTGACATTAAAATTGACAGGGAAGGACTCATCAAATTATGCAGATTGTATTAAAAATGTTTTGATCATATGCCAACGCCTTTCATCAAACAACATGTAGATGTCGCTGTTTGACAGATTTGATTCAATTTTTTACTTTCACAATAAAAATATAAAGAAACTGAATTTCACACTGATTCTGTTTGTCGGTTCGCGTGACACAACGGAGCGGATTATTACAAACTACAGCATTATGAAAAAATATATATATTGCTCATTTTCATTATTTTCTTCACTGACGGTAAGGTCTTTTTTATTAGTACTTTCGATTTTACTTTGTAAAGTTTCATAATTCCCACTGTAAATGCACTAAAAGGAACATGGGAATGGAAAATTACTTTGGTACAAAGTTACGAAATACATAACTTGTATTTATATGTGATGTTGCATGATATTTGAAGTGTCACACAAGTATTTTACTGAGCCAGGCCCTGATTATTGGATCCTTACTTCAATAGTCATTTATGTTCAATTAAATTAAATGAAAATTTCCCCAACATTTTTTGTGGATGTGACCAAAATGCATAATGCTGATAGTTGTGTTTGTTAAATATCAAAATATTATGGTTTATATTGGTCTGTTATTATGATTATGGTGCATAATATGTGGTATGGAAGGAACAATTTTGAGCGAAAATAATAACTCCAAATTTGTGTGCGTAAATTACAACAGATGTGACATCAAATGACCTGGAATATTCAGAAAAAAAAATCAACAAGAACAAATTTCTAGGAATTACTGCATGTGTGAAGGACAGAAAGTGATTGAAATATATAACAGGGTTGGACATAATAGGTTAAATAAATAAGAACATAAAAAAGCATTTCTACTCCAATAACAACACCTGCTTTCTTCTTAAGAGTATTCAGCTTTTTGGCATCTCCAGTTTTAATCTCAGCGGCGCAGCAAACTACAGCGTAAAACATAAACTTTATCGCGTTCACTGTGACGGCCGGCGGAAGTAACTTTACCCTGAGTTGAAACAGAAGTTGCGTGACGTCATGTGAAAAGGGTCTACTGTCGGTAGGGAATGTGTTGTGGGCGGAGTCTGAGATGACCAATCAGAGATCTCTTAACGCGCAGCATTTTGTGATTTGAATCTCCAAGCAGTTGCATATGCAGAGGAACAGCAGCACTTTTATGAATCGGAATCTGCAGTTATCATAATTATTTTATGTTTTTAAGAAAGCGTTGAAAATGAAGCTCTTCTTTATTTCGTTCTCGTTGTGTTTGCGTGTGAACGGTAAGACACTTTTGTTACAATCTCTCTATTTGTCATCGATGTCTAAATGAAACAAAGACATTCAAACAGCAGAACTAAAAATAAAAATAGTATTTTGTGGAAAAACATTATTTGAGTTTTAATGTTGTGGGGAAAATATTCTGAAGTATTGTTAGATTCGTTTCCCGGCGTGCCTCAATCCAGTCCTCTTTTTATAAACGGTTGAATGAATAAGTACTCAGAGTCAGCGCTGAGGGAGATAAATTGTCTCTCAACTTTATTCTTTATCTACTTGAATATATATATATATATATATATATATATATGGAAATGTGTAGGGGAGTAACAGAGACAACCAATGAGAGAATATAAATAACATCATATAGGAATCTCAAACATGATAAGATCATGCCAGAACCAAGTCTATATATGGTCAGTTGTCCAAGTTTTACCACGAATACATTGGGTCCCTGCTGGCCCTTCTGTTCCTTTACAATAGAAGTGGAGATTCACCCCCATCTAACATCTAACACAAAAAACCCATTCATGTATTTTCAGTTCTGATACTAATACCTAATCCCTCAAATCTTACAAGTATGTGTATGTACAATACTATATTCATACTAGATAATATTCATTTTTAGGTCTATAATTATGAAGATTATTACAAGATTATTTTACCGTCAAACTTACACTGAACTCTTGCTTGATTAAAACAAACCTGATTACTCGAGGTGTGTTGATTACAAAATTCGATCCAGGAGTAAGTTCATCAAACCCAGAGTTTGTTCACGATTAACACAATAATATCATCAGCCAGTGTTGCCAGATTAGAGTGACGATTTCCAGCCCAACTACAGCAAAACGCGATTGTTGATGTGGGGCTTGTTTTAGTGGAATTTATATGCATTTGTAGGCTTGTTTTGATGGAATATGCATGCAATTATATATGAAATTTGGGCGGGTTTGTCATTAAAAACAAGCCCAATTTTTATCGACCAGGCCAATGCATTTTTTCCCGGTCGGACGTGACCAAAAGGAGCCCAATTGGGCGGGAACCTGCCCAATCTGGCAACACTCTTATCAGCAGACACGAAGAAAAAGCGCGCCATAGTTCGTTTCTTCTTCTTTTGTTTAATGCAGATTTACACACATATATCAGCCCCCTATTTGGTGGTTATGTAATAATTTTGTTTAAAAATATTTTAATCTCTGTAAATAAGACCTAAATTGTTTATTTGGTGCTAATTAGTTAATAAATAAAATGACTTATTAAAGTAATTCACACTTTGTTTTTGCAAAGGTAGTTTAGTAATTTTACTTCCACATTGCTTGAAATAAGATATATTATAAATTATTTTCTATAATACATTATAGCATAGAAAACTTCCTGTTGCAAAAATAAAATAAATGTGTCACGTCCACTGGGTCCATGTCATCTGTCAGTAACCACTCATAAATAGGGAACATTCTGGGAACCAAACATTAGAACATTCCCTGTAGGTTCGTATATCAATTTACGCATTTAAACACAATATTTGAAAGGTCCAAAATCTAATATTGTAGTAGTAATAATATCTAAGGTCACGGTTTTTCCAGTAAAATTCTTACAACTAAACACTAAAAACATTGTGCACTCGCAGCATTTACTGGTAGATATATTTTTCTGGCTTGTGGAACCAACGGATGTCAGATTGGGTGAATCATTTTCTGGGAACTTTCTCTTTAGGCTTCAAAATTAACCCCAAAATCTAACCTGCAGGGAACGTTCTTATTTGGTTCCCCCCAAAATAACCAAACAGAACTAAATGGGAACGTTAGGGGAACATGCTGTGTTTATTGGGTATGGCCACTTGATTACCCTGAAAGTTTCCTGCGCTTTTGGAATTGAATGTTGAGTTGCTGATCTTTAAACAAACCAGACTCATAACCTGATTTCTGGAAACATCTCCTGATATTAAGCAGGGATGATGTTCTTCTGCTGTTTGTTTACGTTACATTATGAATCCAGACAGATTTCTCAACTCACAATCTTTATGATCTGTAAAATAATAATAATAATAGTTTTTTTTTTACAGTACTTTCTTTTTGTGTGAGTTTGTTTGATCTGTTGATTTCTTTTCCAGGTGTTTTTGGCGCTGGTTTAGAGGAAGGGTCAGTGTCAGTGAAGGAGGGAGATTCAGTCACTCTAAACACTGATGTTACAATAACCCAACAAGAAGATATTAATTGGTATTTTAATGACACTCGTATCGCTCAAATCATTGGAGATCTCAATTTCATCTGTACAGATGATCAGTGTAATGAAGATACTGAGAGATTCAGAGACAGACTGAAGCTGGATCATCAGACTGGATCTCTGACCGTCATGAACATCAGAATCACAGACTCTGGACTTTATCATCTAGAGATCATCAACGGTGAAAACCTCAGAGAAAAAATCTTCAGTGTCACTGTTTATGGTGAGTCATTAAAGCAGGTTATTTATGTTTTAATCACATCATTATTGTGATATTCAGATGTGTTTTTTTTTCTCTCTGATCCTTTATATCACATATGTCAGAGTCAAGGCCCGCGGGCCACATCCGGCCCGCGAGAAGGTTTTTTACGGCCCCTGGGATGATCTTGATTTATTATTAGAACCGGCCCGCAGACCGCAGCAAGCCGGCAGCCCGCAGATCTTTTACACGCACCAATACTACATTTCCCACAATGCAACGGTGACGCACCGAGCAGTAGGCTGCTTCATTTCAATATTTATTGGCACAGCAGTTGTCAGCATCACAGTAAAATTAACTTTCAGATACCCATCAAAAATGGCAAAACGGAAGGTGGACACTGAGAACCGGGGGTTTCAAACAAGGTGGGAGTCGGAGTATTTGTTCACGGAGGTAGCTGGAAAACCTGTGTGTCTTCTGTGTGGAGAAAGTGTGGCGGTACTGAAAGAGTATAATCTGAGACGACATTATGAAACGAAACACGCGGACAAAAACAAGAATATGGACATGGAACAAAGGCTACAAAAGGCAGAGGAATTAAAACGAGGCCTCAAATCTCGACAGGCTCTGTTCCAAAAAGCCAAATCACAAGGCCAGGCTGCTGTCAAGGCCAGTTTTATTTTGGCAGAAGAGATCGCTAAATCAGCCCGGCCATTTTCGGAGGGGGATTTCATCAAAAACTGCATGATTAAAGTTTGTGACGAAGTTTGCCCAGAAAAAAGGCAACTCTTTTTAAATGTGAGTCTGAGCAGAAACACCATTGCCGAGAGAGTAGACCAGTTGTCCATCAATCTAAAAGAGCAGCTTGTGAAAAAGGGAAAAGATTTCATTGCATATTCCTTGGCTGTGGATGAGAGCACCGACATTTCTGACATTGCCCAGTTGTCAATTTTCATCCGCGGAGTGGACTCCAGCCTAAGCGTGACAGAGGAGTTTTTGGCTTTACGTCCTATGCATGGCACAACTACGGGGCATGATTTGTATGAAGAGGTGTCAAGATGTGTAAATGAGATGGAGCTGCCTTGGGAAAAACTCGTGGGTTTGACAACCGACGGAGCACCTGCGATGTGTGGACACAGGAGCGGACTGGTGGCGAAGATACGGGAAAAGATGCAAGAGGAAAACGCGACAGGTGAGCTGACAGCTTATCATTGTATCATACACCAGGAAGCGTTGTGCGGTAAAGCCTTGAAAATGGAGCATGTAATGAGCATCATCACGCGCACAGTTAACTTTATCAGAGCCAAAGGTTTGAATCACCGCCAGTTCAAGGCATTTCTGACGGAGTTAGAAACGGAGCATGGTGATTTGCCTTATCACACAGAGGTGCGATGGCTAAGCCAGGGAAAGGTGCTTCAAAGATGTTTCGAGCTTCGTGAGGAGATTTGTCTGTTCTTGGACAGCAAAGGGAAAGACACAACACAACTCCGAGACGAAATGTTTCTGTGTGAAATGGCTTTTCTGTGTGACATTACGAGTCATCTGAATGCAATGAACTTGCAGCTGGAGGGTCGGGATCGTGTCATCTCTGATATGTACAGTACAGTGAAGGCATTTAAAACCAAACTGACTCTGTGGGAGACGCAGATGCGGAAAGAAAATTTGAGCCACTTTCCCAGCTGCCAGACCATGAAAGAGAAGCTCTCTACCAGTGCGTTCCCGAGCGCACAGTTGGCTGATAAAATAGGTATGCTTGCCGCTGACTTTCGACGCCGATTTGCTGACTTTGAAGCACAAAAAAGCAGGCTGGAACTGCTCGGTAACCCATTTGCTGTTGACGTGGAAAGCTCACCACCAAACCTCCAAATGGAGTTGATTGACCTCCAATGCAATGATGCACTGAGGGCAAAATATGCGGCAGTGGGTGCTGCGGAGTTCGCCCGTTTCCTCCCCGACACAATGCCCCAGCTGCGCATCCAGGCTGCTCAAACGTTGTCTATGTTTGGCAGCACATACCTGTGTGAACAACTGTTTTCTTTGATGAACTTGAACAAAACATCACACAGAAGTCGACTTACTGCTGAACACCTCCACTCAATTCTGAGGATTTCCTCAGCTCAGAGCCTTACCCCGAACATTGATGAACTTGTGGAAAAGATGGGACACCACCAAGTATCACCCTCAACCTCAAACAAGTGAACATTACTGTGCAATCACATATTTAGAGTTTTTACTCAGTTCAAGTTTAAAAGTTAAAGTTTAATATTTGTTTTCACTGCATGTTACTTCTCCTTAAACAAAGTGTTGTTTTTGATTAATAGATTTTTGCACTTTATTTTATTGTATTTCAATCCAATTATATTTTAAAAATATTTCAGTTGAGTGGATGATAGAAAATTGCTATTATTGTTTTTTTCTTTGAAGTAAATTTAGCCCACTTTTGCTAAAATAGAAAATATAGGCTACTGATGGTGCCTTGAATACCGGTTTCTTTCATTTAATGTTCATGTTATGGGGATTTTTATATAAAGGAAATTTGTCTTTTGTGTCTGTTGAAAATTAAAGATTACTGACAGAGCCATAAGAAAATATTGCTTTATTTATCTGATCATATTGGAATATATTTGTTAGGTTTTCAGTAGGTTCAATTAGGTTCACTAGACTATATGCGTCATTTAAAAATTTTTCAATGAACATTCGAACAGTCCGGCCCTCGGCTTGTAGCTAAATTTTTTATTTGGCCCTCCGTCCATTTGACTTTGACACCCCTGCTTTATATTCATGTAAAGTGTATATATTGTCTCTTGACAAACACATTTGCTCTAAACTTGAATTATCTTGGTTTTATCATTAATCTGTTTAATTTAATACTTAACACATTTGCATTTGTAAACGGATTTGTATCATTTAGTTATGATTCATAAAAAGCTTTGTGTTCTGGTATAGATGATCTTTTCTCATCATAACATCTCTCATATCATTCCTTCATTTGTTTAAATGAGGATTTGACATTAAATAAAGGTCAATTGTGTTCATAAGTGCATGGATAAATAGCTAAACATGGATACCTGTTGTTTTTCATACATATAGTCAAGAAAGTATTGGAGTTTTTCCCCTAAAAAGATCCTCCAGCATCTGTTGGTTTGTGTTTCAGGAGTTTCTGCTGATGAACGAGAGGAAATGAAGAGAAAGTCAGTGACTGAGGGAGAATCTGTGACTTTAGATCCTGGTGTAACAAAAAACCCAAATGATGTGATGACGTGGTATTTTAATGAGATTCTCATCTCTGAATTCACTGGAGATCAGAGTAAGATCTGTACAGATGATCAGTGTGATGAGAGATTCAGAGACAGACTGAAGCTGGATCATCAGACTGGATCTCTGACCATCATGAACACCAGAATCACAGATGAAGGAGAATATAAACTACTGATCAACAGCAGCACAGTCAACATTCACCTTCGTCAGATCATCGTCAGCAGAATCAGGAGATTCGGTGTTACTGTAACTGGTGAGCATAATTTCTGAATTTTTAATATGCAGTTTAATATATTTAAATTTAATAATAACATGTCTGTGTTTAGCTGTTTCAGATTCAGGTTTGTCTTCTGCTGCTGTAGCAGGAATAGTTGTTGGTGTTGTTGTTCTACTGGCTGCAGTCGCTGCTGTGATTTACTCTAATCGCCACAGGATCTACAGTCCAGCAGCACAGAATGTAAGCATTACAAACAAGATCCAAAATGAATCCTTACATTTACGGTAGTATGGAAATCAGTTTATATTATTGTATAATTATTTAATACAGTAATACCTCGAGATACGAGCATAATCTGTTCTATCTGTTCCATTGTTTTTATCTCGAATCATGTTTTCCCATAAGAAACAATAGAAAACAAATGAATCCGTTCCAGATCCGTAACAATGGGGAAAAAATGTTTTTTATTGGTATAGACACACACACACACACACACACACACACACACACACAATTATAGTACATGTATACAGTATGATACATGTGTGATATCAAATAAAATGTGGTTTTAATTAGGTTTTTAAAGAACAGTTTTAAAAGTTTTTAAGGACAGTAACGGCAGGTGCGGAGGAGGTTGGTACGCAGACACGTTAGTTACACGAACACTACGTAACTTAAATTAACATAACTTAGCTTACATTTTTTTGTAACTTTTCTATTTAATATTGTTTAGATTTTTTTTCGATTTGTATTCTGATCACTTTTCGTTACTTTTTCGTTTAGTAAAAACTAATTTTCTTGAATAGCTGGAATGAAGCATAACTGAACTTAGCTTTCTTTTCTTTTTTTTGTATTATTGTTTTGACTTTTTTTCGATTTGTATTCTTTACTTTCGATCACTTTTCTTACCTTTTTTCGCCTGACTACCCTCACTTTCACTTGGCGAAAACCTTTTAACAAAATATCTATAGAGGGAGATCTGCTTCTCCTTTATCCACAACAACAGAAGCCTCTCCATCTCATCATTTATATTCGAACATAACTTCGATATAATCGTCACGCCCTTGGAAGGTTTTACATTCTTGATAACATCCTTCTGCTTTAGGATGGTACATATCGTGGATATATAATTAATTGACTTGATTATATACCACGCACTTATTTATCCACAATTTCATGCTTCATTTCCATGGTAATCATGCATTTCTTCTTCTCACTACCATCCTTACCACTCACTTTCTTAGAACTCATCGCTATTATGAAGAATAATGCACAAAATAGAAAGAAAATCAGCTACACGCTGGCGACGCGTACAGAAGTCAGTGAACACTGAAGTGAAAGTGTGTCGGCATCGGCATCAGTACGCGTGCTCGTATCTCGAATATTTACTCATATCTAGAAGCAAAAATCTGCCTGTATCTTGGAATACTCGTATGTAGAGACGCTTGTATCTCAAGGTATTACTGTACTTGGTTTTAGGTCCCAGGTCAAAACAAATGTAAAATACTTAAAAAAAAAAAAAAAATTCTGTGTTCAAATCTTGTTCTGTGTTTTAGGAAAGATGAATGTAGATTTCACACTGGACGTGAATTGGCTGAAAATTTTCAAGTTTAGGGTTTAAAATAAGGGGGAGGGGGGGAGTAATGTGATGCACTTTTTTATTAAAAACATTATTTGATTAACCATATTCTGACTGTATATTTAAATTATTATAAAATACTATGGCATGCACACATTTTGTATGAACTGCACTACAGAAGATGATAATGTGATTTTGTTAAGATTCATTAAGAGAAACATCCTACATTTAGACTATGCGTTAATGGGAAAGAAAAAAAAATACATGGATTTCCTCAAATTTCAGGATGTACTTTTTACATTTGTTTTAATCTCTTTTTATGACAGGAAGATAATGTACTGTAGATGAATCCCTGAGGAGTGAATTGCTTCTACATTAGCGGGTGAGTGTGTTGAGTGTTTGCTATTGTAACTCTATCAAGAGCGTCTGCTGGCTCTCAAATCACAGCAGTCAGAAAAACACAAACACACAGAGACTCTTTCAGCTAGAAATCATCATATAAATACTGTGTCTGTTCCTCGAACCGGTAAATACAAAACATTCCCAAACCCATTTAAGGTTCCCCCCACAAGATCTCTGCAATATCTAATTAACGTAAAAAAACAACAAAAAAAACTCAGATTTAATGCACAAAACTTGATGTTGAATGTTATGAATATTAGATCCCTTCCTACAAAGTCACTTATTAGTGATATGATTACGGATCAAAGCCAAGGTTATTGTTATAAACACGAGCTTCATCAGAAAGGCAAAAGGGTATTACAACAGTTAATACGTATTCAGTATTATTTAGAGATCTGCTTCCAAATGCAGTTCTTTTGAAGAGATTGTGCTTTATGTAATAATATATTTAACTGAACACCTCTTTCATTTGCTTTGTCTTTGCATATATCATGATGTGGATCCTCCATCTGCTTTCATCCAGTTTGTCCGCAGAAAACTGAGATGGATTTTTAGGCAGCATTAATGTGTTAATCTGAAACCGTTACACACTGTACAACGAATGTCATCTATGCTTATGTGCTTATAGTCTGTTTGTCTCGCTCTTATCCCAAGGTTACTGTTACACTCTAATGTGTATCCAGACCAGATGGTGGATTCGGAGGAAACCACAACACTATCCTTCATGACCGTCAAAGAACTCTGCAGTTAGACAAACCCTCATCAATAACTACACAACTATGAACACTTCACCAGACCAGACACAGGACCGTCATCATCGTGCAAATAGTCATTGATAAGCTACTGTAAGCTACACGGCAGCTCGATCTTCACATGGCAGGTCTATCTTCATGTTTCAGTCTGCTGGATGATTAGTAAATTGACTTGTGATGGAAATCATACTGTTTCATTGCAGAGGAGAGATGATCCGCTGGTTTCTCCCAAGGCTTTTTTCCTCCAGTACTGTCAGCTTATGGAGGTTTGGTTCCTTGCCGCTGTTGGATTCTGTTTTGTAAGATTTCATTTTAGGGACTAAACTATAAAAATATGCAACCAGTTTTTTTTATCTTGAATAAAAAACAAGTATTTTGAATATACTTCATATTCTTTTTGCTAGAATATATATTCACATCGTCTGAATAGAGATGAAATGTGTGCAAAAGTGTAATTCGAATAATTTGATTCCGCAAATTGTGCATCAATTAGCCAATATAAATCAATAATACCATGAATCTCACCTCCCGAGTTGTGTAATTCTTCCACTTCCACGCAATTTCCTCAGTAAAAGCAAACGGTACATCCTCGAACAAAACTTCCACCTGCTAAACCAGATGATTCTTTCTTTCATCTTCAGACCTGCAATTAAAAGCAAGCACTTCACAAGAACCGATTCGATTGCCAATGTCAAAACACTTCTCTGTTGTTTTTACTCGCACACGGTAAGATATTTTATGTTACAATCTCTGTTCTGACGCGTCGCGTCATTTTAAAGGGGGTGCGCGCGCGTCAATAAGAACCAAACTAATACGGTTCTTAAAGGACTTGATTCATACATTTTCTGAGCTTTTTTAATTTTTATATGTAACCTACATATATGCTATATGAAGCCTGATATTTATGAATAAATTACGGTTTTTTTTCATTATAGCACAAGGAGCTCTCTCTCAACCCACGTGCTTAACGTACGGAGTGCCGTATGTACCTGAAGCGACTGCCTTTGTTCTCAGAATGAATTATTGTTCATGTTTTTATTAGATTGAACGTGTTGTGCAGTTCCTGACCGAATGCAGACCGATTAAATTCCCCCCAGGAAGAAGTAAACATTTTGCGCCTTCAACTTTCGCTTTATTGTTTCCATGGCAACGCGTCATGCTTGTCACGCGACATACGCTTGTCACAAAAAGTGCTGTATGACCGATTTATAACATTTATTTAGTTTAGTAGTTCTTTTTTTATTCAAAATGGTCACCAACTTGTTGGCTCTGTCATCAACTACCTAATATTCAGATTCTCAGATATGTGGAAGTGAATGTGTTTTGCTGCTTAATTTTATAATGATCATGTTCATTCGTCACAAATGGCAAGCCCTGAGCCCGTCTCGTGCTAACTGAATCTTTTCTGGTGAACAGATAGCTTAGACAGTTACATCCTTGGACTTTTCACTCTGGGTGCATTGTTTTTTGTTTAGTCAAGAAAGATTAGTTACAAAACATTGACTTCATGATTGAATCAGGAATGAACACTTCAGCACAATTTGAACCTTTTAAACTATCATTTCCTTCAGTTTACAGTATTCAAGCAGGCCAAACACACATATACATAAATAACACACTATGATCAAAATATCAATTATACAGAAACATGTAAAAACATTTAGAACCACTGAAGAACCACTGCTGTAACTGATGAGGATCATTTCTGAATTTCAAAATAGTTCAATATTTTTGAATATTGTATTTTGTTAATAATCTGTCTGTCTTTTATTATTCCAGGTTCGGGTTTGTCTCCAGCTGCTGTAACAGGAATAGTTGTTGTCGGTGTTGTTCTACTGGCTGCAGTTGTTGCTGTGATTTACTGTCGTCACCACAGGAACTATAGACCAGCAAATCAGAGTGTAACTATTACACACAGCTGATTTAAGAAGAAATATGAGATTTATTGTCCAAAATAAATCTGTCAGTTTCATAGCTGTTCTCTGTAAAATGTTCAGTGCACAGATGAACATCAGGGTTTAATCTGGAACAGTGATTTATAAAATATTTGAACCATTTTAAATTCATCATCCTTAGGAAGGACAAACAAACGAGTTTTGGAAACAGGGTGGAAAAAACAGTGTCTTTGACTGTGACACACACTGTCTTCTCTCAATGCTGTCGTCCCTCAACGCTGTCTTCTCTCAACACTGTCTTCTCCAATGCAACTCAACCAGGTCTCAGCCCCTATTTTGCTTGTACAGTAGTATCTCAAGATACGAAAGGCTCAACTTACGAAAAATCCAAGTTACGAAAGGAAAGACCAAAATTTTTACTGCTTTACATACGAAAAGTTTTCAAGATACGAAAGGTTTCTGAAAGTCCGAGATTCGCCCCATACGTGATTCTATACATACGTGCTGCCGTGCTTTAGCTCAGCCACTCCGCACCCGAAACTTTACCATACACAATCGGCATTCGTTCGCTCCAACGATTTCGTTTAGTTATCTGCTGTTTGTCCTCCTCCTCCTCCTCTGCCGCCACTTTCGGAGATAGCCTCACTCGAAAGGTAAGCTTCGACATTTTACGTTATTTCATTGTTTATAGGTCAATTTAGCTTTATTATGAAATTTAATGGGGTGTTTTTGGAGGGCTTGGAACGGATTAGCCATTTTACATGTAAAATGTGTTCCAAGATACGAAAAACTCATTATACGAAGGCCGCCTCGGAACGGATTAATTTCGTATCTCGAGGTACCAGTGTATTTCGTGCGCGGGGATTGTTTAAATGAGTAACAATGTGACTTCACGAGATATGGAAAAAGGCATTGTAATCCAAAATAGTCATTCGCTGTAGTTCTTGGAAAGTGATTTTTATCAAATAGAATATCTATCTTTGGTGTGAACTCTGCTGAATCATTTTTATAACCATGCAGATCTTTTTTTATGCTCAAACAGCAACATTACACACTAATTACAGATGAAAAAAGTGTAATATACTTAAAAAAACACACACACACACAAAGAAACCACAAGATGCAGTTTTATTTTTGTCAGTCATTTTATAAAACAAAATTCCTTTGTAAAAACATATTCAAAGAAAATTACAGTGCATTTCCTCAAATATCAGGAAGTTCATTCCAAATCTGTAGTATTTTTGTGTTTGTGTAACTGAATCATCTGTCCTGTTCATGTCTTTTACCTTGAATCTGTGTTTGATTACAGGGAAATGATGGACTGTAGATGATTCGTCGCCTGAGGAATTAGTTGGTCAATGATTTCAGAAAGAAAAAGGACCGTCCTTCACCTGTTTCTACTCATGGCTGAGATGTTGTGATCATGATCTTCAATCTGTATCTGAGAATCCACATAGACGACAGACTGAACTGCACAAAGAACACGTTGTTGTTTATAGAAAGAGACAATGACTCTTTACTCAGTGTTTCAATATGTGTAGCAAGATGATTCACGTGTTCTGTCAGTCTGTTGTCGGTAGCGCTCTGCTTTACTCTTTATGTTTTACGCTGTAGTTTGCTGCGCCGCTGAGATTAAAACTGGAGATGCCAAAAAGCTGAATACTCTTAAGATGAAAGGCAGGTGTTGTTATTGGAGTGGATCTGAGGAGAATAATGTCCATCCTGCTGACCATTACAAACAAAACCTTACACATCCTCCATGACATGCTGGACCGAGAAGGACATTCAGCAACTGATTGATCCGATGCAACTAAAGGTCATTCATGTCAAACACTGTGACACTTTACAATTCTTTCATGATCAGACATAAAATACGTACTGTTTTATAGGGTCTTCTAATAGACATATGCATTATTATAAGTTTATAAATAAATATCATGAAATATAGCTATGTAAATAAATGTATCCATTTATGTACAGTAGAACCCCGACTTACGAAACGCTCTATGTACGAAAAGTTTGACGTACGATAAAAGATTTTGGGGGTTTTTTCGCCCGAGTAACGACAAAATTATCGAGATGCGAAAAACGAAATTATTAAAGGTATTTATGGTATTTATTAAAGGAGCATAGATCGATAAAACCTCAACGATTGGCACTAATTCCCTGTATTTCACTCAATAAACTATATACAATCTTCAGCCGATCTATTTTACCTTATTTATTTTTACCATCCATCAGCTCTCTTCTGTCACGACACTTCCTGAACTCCGAGGGAAAGTTTTGGAATAGTCCATTTCGCACTGAATGACAGGGATGGCTGGAATAGTCCATGCAAGAAGGGGAACACGTTTAACAATCCTGCTCTCCTATTGGTCAGCATCGCTCCCACCAGCCTCTGCATAGCGGCGTTCCTCTCCCAGTCCCACTAACTCTAAAGTTCTTCCGCGCTTTTCCATACAAGTTTTGTTTTCATCGTGCTGCATCGCCATTATTTCGTGCCCAGTTAACATAAACTTTTTTCCTAATCAGTAACCATGGATGTGAATATTGTTGCTGAAGTCGAAGTGAAGAAGAGGGTGCTCTTCATTGAATTGAAAAGAAAGGAAGTATGCAGCTACCCGTGCAGGATATGGAGTTTCCGTGGGGCTTGAAATGGATTAAGCATTTTACATATAAAAGCCTGACCGATTTACGAAAAGCTCGATTTGCTAAGCCTACACTAGAACGGATTAATTGTGTAAGTCGGGGTTCTACTGTATTGTATAGTTTGCACTTTTGTGTGAACTTTAAACCTGTTTTCTAACGATACAAAGAGTCTAGCTAATGAAAGAAAAGATCACTGTACGAGAGAGTGGAGATCCAACCTCCTGTCCCAGAATCACCTGCACAACCAATAAAACAAAAGTGACTTTAGTTTATTAGTTATAAAACTACTCAGGAACCTTTTTCGTATTCTGTAATATGTTTGCATTCAACTCTTAATTTTCATCAGTATTATTAATTGGCTCTTGTTGATCTGCTGTACAGCCAAAATAATCTTTGTTGGATTATTTTCCTGCTATCTCTGTAAAGCTGCTTTGAAACAATATCTATTGAAAAGCATATAAATAAAGGCAACTTGATAAATTTCTTCCACTCAGTTTGGTTTATAGAAATGTTATGCTTTTTTAACTTTATAGTTTTTAAGTCTTTTTATGTGACTGATGATGTCCAACCCCGTCATATATTTACACATTTATAATTACTTTCTGTTCTTCACACATGCAGTTATTCCTGAAAATTTGTTTGTGTTGATTTTTTTCTGAATATTCCAGGTCATTTGATGTCACATCTGTTGTAATTTACACACACACATTTAGTTTATATTATTTAGTTGGCTTGAGAAAGCCAAATTACTGATCTACTATATAAACTTCTTATTTGTGGATCACTATTGTACTCTTGCATATTCATTAAAAGTAGCGGAAAAGTAGCTGAAAAATCCCATTGACTGCATTACGTCAACTTTGATGAATAATAACTGTGACCGAGGATTTCGTAATAACCTGGATTACCACATTTGAAGAGACTGGCAAAACAGGACTTCCAAACATGTTACACACACTGATGAATCCGTAAGTCACCATGGAAACAGATGCTGAGAAAAAGTGTGCATCTTCTTTTGTTTAATGCCGATTTACATACTTAGTGAATATTGCTACATTTTGGTAAGCAACAGTTTGTACTTGCAAAGATAACATGGCTGTAAAAGTTTCTTTTTTATGTTTAGTAATTTTGCTTCCATATTGCTTGAAAGATAAGATGTATTACAAATGATTTTCTAGGCATAAGCAATGTTGAAGCAATATCTTGTTTCATTTTCACAACTGAACTTGTGGAAGCAAATTTGAAAGTGAAATAAAATGGGCAGAATTTTTTTTAAAGACTTCTTTTAAACTCATTATTTTACTTTGATGTGGGATGTTGGAGGTTTCTGATGTCACAGTCATGTCGTGTGGTGTCTCGTCACTTCCTGTTACCTCCCGTGTGATCCTTTGTGTTTGCCACTCCCTTTGTTAGTCCTGTCAGGTGTTTCTCATTATTCCTAAGGGTATTTAGCCCTCCTGTAGTGTCTTGTCCTTGTCGATTGTAATACTTATCTGACCCCATGGCGCCTGTCGCTATATGGGTTAGTCTTTCCGATTTGCCATTCCGAGTTTTTGTTTGTTTTTTGCACAAATGTGCCATTTCAGTTTGCATTTAAAGTGTTTTCGTTTTTGTTAAATTAAAGAGTTTTGAGTTGATCCCTGCCGTTCGTGTCTTCCGTGTTCGTCATCCACTGCAATTGTTGCATCTGTACTCATTAAAGGCACATTTTGATGATCCCTGGGCTCATTTTCTGTGACTGCAGGGTCATCTGAAAGAAACCATAAGACAGATAACATTAAAGAAAAAACCTTAAGGAGGATGTCTGATGATAAAATGAGCACAATCATCCATTTCCAAAGATTCAAACAGTGACATGTCTGTTCTAAAATAAATTAGAGTAATTTAATAGTCATTCAAACTCATATCCCTTCCTCTAAATGTTTACTACAGTATTCTTCTGAAATAAGATAATTTTAACCCTGAAATATTTGAAATACTCACCAGAGACCGTAACAATGAAAATTTTGAATGAGACTTTTCCACTTCTGAGAATTTGTAGTTTATAATACCCAGTGTCTTCAGTTGTGATGTTTGTGACGGTCAGAGATCCAGTTTGATCATCCAACTGCAACCTGTCTCTGAATGTCCCATCAGCACCATCAAACATCTCTCTTGTCCCACCAACAATTTGAGCGATGACAGTGATACCAAGGATCCACAGTATCTGGTCATCCTCCTGTATTTCAGTATCAGTCTTTAGAGTGACAGATTCTCCCTCCTTCGCTGATATTTTCCTCACTTCATTCAGAAGCAGCACATAGAATAAGAGAAATTGACTTAATTTAGAACAAAAAACACATTTGGTCAACTCAATTTTTCTTTATCTAAATCTAGATGTTGTTATACATCTGTTATACAAGTCAAATGGTCTTTAATTGTAGAACTGTACATTTCTGCTATTTAGACATTACTTTGACATCTCTGATAACAGATCACTCTTAATTGTAATGTAGAAACATGTATTTCCAGTAAAGCTGCTTTTAAACAATGTGTGTTGTAAAAAAGCAACACAAAATGTGAATCAAACTGAAACTGGTTGTAAATGTCTCACTGATGGTTGGATAATATTATAATTCATTATTTATTGAAATTTCTTTTTTCACAAACACTTGTTTTACATTCATCTTCAAAGTTGTATATCTACTGGCTTTTATGTAATGACCTCTGCTAGTGAGTTTGAGAAATAGATACAATGATTCACAAAGTGTTGATCAAAAATAAGATCATTACTACAATAAAATATTTGATTTACTCACAAGAGACAGTAACCTTGAATGACTTGTAGGAGGTTTTTCCACTTCTGTTCAACGTTACTACATATTTTCCAGTGTCTCTGACTTTGGTGTTTGTGATGGTCAGAGATCCAGTTTGATGATCCAGCTTGAGTCTGTCTCTGAATCGCCCATCAGGACCATTAAATGTCTTTCCAGTCCCTCCTTTGATTTTAGCTAATTCAGCTATTTTAGCTTCTCCAGCTCTAAACCTCCACACTATCAGGTCATCTCTCTGTACTTCAACATTAGGGTTTAGAGTGACGGAATCTCCCTCTTTCAATGAGAATGATCCCACTTCATGTCACAGCACAGCATACAATACAAATACAGAACAGATATTACAGATCAAGAAGAGGGAAACTCATTATCAAAAAAAAATTAATACAAATTGTCACGGTTTTGGTGTATAGAATGACCGTGAAGATGAAGGCAATACCATAGCAGGAATTTTATTAGGCGCAGGCACACTATACACAGATGTGGACATATATACACTGGGTCCTGATGTGGACACTGGGTTTATATACACAGGGGATGAAGGAATGAGACACAGCTGACAAGACTAACAAGGTGATTGATTAAGAGAAGTGATGAAGATAAGAACAGGAGAGCACACAGGGAACCAAGAAATAAAAATAGACAGGACAGATTGTGACAGATACTTTGTTTTTGTAATACAGTGGAATACGGTTATGTCGATGGCCTCGGGGGTTGCAAAAAAGCATCGAGATAACCGATGATCGAGATAACCATCAGCCAATATGGTGATTTATTTGATGAAGCGATCGGCATGCTATAAAATTTTACATACACTGTATATTTGCTAACAACAAAAGGCATATGTGCTCCAACTAACAGCAGAGATTTACCAGTATACAATAAAAAACACCTTCAATTCTCGATACAAACCTTTAATTATATTCTCCAACATTGCAAACACAATTTCACTCACAGCGTAAACAGTCATAACATATTTGTGAGGTCATCACGCTGTACTAGATTGCATACTTTCTTGCGTTCTGCCTGTCTAATGTGCTTTCTCAACAAATTCGGCTTCATCCTGTCTTTTAACAACCTCGGCTGTTCAATCCGCAGCGGCGCTGTGCAGAGCGCGTGTCAGAACAGAAACAGGGATGTATGTGTTCATCTAAGCCTCATACTCATTGGTCGGTAACCGCTTGTTACTGACCAATGTCAAAATATTTGAGAAAACCAATCAAATCAGAGAAGGCGAGCTTTATGTGCACACAGAAGCGGATGAGGCTTTGGGATGTGGGACCCATGGCAGCACTCGCTGCTCACTGAGAAGTGTAAGAACAATATGTGCTTTCACTTCAGAGAGTCCTGCGCGGCACTGTGAGAGAAGCGTCACTGACAGAGCGACCATATGGACCGCGATCCACGTGCAACGCAAACTCAGCGCATGCGCAGTGAACTCGCTACCATCATGAGTCACGAGATAGCCATGTGAAGTGGCGATTTTGTCCCTCTTTTGTGCTCGAGATATTAGTGTTCGGCGACATTAAAGAATCGTCATTAAAGAATCGAAAATGCTTAGACAAATAGGGAGTTTGGCGGTTCCACTTCAAAAACGTTGACATAATAGGATTGGCGAGTTCACCGTGAGTTGAGATAAGTGAACTCCACTGTACTTCCTTTCTACTGTTGTTGGAAGTCTAGTTCAAGTCACAACAAAGGGTTGTTTACTTTGTGTTACAGTATGTTATTCCTGTAGCTCACAGCATGGCGTTAAATCAATGAAATACATTGACAAATATATATATAGCTTATATAGCTTGCCTTAATTGCAATGTGTTTTTCTTTTTAATTTCTGTTAATGATTGTAACCTGAGGTTTTGTTGTTTGGTGACACCCTGAGACTACTTTCATATTTATTATTTAAATAAATCTATAATTAAGTTGGCATGAGAGAGCCAACTTACTGGAATTAAATTTAAATGTATTATTTTTCTGAGACTAGAATTTCTGAGTGTAGCTTGCCCTTGAGCTTAAATGCTACAACCCCAAATTCAGCCCAGACCTTTAGACTGTTCTTGTCACTGATCAAATGAAGAGAGGACTCAGGGATGCAGGGAAAGAATTATTTTAATAACATAAATGAACATAAACACACAAAAGAAAACACCCACGAGGGGGAAAACATTAATAGAAAACATTAACTTAAACACGATAACAAGACATCCAAGGAACACAACAAACCAGATGACCGGGGACTACAGACACGAGAAACACAGCCATACAATGACAACAACACGACACAGGACAGCAAACACAGCAGGATTAAATAGGGAACACATGAGGAAAGGTAACGAGCTGAGACAGCTGGGATAAATTAAGGGAAATGAGGGAACAAGATGGGCGGGGTTTACAATCACAAGACACAAAGGTGCAGTGTCAGAGCTCTGTCAGCCAAACACTAGAAACCCAAACTGAAGTGACAGAACCCTGACAGTTCTGACTCATATTACTATATATTTTCTAAGTGATCAGACTTACGGTTTTCCTAAAAATGACGATCAAAACCTGAAAACATCCTATTGACTTTCATTGGCGGAATGTTCAGATGAGCCAAGACCGTTCAAACTCCAACTGTCAAAATTCAAGACTAAACATTGAAGATCATGAGAATCATGATCATGACTTTCCTGTAGCTCAATCAGTAGAGCATTGGTGTTTACAACGCCAAGGTCATGGGTTTGATTCCAGGGAAAGCAAGAACTGATTCAATGTGTTTCTTAAATGCAGTTGCTTTGTCGCTTTGGATAAAAGCGTCTGCCAAATATGTAAGTGAAGTCAGTTTCATTCCTTCATGTTATTCCTACTATGGTCAATTGCATAGGAATTTGTATTGAACAAAAAATGTGCCTCATAGTGTCATAGAAACAAGGGGGAGGGCTCATTTGATTATATATGAGATCATTTGATGATGAGGTCATTTGATGATATATGAACATTAGAACGGCTTGCCAACGGCTTGCCTGGGTGGGCCTGGGCCCCCTCATTTACATGTTCGCCCCCCTCAGATTTTCAATTGTTTAAAATCGCAACTGTGAAAACGTGAAAAAATTAAAAGCACATATCGCCCGCTGCACAAAACGATCACAACGCAGCGCGTTGCATCATAACTAATTCTGGCAGAGTGGTTAAGGCGCTAGACTAGAAATCCATTGGGATTTCCCAGCACAGGTTTGAATCCTGCCGACTATGTTATCCACCACCCCTGTCAACAAACGCGCACAATTTTGGCACTCATTTTAAGCTGTGCCCCCTCAAAAAAAAAAATCTGGCTACTCCCCTGGAACACAGTAAAACTCTCGCGACCCCCTCTGGAATGTTCCGCGACCCACCGGTTGAGAAACAGTGATTTAGAGCACCTTAGCAACCCATCCCATAGACCAGTGGTCCCCAACCCCCGGTCCGCGGCCCGAGAATGATACCGGGCCGTGGCGAGATGGTACCGGGCCGCGCAAGAAGATTAAACTATTGGAATTATTGAAAATATTGCGACAGCGCGGCGTGTGGAGCCGAGGTTCCGGAGGAGTGTTGCTTCCTTGTTGCTTCCCGTCAACATACCCATGTTAAATAATGCTAAGAACATACTAAGAATGCCATAGAAACCACCCAGAACACCTTACAACCACCTAGCAAAAGCCCAGGGCACCCTGTCAAAACCATAACAACCACCCTGAATATCCTAGTAACCCCCCACCCTGGATGCCCTAGCAACCACCACGGTTACCCTAGAAACCACCTGGCAACACCCTGGCAACCAACCACAATAACCTAGTAACAACCCTGGATACCCTAGAAACCGAACTCTCTCTTGTAAAATTAGCATACCCGTTTGAGATACAGTCACACGGAGTTGATCACCTTAATGCTGTCTTAATCTACAGCACTTTTCCTTGACACCCTCTTTCCCCATCTCTCCACTTCAAATGATGAAATTAACCTGAAATTCACCATAAAATCTACATGTTTTAATGTGAAAAATTATCATACACTGAGCAACACTATACATGTTTATTATCATTTAAAATTATCTCAGTGTGACTGGTACAAAGTTCTCATTCCTACAGAAGTAAACCTAAAAGGGTTTTGTTTACTGTGGAGGGTGTGCCCCTTTCATGCAAATTACGTCTGTCCTCAGTAAAGTGTATATTATACAGGTCTGGGACCTTGATTAATGCAAATTCCAATATTTAGTTAAATGTTTCCATTTAAAAGTGGTTCCTGTCCTGCTCTGAGTATTTAAAAAGTGTTTAAAAAGTCTTTAAGTGATTTGTAGTCATATCAGCCTGTAATGCTCTGCAGGTAGCCTCAGATCATGATTGCCATGACACGCACCTAGTTTGGTAAGAATATACTAATGCATTGCGGAGATATAGCCTCGATTTCATTTTGGCCGCCATTTTGTTAAATTATTTAAATTCGTTAATCAAAAATTCGTAAGCAATCAACTAGATTTAAAAAACTTTTTGTCAGCATGGTCTGAAGATGATACCATTCAATTTCACACTAATGCGTTGCGGAGATATAGCCTCGATTTCATTTTGGCCGCCATTTTGTCGAATTCTTTCAATTTGTTTATCAAAAATTCTTAAGCAAGTAACTAGATTTAAAAAAAATTGTCAGCATGGTCTGAAGATGATACCATTCAATTTCTGTGAAAATCAGACAAACGGTCTGGGAGGAGTTAGAAAAAGTAGGTTTTTAAAGAAAAACAATATAGCAGAAAGGAAGTTTAGCCAACTAAACTTTTTGTGTCGTATCAGGCCAAGGTGCCGAAGACACGTACTGAGTTTCGTAATGATTCGCCAATGTGTTCGTTAAATATAGCATTTTATGACAAAATTTAAAATGGCCGAAGCTCAAAATGGTTGATACGGAAATTGGGTATCGGCAGCATGGCATCGGCATGATGCACTGAATCTAAAGAGACCAGGTTTATGATTTTTTTTTGCCAAAGCGTTCAGGAGTTTTAAGCAAAAATTAAATTTTTTCATATCTCCTGACCACAAGGGGGCATTGTGCCAAAACTCGGCATGTAGCCTCATATCATGATTGCCATGACACGCATCTAGTTTGGTCGGAATACGCTAATGCGTTGCGGAGAAATAGCCTCACTTTCATTTTGATGGCCATTTTGTCGAATTCATTTGTGAGTTAATCGAAAACTATTTGACAAATAAACTTGATTTTTTTTATTGTGATTACATTTTTGCGAAAATCAGACAAACGGCCTAGGAGGAGTTTGAAAAAGTAGGTTTTTAGGGTGCAATCGAAACGTCATAGGATGCAATCAAATCAACTTGAGCCAATGATTCAGTGAACATACAAATTTTGTTTCTAGGCCTTGTGGCTCTAGAGTTATTAGCATAAACGTAAGTGCAACTTTGGACAGTTGGTGGCGCTAGAGAGATTGAGTTAGAGACTCTAATTTTGCTCTGTTGACAGATCAGACTATCCTCTACTTGTTTGCCAATTTTCATAACTGTAATAGACCTCCATGGCGGAAAAAAAAATTACGAGAACAAAAACAATAGGTGCCTCCGCACCTTCGGTGCTTGGCCCCTAAAAAACTACTTTGCTACACTGAAAAGACCGAAGGCGCAGTGATACTTGATCCGCTTATCGGAAATAGTTGGTCCGATTAGGCAGGCCTTACAATCTCTTTGGTGTGATAGCTAGGGTGCTGCTTAAAGGGATAGTTCGCCCAATCATTTAATTTTGAATAATGTTTGTAACCAATCAGTTTATGGCCCCATTGGCTTTCATAGTATTTTTTTTTCTATTATGGAAGTCAATTGCTACCATCAACTGTTTGACTATCAACATTAATTAAAGCTCATTATTTTTCTCTTTTTGTTTCAGTTGTAATACTTACACTTTTGTGTTTTGGGTTCAGAGATCCAGCTGTAACACCAACACACACCAGAAATTACAAGGACAGCCAAGCTCAGAGCACCATAACTTATTCCTGCTATAGCAGCTGCAGAAAATGCTGAAATCATAATGATAAACAGGTCATTAGTGTGTCTGATTTATAACACTTCGACAAACATCATTGGCTAAACCATAGTAAATATATCAGATTATGTTTAACGTGAACCATGAAACCTCTAATGTAATTGTATTCATTTTCTGTTTCCACCTTATTTTTCCACATCTTTAGCATGTGTGAGGCTTTGAGTGTCAGTAGCTTACAGTTATTTTAGCGGTACAATAAAAAGTTAATAAAGAATAATAGATTATTTACTTGCACCAAACTTGCAAGAAACTAACAAAGTCAGTTTAAAAAGTCTAAACACAGTCTAAAAACATTAGCACATTTCTGACATGTTCAATTATTTAAATAAATTTATGAAGAGTTGCATTCATTTATCTTTAGGATGATTCATAGAGCTCTGATCTCCATAAGATGATTATTATATGAACACATTTGATCTACGCACCATTGATAGTGACAGTGAATCTCATGTTTATGGTGTGTCTGTGGCTGCTGATCTTCAGTTCATAAAGTCCAGAGTCTGTGGTTTTGGTGTTTGTGATGGTCAGAGATCCACTTTGATGATCCAGGTTCAGTCTTTCTCTGAATCTCTCATCAGTAACATCATTCATAAAGAATTGCTGGTTTGTTTTATATATTTCGGTTATGATGGTGCCTCCAAACATCCACAGCATGAAATCATAGATGTGTATGCTAGTAAATTCAGTCTGTAGAGTGACAGATTCTCCTGCAGTCACTGACACTGACTTCACTTCATCTGCCACAACAACAAACAAATGGAGAACACTGAAGAACAATCACTGAGACATGGATTAAAATAAAGACCATGGACTTTTATTAAATGCATACATCAAGATTTTTAACACTGTGTATAAGTTCCCTTAACAAATCCCATTGACACTTATCTGATCATGCTTATTTGTCTATCAGGTTTAGTTTAATTATCAACCCTTTGGTCAGAAACATGAGTTCACTGAATACCGAACACCACATTGAGTAATACCAGATAAAAGAAACATTTATCCTATAGACATTTGTATATTAGCAATAACACAATAATGGTAAACAGCAATTCAAAAATTCAGAAATTCAAATAATGAGCAATCAATTCACCTGTCAGCAGAAGTTTGACTGACAGGCGATCTGACCAATCACAGTGCTCTTACAAACGAACCAGATAGTAGTTTGTACATTAACATAGTTTTTATCATGTTATATCCTCTGTAATCTTTGCTCAATTTAAAAAAATAAAAATAAAAATAACACATTAACGTTGGTGGACTTGAAATCCTTATATGTGTAAACGTTAATTTTCATCTCTAAAATATTCCCACATTATTGATCTAAGTTTATTGATTGGATGGACTCACCTCTGACAGTCACATTGAATGATTTGTGTAAGGTGTGTTTGCTGCTGCTGATGATGTCAACTTCATAAAGGCCAGAGTGTTTGGTTTCCATGTTCTGGATGGTCAGATATCCAGTCCAGTACTCCAGCTGTAGTTTGTGTGTGAATCTCCCATCAGCACCATCAGATGTGGAGAAGATTGCAGCCGTTCTATTGATTTCCCCTATAAAAGTGTTTTGACGTTCAAACCTCCACCGTATCATATCATATATCTGTATATCAGGAACATCCGTGTGTAGAGTGACTGAATCTCCCACTGTTACTGACACCGGCTGGATTTCATGAGCAGACACAACTGAAAAACAGGAACAGTTACTGAGACTCATACTGAAACTATTGAGATCTTCACTGTTCACCTTAAGGAAGCAATAACATGAAAAGTCCTAATATACAAGGTTTCAAAGATTAGTTGAGACTTGAACAGGGATGGAAATAAGGAACAGTGAAATCATAGTGATTTTTATTTTAAAAAATATATAGTCAACATCAAAAGGATTCTGAGAAGTGCTCAAAGAAAAGATTTTGGTCATTTATTGAATAATGTAATGGATTCAGCTGTTCAGGTAGGGATGGAGAAATCAGAGTGAACAGGAATGTTTCGGAAAGGGATTTTGTTTCTTTCTTTGAGGGTAAACTTTGAAGTTACTGCAAGAGAGAAAAAGAGAGGCCATTCATTTAGAGTAGCTAGTCAAATATTATATATATATATATATATATATATATATATATATATATATAATATTTGTACATAATAAATAAATATATTTGGATTAAGTGTAAAGAAGCCTTTGCCACAAAGAAAAGCTATTTGCACTACAATAGTCTGACTGAACCGAACAAATGTAAATAACTAAATTGTAAAACAGCATAAAAAATAAATGTTTCTGTATGTAAATAAATGGTTATATATGCTATTTGGAGTGATTATTTTCACTCAATGTTGTTCCTTCCATATATATCATAGCTGTTTGTACCCTGATAGTCTGATGAAACTTCAAAAAATTAGTTTTAAATTAGATCAAATTCATGTTTGTTGCAGAAATAAACAAAGTTTGAATCTGCCTTTTCACCCACTTTTCCAACACTTTTCTGAAATATTTCCTTGAATAATAAAAATGTTGATTTCTAACCATCATCCTTCCCTTGGGTCATTCTGGCCCAAAATGCATTTTTAAAAAGATTTTTTTAAATTGAGTGTTCATCTGATTGGTCCAAGACCTAAAGACTTTTGTCACACTTGAACTGGGAATCACACACACAAAAAAACATTGACTGGAATCAAGGAGTTTATATGGTTGAAAATAGAAAAAGTCACAGATTGTTCACTCATGGGTCATTTTGACCCCTATAGGAATGAATGCAAGGAACTTTATAAATTTCTCAAAGAATATATAAAAAAAATCTGGTACAATCGAGAACACACACGCACGCACGCACGCACGCAAGTACGCACACACAAATAAAGGCATGAGACTATAGGACATCTCTAATTGATTTTCATCCCCATTCCACGCTGTCCACCTTACTAACTTGAACTATTACAATATCTGGGACTTCATTATATATAGAAAAACCTAAAAACAACAAAAAATGCTAAAACCTCAAAAATTTATTTTATAATGTCTGAATAGATACCAGAATGCATTCTGAATAATTCAACCCAATAACTGTCTTTAAGACCCAGTGGAAGAGTTAATTTGCTCCATATAAGGCTATAAGGCCATCTAGTGGCCTTATAGCCTTTTATGAAAAATCATGTTTAAATATATATAATTTTTTTAGTTTTTTTTCAGGTCGGCAGAGACACCCAATGTGAGATATTTTGAGCTGAAATTGAATGTTTCTGCATGCGCGTTGTTTTGATTTTAGGTTTAAACAATGTGAAAAACCTGTTTAAATTATTTTTTATTCATTGATAAAATCGTCTCGGGTTACGTATGTAACCCTGGTTCCCTGAGGGGAACGATACGCTGTGTCGAAGCACTAGGGGAAATAGCCTTGCGTGAGTCACGTGAAGATCTATGCAACCAATGAGAAACGAACACGTGTGAATGCGTCACTGCCGGCCGCAGCCGGTGACGTCATGAGGAAGAGCATAAAGCGCGTCTGAAACCGGGGCGCGTCAGCCATGAAAGCCTGAAGCGGGCCCGGAGGCGCCAGGAGCTGAGGCCAAGACACAGCGTCTCGTTCCCCTCAGGGAACCAGGGTTACATACGTAACCCGAGACGTTCCCTTTCAGGGAACTCAAGCTGTGTCGAAGCACTAGGGGAACGCTATGCCAACACCACCTCAGCGATGTCAGCATCCGGGTGTGTCCCAGCTCACTGAGAGAGCACCCTGGTTCCCGGGGCGGCATCGAGGTCTAGCTGGTAGAACCTCATGTATGTGTGCGGTGAGGACCAGCCAGCCGCAGCACAAACATCAGACAAGGAGACTCCGGAGAGGAGAGCCTTGGATGCCGCCATGCTCCTAGTGGAGTGGGCTCGGACCCTCAAAGGAGAAGCATGACCGGCCGACTCGTAAGCTAGACAGATAGCCTCGACTATCCACCTGCTCAGAGTTTGCTTGGAAGCTGGGGCACCCTCGGGGGCCCCAAAGCAAACGAACAGTTGGTCCGACTTACGCCAAGTGACAGTCTTGAGAACGTAAGCGTCCAGCGCTCGCACTGGACAGACCTTGTTCTTGTGCTCCTGCTCATGATCGTCAAATGGGGGAGGGCAGAAGGCCTGCAGCGTGATAGACCGAGCCACATTAGTGGGAACCTTGGGGACGTAGCCTGGCCTCGGGTGGAGGAAAGCTTTCGCCATCCCGGGCGCAAACTCAAGAAATGATGGGGCCACCGAAAGGGCCTGAAGGTCCCCGACCCTCTTAAGCGAGGTGATTGCCAGCAAAAGAAGGGTCTTAAGCGAGAGGTACTTGATAGAGATACCCTCTAGAGGTTCAAAGGGTGGCTGGGACAAGCCTAGGAGTACCACGGACAAGTCCCAGGCAGGCACCCTGGTCTGTGCCGCAAGTCTCAGCCTTAGTGTACCACGGAGGAAACGAGTGACTAGGGGGGTCCCTGCCCAGGGATACCCCACCCAGAGGTACGTGGCAAGCCGCTATGGCAGCCACGTAGACCTTCAAGGTGGAGGGGGACAGCCCTGCCACAAATCTTTCTTGCAGGAACTCCAGTACTTTGCCAACTTGACAGGTTACTGGGTTCACCTGCCTTTCACTACACCAAGAAGTGAAGAGCTTCCACTTCAGGGCGTAGAGTTTCCTCGTGGAGGGAGCTCTGGACTGAAGGATGGTCTCAACAACCTCGGCTGAGAGACCGGCCTCTATGAGCTGGGCCCCCTCAGGGGCCAGACCCACAGTTTCAACAGCTCTGGTTGCGGGTGAAGAATGCAACCTTCCGCCTGGGACAGAAGGTCCCTCCTGATCGGGATCTCCCAGGGGACCCCGTCGAGGAGGGACACAAGGTCCGCGAACCATATTCTGGACGGCCAGTGGGGGGCCACTAGCGTGAGACGGACCTTGTCCCGGCGAACCTTGGCCAGAACTCCCGGGAGCAGAGCGATCGGGGGAAAAGCGTACAGGCGTAACCTCGGCCACGCCTGTGTCACGGCATCCCGCCCCAGAGGCGCTGGATGTGTGAGTGAAAACCACAGAGGGCAATGGGAGTTTTCTACCGAGGCAAACAGGTCGACCTGTGCCTTTCCGTACCTTTCCCAAATTTGCTCCACCACCTCGGGGTGGAGTCGCCATTCCCCTGGTCTCGCCCCCTGTCTCGACAGGGCGTCTGCTCCCACATTCTGGACCCCCGGGATGTAGGCCGCCCTGATAGAGAGCAGCTTTCCCTGGGCCCAGAGGAGGATCTGTCGCGCCATCTTGTAAAGTGGTCGCGAACGCAGACCCCCCTGGTGATTGATATACGCAACCACAGTCATGCTGTCGGTGAAAACAGTGACATGGTGGTCGCGAAGGTCCGGTAGGAGCGCACAGAGTGCTTTGCGGATCGCCAGTAACTCTAGCATGTCTATGTGCCAGGTCTGGTGCCGACTGTTCCATAGACCTTGTGAGGAGCGGTCTCTCAAGACCGCCCCCCAGCCCGAGAGGGAGGCATCTGTCGAGAGAGAGACTCTCCGAGCCAGAGCCCCTAGCATTGGGCCTTGAGAAAGAAACCAAGGATTCCTCCACATACTCAAGGCGCGTAGGCATCGCCCCGTGACCTTGATAATGCGAAGCGGGTTCCCTTTCGGGGAATACCCCTTGGTCTTTAGCCACCACTGCAGGGGCCTCATGTGCAGCAGGCCCAGCGGGATGCCCAGCGGGATGACGCTGCCATGAGCCCTAACACCCTCTGAAAGTGTCTGACAGTGAGTGGCTGGCCTAACTTGATGCTCTTGACGGCTGAACAGATAACTTGGATGCGCCCGGGGGAAAGCCGAGCCGACATCGCCACTGAGTCCCAGACGACTCCCAAGAAGGTGGTTCTCTGAGCAGGAGAAAGGACACTCTTCTTGGCGTTCAGCCTCAACCCCAGCTCCTTTATGTGTGCGAGCACTACATCTCGATGTTGCTCCGCCAACTGCGGCGACTGGGCCAGAATAAGCCAGTCGTCTATATAGTTTAAGACACGGATGCCCCGTGACCGCAGGGGAGCTAGAGCAGCGTCCACGACTTTCGTGAACGTGCGGGGTGAGAGCGCTAGGCCGAAAGGAAGCACCCGATACTGGTACGCCTTTCCCCCAAAGGCGAACCTCAGGAACTTCCTGTGTTGCGGAAGGATGGAGACATGGAAATATGCGTCCTTGAGGTCGACTGTGACAAACCAATCCTCGGATCTGATCTGCACTACGATCTGTTTGAGCGTTAGCATTTTGAACTTTAGACGCTTGACCGCACGATTCAAGAGACGTAAATCCAGAATGGGCCGCAACCCTCCATCCTTCTTGGGAACTATGAAGTACCGGCTGTAGAACCCGGACTTGCTCTCTGTGAGGGGCACATGCTCGATGGCCCCTTTCGCCAGCAAAGTGTCTACTTCTTGTTCCATGACCAGAGCCTGCTGAGGGCCTACAGCTGACTGTAGGACCCCCGAGAACCGGGTTGGTGAAAACCCGAACTGAATGGCATACCCTAAGGTGACCGTGCGCAGGACCCACTGAGAGATACCGGGTAGCCGTGACCACGCATCCCGGAACTCTACTAGGGGAACCAGCCTCCCGGGGCTGGCCTCTGGTGCTGATAGCATGTCCACCACTGGGCCGGGATTTCTGGATTCCCGGGTGGAGTGCTCTAGGACCCTCCTCGGAGGGGGTGGTTTTCCCATGGCGGGCTGACTGGTCAGCTGCTCCAGGGATACACCACCTTGTTGCGGCTTGGCGTCAGGGCCGCTTGCTCTTAGCCTTCTTAGCGCTCAGGACAACCCTCAGATCGCCCCTTTTGCCAGACGCTTGAGCCTGTCGACCCGACCCCCCGGGATTAACCGGAGGGAGACGGGTGGCGACACTTCGTTTTTGAGCGGCCCTGTGTGAAGAGCTTTGAGACCGCCCTTGACTGGCGGTCTCACATGGAGGGCGGCGGGGAATAACTTTACTGAACGCCACCTGCTGTCGTGCAGCCTCCTGAAACTTGTCGACAACGCTTTTTACGGCGTCGCCGAACAAGCCCGAAGGGGACAGAGGGGCGTCCAGCAAAACAAATTTGTCCCTATCTTTAATGGAAGACAAATTGAGCCAAATATGTCTCTCCGTAGCCACCAGAGCTGCCATGGAGCGGCCGACAGAGTAGGCCGTCTCCCTAGTGGCCCGGAGAGACAGATCCACGGTCCGGCGCAGCTCTGCCACTGCCTCCGGACCGATACCGCCGCCCTCGTTGAGGTCCCCAAGCAACTCAGCCTGATAAGCCTGCAGCAGAGCCGTGGTGTGCAGGCACGCTGCGGCCTGACTAGAGGCTGAGTAAGCTTTCCCCACCAAAGACGACGTGACGCGCATCGGCTTGGAGGGGAGCGCCGGAGCTTTAATGGAGGACGCAGATTGGGGCACAAGGTAGCTCGCAAGCGCCTCGTCCACCTTCTGCATCCCCCCATAGCAATAACTTTGAGCCCCTGCGAGATTCGTATACATCGAACTGTTTCGTGTATGAACTATCTCAGAGGCTGGCTTTTCCCACGATCTGGACACCTCGGCATGCAAATCGGGTAGGAAAGGCATAGCTCGGCGCGGGGGAGTGACGCGAGCCGGCAGTAACGCTCGTCTAACATACTTCTTTTAGGACGAGCGCTTCTGGTCTCCGCCGGCCATTCAATATCCAGACGAGAGAAAGCTCGCGCCACAACCTCAACTAGCTCTTCAAATGCCGGCGAGGAGAGTGGCGAAGCCTCCTCAGCCGGGTCAACACTAGCTAAGTCCATCTCACTATCGGAACTCGACAAAGCTAATGTTGGAGTCACAGCATGAACATCTCCTGAGGAGTGCCCGTGACTGGAACCCGTTTGGTCTCGTGAGGGCTGAGGTAAGGACGGACCCACCCCAGCAGCCTCAGCGAGATCCATTTGTGAACCCCAGGACTGAGAGCGCCGCAAAGCCTCGGCTGCTGCAGGTCCCGAACCCCGGGGAACACTAGCCTGGGCGGCCTCGTTACAGACCGCCAGGCGGGAGCGGAGAACATGCAGAGAAAACTGCTCACAGTCTTTACAGCCGGCACCCTCAAGAGCCGACCGTGCATGTTCCACTCCTAAACAGATAACACACATAACGTGTGTATCCCTGCCCGTTATAAAACGAGGACAGGGATAAACACACGGTCTGAAACTCTGTTCATCTCTCGCCACACTTTTCACACTCATTCTCTGATTTTTTAAGCTATCACAGTCTCAAAAACCACTCTCGCACAGACACAGCACGCTGAAGGCATTCAGAGCTGACGCGCCCCGGTTTCAGACGCGCTTTATGCTCTTCCTCATGACGTCACCGGCTGCGGCCGGCAGTGACGCATTCACACGCGTTCGTTTCTCATTGGTTGCATAGATCTTCACGTGACTCACGCAAGGCTATTTCCCCTAGTGCTTCGACACAGCTCGAGTTCCCTGAAAGGGAACTAGAAATTTGAAGATAAAAAAATATTACTGAAATAAGCTTTCTTGAAAAAAAGAAAAAAAGAAGTATAACTTTAGGCTTTGGGCATTCTGAGCCACTAGGGAAAGATTTGTTATAAAGTGTGAAGGAAGTATGAGGGTTAAGAGATTTATCCTGCTATGGCGTCCTGTTCCTGATTTATCCTGGTCAGTTACACATCCTTAATCTTGTAGGTTTATGGTTGGGTGTTTGGTTTAAGATTTTACTTTCTCTCTGTGAACTGTGAACATGTTCGTTTTCAACATGCAGGCGAAACCAAGGAATTATCTGATACATAACAGAATCCTGTCACTCTGGTCAGTCCTGTTTATTTTCAGTAACAGGATCATCACATGCACATGTTGTGCTGTCGCTGAAGCATGACATCAGGATTTCACATCTTTGCTCTGGATTATTAGTTAGTTAGCATTGTTAGTATCTTAATGCCTGATGTGTCTCGGTGGGCATTTAACGTATTCAATTTCAGAGCATTTAAGTTATTTAGGTGTTCTCACTCTGTGAAAATGATGTAAATAATATATTACATTGGAATAGAAACTCACCATTAACAGTGAATGTCTTCTTAAATGTTTTGATGGAGTTGGTTACTACATAAAGTCCTGAGTCTGTGAATCTGATGTTTCTGACAGTGAGATCTCCAGTCCGACCGTCCAGCATCAGTTTGTCTCTGAATCTTCCACCAACAGCATCATCATCATCATCATCATCTGTAGAGAACTTATTGTCTTCTCCGTTGATTTCAGCTATGAGAAAGCCTTCAGCTCCAAACCTCCACTCCATCACTCCATCATTCTGTATTTCAGTGTGACTCGTGTGTAGAGTAACAGATTCTCCCTCCTTCACAGACACTGACTCTGTTTCATATGTCTCAACAAACACACCTGAAGACGACACAAAACAGGTAAATTAGTCTTTTTTTCATTGGCTGCATTTTAAAGCAACAGTTTATTTGGTTCTCACCAAAGTTCTCGTATTATTTTTCTTGCTGAATCAGAAATCTGTCCAAAATCACTTTCAGGAAGTAATTTCCATTTCAAATCATCAACTGATGAAACAACAGTTGCAGACAGTTTTTCACATGCAAACATGGTCTTCTTTTAAATTTCAGTTAAATTCTTAATCTGAGTGCAGGAATTGTACAATGTATGAATGCGCATATACGCAGAATTCATCACAGAATAATGTAATTAAAACTAAGAATCACATAAAGCACACATCTCATTTCACACAAACAAAGGCAAGGTATTTGTTAGGTTTGTCAATCTGCTCACATTCAAAACAGTCCAAACCAAAAGGTTTCCAGTAGAAATGGTGATGTTTAACAAACAAAATTATCAGCATCTGCATTATGCATTTTGGTCACATCCACAAAACACGTACGGGAAATGTTCATTTAATTTAATTGAACATAAATGACTATTGAAGTAAGAATCCAATAATCAGGGATTGGCTCAGTAATTTCATGCAATACTCAATATTACAAAACTTATTTGTTTAGTAACTTTGTACATTTTCCAAAGTAATTTTCCATTCCCATATTCCTTTTAGTGCATTTACAGTGGAAATAATGATCCTGTACAAAGTAAAATCGAAAGTACTAATAAAAAGACCTTACTGTCAGTGAAGAAAAGAAGGAAATTGAGCAATATATATTTTTTCATAATGCTGTAGTTGTAATAAATGTTCATAATGCTGTTCATATTGTTTGTAATAATCCGCTCCGTTGTGTCACGCGAACCGACAGACAGAATCAGTGTGAGATTCAGATTCTTTATATTTTTATTGTGAAAGTAAAAAGTGAATGAAATCTGTCAAACAGCGACATCTACATGTTGCATGATGAAAGGCGTTGGCATATGATCAAAACATTTTTGTACAATCTGCATTATTTTGTTTACAGAGGAAAAAGTGGTGAAAGTATGTTTTCATCCAAAATCTCTTCTCAGGGATGAAACAGTTGGAGGGACTAAAACTCATTGTTGAGTAATAGTCAATTTTAATGTCAGTTACAACATGTTATTTTAATATGGAATGGATTATCAAACTAAAAAAGAACAAACATTGTCAAAAAATGTATAATTCTGTGACTGTGTGATTTATGCTATTCGATATTGCATGTACTACGATCCTTCTGTGGGTTGTCTTAACTATTCAATGGAAGTGAAATCATATTTGAACTATAAAACAATCTTTTGAATGTACTTTATATTCTTTTTGCTGGAATATATATTCACATCCTCTGAACAGAGATGAAATATATGCAAAAGTATTAACAGAAACACTTGCTTTCGTAAATTGTGCATTAATTAGCCAATATGAAAAAAAAATCCTATTAATCTCACCTCTGAGTTTTGTAATTCTTCCTCAGATTTCCAGGCTGACAGTAATGATTTCCTGTGACAGTAAACAGACAAATCTTCCACCTGCTAAATCAGATGATGGATCATGGCCCCTTTTCTTTCTTTCTTTCTTTCTTTCTTTCTTTCTTTCTTTCTTTCTTTCTTTCTTTCTTTCTTTCTTTCTTTCTTTCTTTCTTTCTTTCTTTCTTTCTTTCTTTCTTTCTTTCTTTCGTTCTTCTTCAGACCTACAATTAAAAGCAAGCACTTGACAAGAACCGATTCAATTGCCAATGTCAAAACTTGAAATAAATAAAAAGACTATTAATATAGGTTTGAGTGAATGAATGTGTGTGTTTGTGTTTGTAAGTAAAACACTCCCTCATGTTGTCCTCATGAGGTTGTAACTCAGTGTTTTGACGTGCTTTCGCTTTTCAGAGCTGAAAGTGACTGAAACAACTGGGCATTAAAAGCATGCTTGTCTTCTCTGTGTTCTTTTTACTCGCACATGGTAAGATATTTTATGTTTCAATCTCTGTTTTATCAGGACGCGTCGCGTCATTTAAAGGAGAAGCGCGCGCGTCAATAAGAACCAAACTAATACGAGTCTTAAAGCTCTTGATTCATAAATGTTGCGCTGTTTTTCTTTTTTATTTGTATATATGTAACCTACATATAGGCTATATGAAACCTGATATTTATGAATAAATAATGCTTTGCTTTCACTTTTCATTGTTTGTAACTTTTGCATCTTTGTTATATACTTATTTAAAAAAACAGCTAAAACATTCAAAATAAAGCCTTATGTGAACGCAAATTTAGAAAAAAAAGCCACGTGCCATCTGTTACAGAAGCGACTGCTATTGTTCTCTGAATGAATGAAGGAATAACTTGTAATGTTTTTATTAGTTTGCACGTGCTGTTCAGTTTCTGACTGAATGTAGATAAATTCACCTCTTTTTAATGTCTGGATAAAGCACAGCAAACTTTCATTAGTAACATACATTTTGTTCCTTTTGTTCTTTTCATTTGTTCCTTCTGATGCTTTTATTAGTAGTTTTCATTTGTTTCAATACGACACTACCCGAAACAACTGAAATAAACTTTATGAATATTTTTATGGACATTTTATTTTGATATCTGTATTGGAGTGATGATCCGTATGATGTGTTTTAACTTGCCTTGTTTTGGAAATAAACTTTATTTTCTCAAGTAACTAGTAAAGTAACGTTTTACTTTTTATAAATACTACAAAATATCGGAGATACTTTTTCAAATAAGTGACACAAGTTACTTTGTTTTCCCATGTATTGACTAACAGATCTTCTGTCTTCATGTTCAAGAGAATGACAAGATGTCTAGATTACATGTGAGCATTTACTGAAAATCTTACTTACTGAAAACAGATCAAGTGTTCCGCTAAATGAATAAGATAGTGAGCCCCCACCTACGCAAACCTTTGAAATACATTTCAACTGTCACAACTTTCTGAATTAAATACCTGAATGTTTGTATGATCAACTGTGACTAACTATGATTCTGTGATCTGTGAACTGTGACTAACTATGATCAACCAACACCAACCAATGATAATAATCAATGACAGTCGGTTAAACCCCTAGTTACACTTTGAACCAACTCTCAAAATAAACCTGAGCTCTAGCGCCTCCAAATGGACAAATACATTAAATTCACATTTATTTTCACACCATTTTTCATAATGCATATGCAGTTTCTGTAAAGTTGCTTTGAAACTGTTTCTATGTTACAAAACCAGAATAATCTTTTATAAGAGATGATATCATAAAACACAGTTGTAAGATGAAGCAATGATAATGTGATCATGTTGAGTCCTCACATTTACCGGTGTTGGTCATCTGATGTTTTCATGAGGGATCCAAACTAGAGCTGCACAAATCTCCAGTTACCTCTGGAAAAGAAAAGCAGACGAACTATAATTAGCGCAGATGCTGTTCATAACATTTCAAACAAAGATAATCATTTGAGTTTAATCTGACATAACTAGAGTAGAAGGATTGAGATGAATTATGTGAAAGCTTTGCTAAAGAGTCTTTAATCTAGAATTAAACTGGAAGAATGTGTCTGAGCATAAAGAAGGTTATATTTCAGAGTTTAGGAGCCAAACGCTTCAACGCTCTTCCTCCTTTTATGCACTGACTCTAATCCGAAACCTAACCATTGTGTCATGTGCCAAATTCAATGTTTGTTTGCATGTGTTCTGTTATGAATCCAGACAGATTTCTCTACCCATAATCTGGAGGGGGAAAAAATCTTTGTGTCGTATAATTTTGTTTTTGGTTTATAATGAACTGTTTGTTTTCTTCATCAGGTGCGTCTGCTGTTGAGAGAGTGTCAGTGTCAGTGATGGAGGGAGATTCAGTCACTCTAAACTCTGGTGTTGAAACAAACCAACAAGAAGATATTAAATGGTATTTTCAGGACACTCGTATCGCTCAAATCACTGGAGATCTGAGTTTCACCTGTACAGATGTTCAGTGTAATGAAGGAACTGAGAGATTCAGAGACAGACTGAAGCTGGATCATCAGACTGGATCTCTGACCATCATGAACACCACAAACACAGATGAAGGAGAATATAAACTAGATATCAAAAACAGTAGCAGCTTCAGTGAAAAGAGCTTCAATGTTTCTGTTCATGGTGAGTCATTTATTAAATGTTTAAAAGCAGATTATTTGTTTCTAAATCATCATAAATGCGTCTAGTGATGGTTTTTTTTTGCACTGAGATTTAAACGTGTTTTTCTCTTAACCTGTTTATTAATTCACATGAAATATATCATTTTTTCAAAAACACATTTACTGTTAAATTGTAATTTGTACTTTTACTACTAATGTGTGATTTTAAAACTGAATCGTTAGCACTGATCATCTGTTAGTTTTAACAGTTTCTCAGGTTATTATTATGGGATGTAATTAATCATTCGGAAATTGATTGCTCTTGCCTTGTCTTAATCAATTAGTTCAGTGCATCTGCTGAACTCTCTTGTCTGTATATTATGTTTATATTGCAGCATACAGTTGTCGTTTACTCTTTTTATTTTGTAATCTGCAAAATATCCTTCAGCATCTGTTGGTTTGTGTTTCAGGAGTTTCTGCTGCTGAACGAGAGGAAATGAAGAGAAAGTCAGTGAAGGAGGGAGAATCTGTTACTTTAGATCCTGCTGTAACAAAAAACCCAAATGATGTGATGAAGTGGTATTTTAATGAGATTCTCATCGCTGAAATCACTGGAGATCAGAGTAAGATCTGTACAGATGATCAGTGTGATGAGAGATTCAGAGACAGACTGAAGCTGGATCATCAGACTGGATCTCTGATCATCATGAACACCAGAATCATAGATGAAGGAGAATATAAACTAGAGATGATCATTAACAGAATCAACATTCACCATCGTCAGTTCATCGTCAGCAGAATCAGGAGATTCAGTGTTACTGTAACTGGTGAGGATCATTTCTAAAGTTTAAAATACAGTTATAATATGTAATACAATATATTTTAATTTTGAATAATATTTTTTTATTATATTTTTATGTCTGTCTGTGTTCAGCTGTTCCAGGATCAGGTTTGTCTTCAGCTGCTGTAACAGGAATAGTTGTTATTGTTGTTCTGTTGGCGGTTGCAGCTGTTGCTGTGATTTACTGTCGTCACCATAAGATCTATAGACCAGCAGATCAGAGTGTAAGTATTACTACAGCTGATTTAAACAGAAATAAGGAGATTCATCGTCCAAAATGAATCTTTACATATAGAAACATTTTTATATTATTATTATTGTATAATTATAACAACAGTAGTTATTTAATGTATGGTTTTAGGACCCAGGGCTAGGATCAGGTTTTAACAAATGTAAAATACTGTAAAAGCTTCTTTTTTCCCTAAATGTCTCGCATATTACCATAACAGCGAGCTCTAGTCATTATAAATATAAAGGTTTCTGTCAATTTCAAAGCTGTTCTCTGTAAAATGTTCAGTGCACAGATGAACATCAGGGTTTAATCTGGAACAGTGATTGTAAAACATTTGAACCATTTAAAGTTCATCAGCCTTAGGAAGGCCAAACAAACGAGATTTGGAAACAGGGTGGAAAAAACAGTGTCTTTGACTGTGACACACACTGTCTTCTCTCAACACTGTTTTCTCCAATGAAGCTCAACCAGGTCTCTGCCCCTTTTTTCCTGTATTCTGTGCGCAGGGATTGTTTAATTGAGTAACAATGTGACTTCACAAAATCTGAGAAAAAAAGGCATTGTAGTCCAAACTAATCATTCGCTGTAGTTCTTGGAAAGTGAATTTTAATACAATATCTGTCTTTGGTGTGAACTTTGGGTTTTGTAACCATGCAGATCTTTTTTTTTTAAATCTTTTTCAGTTTGCTGGGCCGCTGAGATTAAAACTGGAGATGCCAAAAGGCTGAATACTCTTAAGAAGAAGGCAGGTGTTGTTATTGGAGTGGATCTGGACATGCTTGAGACACGGAGATGCATTATCAGACATAAAATATGCAATACATACTGTTTTCTTGCCATTGGATCTTCTAACAGACATGTGCAATATTATAAAGTTTATAAGCATCATGAAATATAGCTATTTTTTCAATTTCTAATTTGGAGTTAAATTTATCTATTTATGTATTGTATAGTTTGCTCTTTTGTGTGAACTTTCAACCTGTTATCTAATGATGCAAAACCTGTCTAGTCATGATAATGAAAGAAAAGATCACTATACGAGAGAGGGGAGATCCAACCTCCTGTCCCAGAATCACCTGCACAACCAATAAAACTGGCATAACTTTAGTTAATTAGTTATAAAACTAGTCAGGAACCTTTTTAACCAAAGACCCTTTTGTTTTGCTTAACGCATTACTCGTAACCTCTAATATGTTTGCACATTCAACACTTAATTTTCATTATTATTGATTGTTCTGCTAGAGCTGCTGTTCAGCCAAAATAATCTTTGTTACATTACTTTCCTGCTATCTCTGTAAAGCTGCTTTGAAACAATCTCTACTGCATTTTATTAATAAAAGCGACTTGATGTGTTTCTTCCACTCAGTTTGGTTTATAGAAATGCTTTTTTTATGTTCTTATTTATTTAGCCGATGATGTCCAATCCTGTTATATATTTACAAACACTTTCTGTCCTTCACACATGCAGTTATTCCTAGAAATTTGTTCTTGTCGATTTTTTTTTTTTTCTGAATATTCCAGGTCATTTGATGTCACGTCTGTTGTAATTTACGCACACACATTTAGATTTCTATTATATTACAGTGTGTGTATATATATATATATATATATATATATATACACTTTCACCAGAGACCGTAACCCAGAAATATTTGAATGAGACTTTTCCACGTCTGATAATTTGTAGTTCATAACAGCCAGTGTCTTCAGTTGTGATGTTTGTGATGGTCAGAGATCCGCTTTGATCGTTCAGTTTCAGTCTGTCTCTGAATCTCCCATCAGCACATAGAATGAGAAAAATTACTTAATTTAGAACAAAAAACACATTTGGTCAACTAAATTTTTCTTTATCTAAATGTTGTTTTAAATCTGTTATACAAGTTGAATGGTCTTTAATCATAGCACTTCTGCTATTTGGACATTAGTTTGTCATCTCTGATAGCAGATATCTCTTAATTGTAATGTAGAAACATGTATTTCCGGTAAAGCTGCTTTTAAACTATGTATACTGAAAAGCACCACAAAACGTGACTCAAATTGAAACCGGTTGTAAATGTCTCACTGATGGTTGGATAATATTAAAATTGACCGATTCTAAAATTAAAAGTGACCGATTCTGGTGTTTGTGATGGTCAGAGATCAGTTCCAGATCCAGTCTGTCTCTGAATCTCCCATCAAGACCATTAAATGTCTTTCCAGTCCCTCCTTTGATTATAGCTAATTCAGCTTTTTCATCTCTAAACCTCCACACTATCAGGTCATCTCTCTGTATTTCAACATCAGGGTTTAGAGTGACAGAATCTCCCTCTTTCAATGAGAATGATCCCACTTCATGTCACAGCACAACATACAAAACAAATACAGAACAGACATTATAGATCAAGAAGAGGGAAACTCATTATCAGAAAATAAAATAAAAATTGATCAGAAACTATCACAGTTTTGGTGTGTAGAATGAGCATGAAGATTAAGGAAATAGCATAGCAGGAACTTTATTTGGCACAGGCACACTACACACAGACGTGGACAGATGGAGACTAAGGGAAAACACAGGCTTTATATACACAGGGGATGATGAGGGAAGGAGACAGCTGAAAAAAACTAACACGGTGATTGATTAAGAGAGGTAATGAAGATGTTAATCTTGCCTTAATCTCAAGCTTTCCTGTAGCTCAACCAGTAGAGCATTGCTGTTTACAACGCCACGGTCATTGGTTTGATTCCCAGGGAAAGCAAGAACTGAGTACAATGTCAATGTCTTCATGCCCGTTAGTTAGTCAGTCTTTCCGAAATTTCTGAAATCATAATGATAAACGGGTCATTCGTTTATCTGATTTATAACACTTCAAATAACAGCATAAACCATAGTAAATATGAATCAGATTATATTTAAGGTGCACCATTTTAAGCATGTGTGAGGCTTCGGGTATCTTGCACCAAACTTGTTCAAGAAACAAATTAAGTCTAAAAATAATTGCTAATTTTTTAACATGTTCAATTATTAAAATAAAGTTTAAAATTATGAAGAGTTGCATGCATTTATGTTTAGGATGATTCATAGAGCTCTGATCTAAATAAGATTGTTATTATTATATTAACATTTGATCTATGCACCACGGTGACGGTGGTGGTTCAGAGTGGCTAGTCTATATATATATATATATGCAGTATATATATTTGGATTAAGTGTAAAGAAGCCTATGCCATAAAGCAAAGCTATTTGTACTACAATAGTCTGACTGAACCAAACAAAGGGGACAAAACTCTGTCTCTTATTGTCTGAATTATTTGAGCACTTCTGCAAGTCACATGCTGCCTGTAAATATAAATAACTAAATAGAAAAATAACATAAAAAATAACATAAAAATTAATGTTTTTATGGTAGAGTATTTGGAGTGATTATTTTCACCCAAAATTTTTCCTTCCACATCATACAGTATATTATGATTGTTTGCACCCTGATAGTATGATGAACTATAGAACACCCCCAATGCAGAACACACTCACATGCGCGCGCACACACACACACACACACACACACACACCTAGTCACAATGCACACAGATATGAAGCATTAAGAGTTGAACACATCCCCCCCACACACCAATATAAAATAACAGGTGCAATTATAGCATCATTTTTTGAAGCTGTAAAAAATAGTTTTATTCTGAATTAAAATCAGCATTTTAATGTAAATGTTCTTTAATGTTTTACCTGTTTCTGCCACCAACACCCCCCCCCCCCCCCCCCCCCGCCACTCCACTCCCTGCTGTCCACCTTACTAACTTGAATTAATTCAATTCTGTATACGATATAGAAAACTCTAAAAAAATAAATATATATATATATATATATATATATATAATAATTATAATAATTGTTTTTTTTATTTTTTTGTTTTTCAACAACCTCATTAAAAACGAATTTATAATGTTTGAATAGATACTAGAATGCATACTGAATAATTCAACCCAAATAACTGTCTTTACAGTTTTTCTCAATTGTTTACACACATTTTCTGAAAGCATGCCTCATATTCTCAGAACTCTACACACAAATCCAAAAAAACACACACAATGGGCAAAACCCCTCAATTCTCCAGCAAAATGAAACTTTACAATCAAAACAATATTATTTCTTCTCAAAATGGGATTTTGTTTTCAAATGACACACACAAACCATCATATGTGAAGACATTTCCAAGAACCAGCTGAACACTGATGTGCTCAGTGTAAAACACTATGATGAATGTAAAACACTTCTTCTCCATTCATCATAATGACTTAGGCCTTTTTTGGTTGAGTTTTACACTTTCTACAGACAGTACAAACATGAGTGTGTTGTAAAATATGTGAGAATATTCTTTTTATACTCAGAACACACAAATACACTGTAACATTTTATTTAATTTTTCCTGCAAAAAACAATGTACACAGTGTACATCCCATTCCCAACCAACACAAAGTTGCACGTAAAAAACAACAGAAGAATTGACTGTACACTGTGTTGAGAGTATGCATCGATTGTGGGACTCACTTGCACATAGTTATATCCCAATTCTTTGACTCTTTCTGAATTGCATTCAAATGGCACCCTGTAGACCTGCTTCATCCGGAGATGATTTCTGCGCAAGACACTCTCCAGTGTTGATAAGCTTACCCTATCGATATTTTGAAACATGTCATCGTTTTCAATTATTTTTCTCTGTATTTGCCGTAATGTTATGGCGTTGTTTTCTAGGACCTTGTTCATGATGTAAGTTTCCTGTTCAGGAGACAGAACACGTTGCCGACCACCTTGTGTTGGTAATCTTTCAGTTCTGCCAAACAGATAGTAAAATACTGTAAATACAAAGTAGGTATGCATTTCCTAAATACTTGAAACATACTTTACAGTATTTTTACAGTCCTTCAGAACAGTCCACAGGAAATACTGCACTACTGTTCTCATTGAATACTGTATTGATATGCAGTACTGCAGTTTTCTAGTGAGAGTAGATTTCTTACCTATTCTCATTTCGGAGATGGTCCAGATGATGGATGCTGCAGTGCACCTGCTCAAATGTGGCTGTACTCTTTGCCCAGTGTGCGTATTTGAATGGCAGTGTATTCCTTGTGAAAACAAGATATTTTCTGCATGAAAATTGTGCCAAAAGCAGAGAATTGTGTGTAGTGTTTTGAAAAAAGTGTTTTAGAAATGCAATTTAAGTGTAAAGCAGGAACTGTGCTTGTAGATCAGCAGAAATGGTTCAGGGCTTTGGTGAATGAGTTACATGTTGTGGTCATTGTGTCTCAAGTACCAGAATTTGTGTGTAAACAATTGAGAAAAACTGTAAGACCCAGGGGAAGAGTTAATTTGCTCTATATAAGCCTATAAGGCCAGCTAGTGGCCTTGTAGCCTTATATGAAATATCATATATATTTATATATATTTTTATTTTTTTGCACAAGAGGTCGGCAGAGACACCTAATGTGACATATTTTGGGCTGAAATTGAATGTTTCTTCATGGGAGTTGTTTTGGTCTTAGGTTTAAAGAATGTAAAAAATCGAATTGAATGCCATCTTGATAAAATACTGTAATTTGAAGATAAAAAAATATTATAAGAAAGGTATAACTTTAGGGCTTTGGGTCACTCTGAGCCACTAGGGAATGATTTGTTATAAAGTGTGAAGGAAGTATGAGGGTTGAGAGATTTATCCTGCTAAGGCGTCCTGATTTACAGTTTTTCTCGATTGCTAAGACACATTTCTTGAAAGCTGCTCTCCTTTTCTCTAAACTGTGAACACAAAACCCTATTTTCAAGCTACATTCACAAAACCTCAGACTCTTCTTGCAAAACCAAACTTTCACCTCAAAACAGTTCAATCTGTGCTCAGAACTGAACTCTGTTGTCAAATCGTGCCTCGAGTCAATCACAATTAAAAACACTACGGAACAGTCACTAAACACTACGTAGACAAATACAAAACACAACGCTCAGGACATGAAGCTGGAGAAATACATGTTTATTGTTCACTGGAGGCTAAAAGCATGTTGCAACAACAAAAAAACCTCTGCATTTAGCACTTGTATGAAAAGACAAAACAGAAATCTTGTGCATTTACACATAGCACTTGTAAAAACAAACAAATCTTTTGCATTTGTCATATGTGTGCAGTAAAAAATGCATGTAAAAAATAAAGTACAAAAATATACATGAATACTAGGCCTACAAACAGTTAGACCAGGGGTCGGCAACCCGCGGCTCTTTCACCCCTGTCCTGAGGCTCTTTCATCCCCTGCACGTAAGTTGTAGCAGCGGTCCCGCTGTGAAAAGGGCCATGCGAGAGGAATAAGAGCGCTGTTTCAGGGGACTTTTATTCTGAAACTACGACGCGCATTAGTTCAGAAAGTTAAGCGGTTCAGTTCAGAGTGAATCATATATCACCCACCGCGGCAGATATCAGTTCACTATTACACATGAGTGCTGGAGAAAAGCCAATAACTTGGTTAACAGCCTCGGAACGAGTGCCTATTGTGTGTTTTGTGCGTCTTATAAGAGTGAGTTCACAATTACCACTATGTTTGCTTATGTACATACTCATCTTTGTTATGACGCAGTTATTGAAGTGTTATAGCTCCATACTAATTTAGCTGTGCTTCATTTTCTGTGTTTACATTTTTATCTGCTATGTTCAGATAAAGTAATAATTAATGACGGTAATTGTGTTCATGTATGAGGGGAGAAGCGAATAGTTTGTATATATATGTGTAATTCTGTTACTAGAATCTTGTTTTATCTGTTACAGGAAAACCACACACACACCACACTCCTTTGCACTCCCTTCCATCCAAGCTCATCCATTTGAGCAAGGACATTACTGAGATCTTTGATCACACATGCTTCTTGTGCTCCCACATCTCAATCTCCTTCAGCATTACCGGACATTATTGAAGCTCATATTAATGGTTGGCTCCCCTCTTTGACCTGTTTAATCGAATAAATCACTTTGAGACAATTTCTTCCTTTTCTGTCATGTTCTGACCGACACACCTGGCCCCAAATCAGCCTTTGCTACACCCGCTATCCACGATCGGTCCGTTATCGCTCCGCCCACGGAAGAAAGGAGTGTCGCGCCACATGAGTGTCGCACCCCCCGCTCCGCAACCCCCCCCCCCCCCCCCCCCCCCCCCATATAAACATTCATATATAAACCTTAGATTGCGGCTCCGGACATATTTGAAAAAAAATTTTTTTGTTAAATATGGCTCTTTCAACATTAAAGGTTGCCGACCCCTGAGTTAGACCAACCCTCCATTACAATACTATAGTACATTGGTACAGTGATGTACTACTGTAAAACATATATTTACTTACAGTATACTGTGATACACACACACACATGTGTATATATATACACATTCACTTACACATATATACATGTATATATATACACATACACATATACTTTGATAACAAGTGAGTTACATCCTTACAGTAAATGAAAACATTACAGGAATTTATTTTGTATTGCAATTATAGAATATTTACACATATATACATTACAGTAAGTTTGACTGTAACATATATTTTTACAACAGGACCCAAAGGCTGCTCCCAACAGGAGGAAGAAAAACATTATTTTCAGGTGCGCAGGAAAGGGTTATGGTCACCAATGCAAAACTGTAAAACTGTGGGATACTCAAGATAGAGGGCTGGCTGATAATGATATATTTGGAAATGTTACAGACCTGGTTCTTCCCCAGGAGCATGAGAGAGAACATTAGATGTGATGTTGATGAAAACCTGTGGCTGATGCTATATAGAGGCAGGATTAGCCCTTCAATTATTTGTCCGAATTACAGTATGCACTTTTAGTTTCTACCTTTTTTCTCATTACTGTAAATCTGTAAATTACTACAGACTATTGAAGCAAACTGCTGATTTTCATTTACCTTCAAGAATTGTTATGTTTTAAAAATGTAAATACTATAAATCATGTGAAAGAATGTCACTCTGTTCTTTGAAGAAAATATTACTTTGTATGAAGTAAACTTTGAATATAAAGTTCAAACTTTGTATGAACTGTAAAGAAAAGTTAGTATTTTCTGTATTGGTGTTTGAAGCTTGTGTTTTTACTCTCAGTGTGTTCTGAGTGACAGTGTGTGTTATCTCGCCGAGGGTTGTGCACCGTGTTTGGCTGCATGAGTCTGTTTTGAGGCATGTGTTTAGAGTTGTGTTGCTTGGAATGGGTTTTGCAGGAGATGTGAACTGTTCAGCTCAGGTGACTGTTGATATTGCAGACTGTAGTTAGAGTTTTGCACATGTGACTCCAGTTGTGCTCACTGCTGCTTAGCAATCGTAAAAAACTGTAAAAGCAAGCACTTAACAAGAACCGATTCAATTGCCAATGTCAAAACTTGAAATAAATAAAAAAGACTATTAATATAGGTGTGAGTGAATGAATGAATGATTTTGTGTGTGAATAAACCACGCCCTCATAGTGTGGTCAGACTCGAGGTTGCTTGCCATGCTTTGTCTTTTCAGAGCTGAAAGTGAAGGAATCTGTCCATCATAAGCATGCATGTCTTCTCTGTGTTGTTTTTACTCGCACACGGTAAGATATTTTATGTTTCAATCTCTGTTTTATCAGGACGCGTCGCGTCATTTAAAGGAGAAGCGCGCGCGTCAATAAGAACCAAACTAATACGAGTCTTAAAGCTCTTGATTCATAAATGTTAGGCGCTGTTTTTATTTTTTATTTGTATATATGTAACCTATATATAGGCTATATGAAACCTGATATGTATGAATAAAGCTAGCTTTGCTTTCACTTTTCATTGTTTGTAACTTTTACGTCTTTGTTATGTGCTTGTTAAGCCTTGTAAAAAAGGGGGGAAATGAAGATGTATGGAATGCCACAGCGAAACATTCAACATAAAGCTTTATGTGAACGCATTTTTTAAAATAAAAATAAGGAGCTTAATCTCCAGCCACGTGTTTAACGCGCTGAGCGCCATGTGAAACTGAAGCGACTGCTATAGTTCTCTGAATTAATGAAGGAATAACTTAATGTTTTTATTAGTTTGCACGTGCTGTGCAGTTTCTGACTGAATGCAGACAAATTCACCTCATGTAATGTCTGAATAAAGCACAGCAAACTTCCATTAGTCACATATACATTGAGTTCCTTTTGTTCCTTTCCTTTGTTTCTTCTGATGCTTTAAACCCGCTTTTATTAGTAGTTTTCATTGGTTGAATATCGAAACAATTGAAATAAAGCCATATAAATGTATTTATGAACATTTTATTTTGTTATCTGTACTGGAGAGATGATCCATATTATGTTTTTTAAACTTGCCTTGTTCTGAAAAAAACTTTCTCTTCTCAAGTAAAGCTTTAATTTTAAATATACTGCAAAATATCGGAGATACTTTTTCAAATAAGTGATACAAGGTACTTTGTTTTCCCATGGATTGACTAACAGATCTTCTGTCCTTGTTTTCAAGAGAACAGAGAGGAAGTGCAGAGGTGTGTGTGTTAAATGTGACTCATCTCACTTCACTGAAAACAGATCAAGTATTTCTCTAAATGAATGAGATGGTGAAATCCAACCGACGCGAACCTTTAACACATGGCACAACTTTAATGATTGACCATAATCAAAGACAGTCGGTTAAACCCCTAGTTTCACTTTCAACGAACCCTCAAATAAATCTGAGATCTAGCGCCTCCTAATGGACACGTATTTTCATAATGTTTATGCAGTTTCTGTAAAGTTGCTTTGAAACTGTTTCTATATTACAAAACCAGAATAATCTTTTATAAGAGATGATATCATAAAACACAGTTGTAAGATGAAGCAATGATAATGTGATCATAATTAGTGTAGAATGTATAAATAACATTTCAAGTTAATAATCATTTGAGTTTAATCTGATAGAGTGGAAGGATTGAGATGAATTATGTGAATGCTTGTCTAAAGAGTTTTTAATCTAGAATTAAACTGGAAGAATGTTTTTGAACATAAAGAAGGTTAAATTCCAGAGTTTAGGAGACAAACGCTTCAACGCTCTTCCTCCTTTTATGCACTGACTCTAATCCGAACCCTAACCATTGTGTCATGTGCCAAATTCAACGCTTCATAAAAATAATTATATTGCAAAAACATGTTCTTCTGCTGTTTGTTTGCATGTGTTCTGTTATGAATCCAGACAGATTTCTCTACCCACAATCTGGAGGGGAAATTTTTTTTTAATTGTATAATTTTGTTTTTGGTTTATAATGAACTGTTTGTTTTCTCCATCAGGTGCGTCTGCTGTTGAGAGAGTGTCAGTGTCAGTGATGGAGGGAGATTCAGTCACTCTAAACTCTGGTGTTGAAACAAACCAACAAGAAGATATTAAATGGTATTTTGATGTCATTCGTATCGCTCAAATCACTGGAGATCTCAGTTTCATCTGTACAGATGTTCAGTGTAATGAAGGAACTGAGAGATTCAGAGACAGACTGAAGCTGGATCATCAGACTGGATCTCTGACCATCATGAACACCAGAAACACAGATGAAGGAGATTATGAATTAAAAATCAGCAGCATCAGAAGCGGCTGTGAAAAGATATTCAGTGTTTCTGTTCATGGTGAGTTTTTTAACCTATTTAAAGTCACAGTAGTGATCATGAAGAGGAGACGCGGTATCAAAGTCCACTTCCTTTATCCGTTATAACTGGTTAGTTGATAAGTCATAATGTCAGTGTGAGACAAACAATTATGGAAATCTTGATAAAAGTCTGTTGGTACCTCCATGACTACTTCTCTCAGAGAAGCTACCAATCATGACTTCACATTTTTATAACATCAAACAACTAACTAAAACCAAACGTTATTAATTAAAAACTACCTAAAATGACAGAAACCATCTTTGTTCAAAAAAATATTTGGAGTGTAATGATCATGCCTGAAGGTGAATTACTAAAATAGAAATAAACCCCTATCTAGATGGAGTCAATACTAACAAAATTTATCCTATCTTGATGCTTTCTGGGATTTTGTTGACGATAATCCAACAAGAATTTGCTGAGAGTGGTGTTGTACTCGGCAGGTTTTGGACTAATTTGGACAACTGACCAATTTTATTTAAAAAAATAAAACACTGATATATGAAATTATACTTTATGGAACTAAAACTGGCAGTTGATGGGTGGCAAGTGCCGTTAATGTGTGAGTCATTCAACGATTTCCTCAAATGGACTGATTGATTCAGTGATGAAACATCTGTGTGTTGCTGAGGCTGTGTTTGAAACTATCTTTGATGGTGAAATAGGGCAAAACAGGCAATATTGTGTCTAAAATGTTGGTTACCTAATTGTTTATTGAACTGTTAAATCAATATCGATTGATAAATGATTCTGATTTGGCTAAGAAAGAAAGATAAACAAAACTAGTAATTTTCCACACAAGAGCAGACAGTCTGAAGCATATCTTCGTTGGTCACATGGTTGACGGGTTCGTGACCTTCCACATGGCTTGTTGAGAACAACAAGTTATTCCATCTCCGTATGGTGCAGTTAATCACCTCACCAATACAGACCATAATAACACACACACACACACACACACACACACACACACACACACACACACACACACACACACACACACACACACACACACACACACACACACACACACACACACACACACACACACACACACACACACACACACACACACACACACACACACACACACACACACACACACCTTCTCCAAGGCTGAACTCGGCTCAGGCTCCAACTATCAACAGAAAGACTCTCAAAACATTCTGATAACATCTTCTATCTGTTGAGAAGTGCTGACAATATTCATCCTTACAAGTTAAAAATCCCTAACTTGATTATAAATCACCCATTACAAATCATTAAAAAATATGAAAAAATATATAAGTATATATATACTTCATAGTATATGATGGCATTCTTTTATCAACTCTGTGGATGAGGATTGAATAGTTGAATAGTTTATAAAATATTGTAAGATAAATGTTACTTTTCAAAGTGCGTGATTAACTGTTTTCATTTCCATAGTTCTTGCACGTTGTGTGTTTTTGACATAAATATCCTTCAATGAGCTGTTGGTTTGTGTTTCAGGTGTTTCTGGTGAAGAGATGCATGAAATGAAGAGAAAGTCAGTGAAGGAGGGACAATCTTTCACTTTAGATCCTGGTGTAACAAAAAACCCAAATGATGTGATGATGTGGTATTTTAATGAGATTCTCATCACTGAAATCACAGAAGAACCAAGTAAGATCTGTACAAATATTCAGACTGAAGAGAGATTCAGCGACAGACTGAAGATGAATCTACAGACTGGATCTCTGAACATCAGAAATACTATAAATGCAGACGCTGGAGAATATGAATTAGACATCAGTAGCAGCAGCTTCAGCATCAAAAGGAGTTTCAGTGTTTCTGTCACTGGTGAGTGAATTTTAGTAGTTGCCGTGAGCAAATTTAAAATGTTTAAAAAATGTTTTTTTTAAATCGTCCTATTAAATGTTTTTTTGTGGAATATTTGAGAAAGTGAGTTTTATAGTTGATGTTTGAAACTATAACTGAGATCACCTTCACATAAAGTGAACAGAACTAACACGTTATTCCTAAGATTAAGTTATTTATATAAAAACATGAGTCAGTTTTTCTTTTCTTCCTGATGAACTCACAGTTTTGATGCTGTTTTAACTGCCATTGCTGTTTTTACTTTTGATGCAGTTTTAACTTTCGGCAGTTAAACTGCCATTTAACTGCTGAAAGAAAGGAAAACAAACCTAGTAATTTTCCACATGAGAGCAGACAGTCTGAAGCATATCTTTCTTGATCACTAGTTTTACTAGTTTTGTTTTCCTTTGGATGTTTGTAAAGGTACCAAAGTAGTTTGATCACTTATGACAGTTTTTTCCACACAAGAGCAGACAGTTTGAAGCAGTCTTCGTTGATCACATGATTGACAACAAGGCCTCTGGTTTAAGTTAAATGAACTTCCAGGTTGCAGAAATCGTGTGACAGAAATCAAAAACAGAAGGACTTCTCAAAACATTCTGATAGCATGTTCAATCTCAGTGAGAAGCACAGATAATTTTCATCATTATTGTCTATTGTTTGAATATAGAAAAGTAAAGTCTTTAACTAATAATTGGTTACATAGGCGACAGACTGAAGTTTTGAAATTAAAAAATGTAATTTGAAATTAAAAAATGTTATTATAAATCACTAAATTGGTTATAAGTCACTCATTTGTAGCCTACCCTGTAGCCTATGACTGGTTGCCCACTGAAGGGTTGTGTGTGGTCATTTTCCTGGATGGGAGACTGACTTGATTGCTGCTGGAAGTGGTGTTAGGAAGCCAGCAGGGGGTGTTACCCTCTGGTCTATGTGAGTCCTACCGCCCCAGTATAGTGACGGGGACACTGTACTGCAGCAAGTCTTTTGGATGAGACGTTAAACCAAGTTCCTGACTCTCTGTGGTCATTCAAAATCCCAAATTTGTCAATCGTGGCTTCCTAACCATCCCCTTTCTCTGATTGGCTTCATCAATCTGTCTCCTCTCCACCAATAAGCTTGTGTGTGGTGAGCGTTCTGGCGCAATATGGCTGCCGTCGCATCATCCAGGTGGATGCTGTACTCTAGTGGTGGTTGAGGAGATTCCCCCGTCCATGTAAAGTGCTTTGAGTGTCTATGATAAAGCACTATATAAATGTAATGAATTATTATTATCATCACAAATCTCTAAAAACATATACAGATGAGTTCAGTTATGTCGACGGCCTCAGGGTTTGAAAAAAGCATTGAGATAACCCATGTAACATATATTTTCCCACATATAACCCGCAGACGCAGATAATCCGCACGTTCATATATCCAGCGGGTTTTGGGTCTTGTGTAAAAAAATCGTTGGCATAACCCGCACCCATAGATTGATGAATTTTTTTTGTGTAAGATCACATTTCAAATTTCAAATGTTGCTCGCATGACGTCAATTACCCATAACTGTTCAGGCTCGGTAAAAAAGAAAAATGAAAATGTATTGATGTACATGATGTGAGTTATTAAATGAGAATGAGATCCACGTGCAGCGCAAACGCAGCGCATGTGAAGTGAACTAGGTATGCAAATTAGTCACAAGATAACCATGTGAAGTGGCGATTTTGTCCCTCTTTTGTGCTCAAGATATTAGATTTCGGCAGCATTAAAAAGAATGGACATAACCCACAAGAAAATGCTTAGACAAATAGGCAATTTGGCGGTTCCACTTCAAAAAACGTCGACATAATAGGATTGGAGTCAAGGTAAGTGAACTCCACTGAAGTGGCAGTGGATTAAATATCGTTCTCTTCCGTGTATTAATATCAGACAACAATATTGGTTGAATATTGGTTAAAGTTGAATATCATTCACTCTCTACTAATAATGTCTGTGTGTGTTCATCTGTTCTATGTTCAGGTCCGTCTTCACCTGCTATAGGAATACGTGCTGCTCTTGTAGTCGTTGTTGTTCTGCTGGCGGTTGCAGCTGTTTGTTGGATTTGGTGCGAGTGCCAAAACAGCAAAGGTGAGTTTTACTTTAGTGAAAGGAAATCAGATACTTAACTGTAAACTGCTGCTTTCAGACAGTTTGTTACAATGGAAACATTTGTTACCATGGTAGACACTGTAAACAGAGTTTGTGAATTTGGGAGTTCTGATAAATACATTTTTATTAGTATATCAGTACAAAAAGTAATTGCAGTACTTTTATGTTGTATTTATTGTAATTTTATAACTAAAGTCTGTTAAATGTTTGCCAGTTCCCGTGTCCTTCCTCTCTGAACAAAGAACGTTGCTACAATAACATTGTTATGAGTTATGTCTGCTGGTCCGTAGTCGCTTCCTGGGAAGAAGGAAACAGTCAGGATGCGTTTAAGTCCGATGTTGTTTTCATGTCCTCTTATGCTAACATCAGTGTTTGAGGAAGCATGTTAGATCATGTCCGACAGAGACGGCTCTCAGTTCAGTGTACTGGCAAAAAGCTGCATCTTACGGATTATACACTTGGAGAAATATTGGCTTATTTTAAGTGTCAGGCACATCTGAAAGTGAGAACAATTCAGTCCAGATTGGTGAACTGACTCCAGAAATGGTTTAGAAGAACGATTGGTTTGCCGTCACTACATTACATACAGTTGAATTAACAAGATTGAAATTGTGTAATATTTTTGAAAGATTATTCTAAATAATCACAGTAATGTGTGTTTAACTGAGTTTGTGATTGTTGTTCAAACAGACGGCAGGATGGAGCACAATGATCAGGTAAGACACAATGCTCTAAATTCAGGGTGTAAAATAAATATGGACTTTAAACCATTTTCATCCCTTTTTGTCAGTTATTTTTTATTATGGCACAAGCAGATGTTCTCTAGAGAGGCAGACAAAACTAAAAAATGCAAGTGAACTTCCAAATAAACTTGAGGTTTATTGAATTTCCTGCTAATTATTCTTTTCACTGCATGATATCTGCCAACACTGAAAACCTCTCTCCAAAGAAGTGCTGTAAACTACACAGGGAACCCAACCATTTGGTGCATTATAATATTAGAGATTATAATTAACAACAGAGATATTTAGTTCAATTGCCATTTATTTTGTCTGAATTTTTTGTCCATTAATTTATTTCACCGTCTGTGAATCTGTTTTCTTCCAGGTGAATCAGAACGAGGTTGTGTTGGAAGATGCTGATGAGACGTCCTCTAATCAGACTGACGCTCTAGTGATGAACAACAGTAACAGCTTGTCCCCTAAACAGACTGAGAATGAGCCTGAAGCTGCCAGTGAGACATCAGAGTAACATTCGTGACTTCCAACCAATCGTGTGAGAGGACGTCAGAGGCGGTTTACACCAGGAACCAGGAATCTATAAATGCATCCCATGCCAAACAGCCGGCAGCTTCTGTGTCTTCAGTAGCGCTCTTTGTGATCTGTCTGTCTTATTTATTGATGTCTGTCCAAAGAAGAAAATGAGCTTCAGTTATAAGACAAAAGTGTGAGCAAGTATAGCGAGCAAAGACCAGTTCGGGCCGTGGGTTTATCCCTGCCCTCATTACATTACGGGTGGAGATACACATGTGTGATCTGTTTGGGAGCAGAGCATTAACAGTCAGCGTTCGAGGGCACTGGATGTGCACACTCTAAACAGCTTTCCCTGAAAAAGCTCTGTTCCCGTCTGGCGCGACTCAGATCCTGCTGCAACTGAGGATCCAGATCCTAGGATCAGATCCAGGTGTCAAAGGGGTTAGAGACGGACTCTGCCCTATCTCTGCCGTCACCCTGCAGATCCAGTGCCTTTGCTCAGGCGGAAGCACGCTCCGCTCTATTATTGATTTATTATTATTATGATTGAACACCCATAACTCTTGCTGCTACCATCTTAATACTCATGAATCACTCGTCGTCCCCGGTAACCCCCTTTAAAACTATGGTGGCCCTCTAGTGGAGATCATATGCAATTACCCCATAAATGTATATAACACCACAGGAAGACTCGCTGGAGATGCGTATGGAAGTCAACGAACACGTGAAGTGAACAAGTGAGGCTCAACCACCTAGTGTCCACGTCTCTAAGCGTGCTCGTATTGCAACTCTTTACTCGTATTTCAAAGCAAAAACTTTGCTTGAAGGCTTGCTCATATCTCAGACCACTCGTAAGTCAGGACGCTCGTATCTCAAGACATTACTGTATCCAGTTCAGAGGAATTAGACATCAGCGAAGATTCTAGATGAGGACTGGCCACCTCACTCTCCAGCCTATGAGGAGCTGGTGGAGGTTGTGACTCAAGCTGCCGTCAGATTAAACATTGACTGGTCACTTTGGTCTCACGCTCACCACACACCAGCTTATTGGTGGAGAGAGACAGAGCAATGAAGCCAGTTATAGTATGGGGGGATTAGGAGGCTATGATGGACCAAGGCCAATAAACCCCTACTCTTACGAAGAACATCCTGGGATTTCCAGCTCAGAACCTCAGTTTAACGTCTCATCCGAAAGACGGTTCTTGTTGCAGTACAGTGTCCCCGTCACTATACTGGGGCATTAGGGCCCACACAGACCACAGGGTGAGCACCCCCTGCTGGCCTCCTAACACCACATCCAGCAGCAACCTAGTCTTCCCAGGAGTCTCCCATCCAGGTACTAACCCGGCTCAACCCTGCTTAGCTTCAGTGGGAAACCAGTCTTGGGCTACAGGGTGAAATGGCTGCTGGTGAGTTGAGCAGTATAGTTGGCAATAATGTTGAACTTGAGACAGATCGTCCCACAGATCAGGTCGACTAGGGGTATGTTTGTTGAAGGCCCTTCTGTCAGGAGTTTCCCTTCAGAGTGTTTGTGATGCAGCAGACTGTTTCTCCCCGCACACTTTCATCAGGTTTTACAACTTGGATCTGGACTGGTGTTGCCCAGGTCTTATCGTCCAAGGGTGATCACATCTGACATGCACTTGTTGCTATGGCAAGGTTGGCATGGAGCGTTCCTGTAGGACACACTTTAACAACTATTTTGCATGGTGTGCATTTATAGATTCCTGGTTTGTGTCGTCACCCGCCTCTGACGTCCTCTCACACGATTGGTTGGATTGAATACGTAACCAAGACGTTTCTTTTCCTCTCTTCATTATAAGATATTCCATCATTCCTCAGAAAAATTGTCATGATACTTTAGTACCAGAGAAGTTTCACCTCAATTTGATATTAGTTATTAGTCATTTAAATAAGAAGTTTAAACATGTAACCCAAATAATTATTAATTTATGTAAACATTTCTTAAAAGACAATCAACAGACCAGTAATGACATGAAGAACAATGAAAAGTTAAAAACTGCTAGACACACACAGAGACAAAGTTTCTTGTCACTTAAGCTAATTTCGTTCACTAAAGAGAAAATGTGTGTGTGTGTGTGTGTGTGTGTGCGCGTACGCACACACATGCATATGAACAAGTGTGCGTTTCCGAGAAAAAGCTCCAGAACTCCATTGATTATAATCCCAGTGAGGGTTCACTACAGATTATAATATAGAAGAACATGCTGACCTATTGGGTGCACTGATAGAGCTGACTGTTTACATGAGTGTGTCAAGATGACACACAGCTGCAACTCAAGCTTTCTGCAGAAAGAAGGTATTGAATTGAGTCTAATACTACTAATACTGTTACTGCTGATCCTGTTACTGATCCTCTAAGTGCTATTGCTGTTAAGAAGTCTGATTTCATGTTGCTAATGTACTTAGCTTTTTTTAACTATTTAAACCAGCGAACTGCCTTTGATTTAAACTTTTTTAATAAAGAAACACCTTAAAACAAAACAAAAAAATGCTACACCAACAAACCAAATGAAACAAATGTATTTATTTTATTGTTGCTGAAACCTTTTTCTGAAGTGTTTATTACATGCATCGCCTCTAAGGATTCATAAATTATATGGCCGTGTTTTTTAATGTCATTTATCTGGAGAAGAAATTTTGTGTGAAACACTTTATTCCAGTGCCTTTCTACCAGACAAATGGTGCAGCACAATTTCCATACAAATGTGTGTAAACATCCAATTATGCCGCTCGTCATCCACGCTTTTTTTACTATCTGTGGTATAAATAAAAAAATTCAAAAAAAACATTTTTATATTCCTCATACAATTGTTTTAAATATGTCTTGAAATGTGTGAAAATGAATCACTGCGACCAAAATTGAGAACTTAACATTTGTTAAGGTTAAACCCAAACCCTAAGATTGATATTTTAAGAGCTGCTGATTATCACTGCTAAGCTTGTCCCATCATGAAACTTCTGATGTTTTAAATTTTTCATCTGAATTCTGTGTTTTTACAATGATTTTGTATGATTTTATAATTTTGTACGATTTTTTACGATATTTTTTTTAATTTGTTTTGTTTTGTTTTTTTACAATTTTTAATAAACGACATTTGTAACTAAATATTTGTAATCATTTTTATTAACAAATAAATTCCACAGGAAATAGCAGTGATGTTTGACTGAGCAAACAAAGTAAAAAGTCTCTCCTGAATTTCTCTCATTGCTATGTTCCCCACATTTATAAACCAATTGTGAACATTTAACAAAAGGTTCAATGCTCCCAGTGTTCTTGTCAGGCTAAGAACATAGTAAGGTTTAACCCTGGGAACATAAAATGCTCCCACATTTCAAATCAAATATTGAAATGAAGTACTATTACAGTGTTAGGGTGCTTATAATAACTTTTTTGTTATAAAGCTTTATCTTGTTTAGCTGTGGGAAGCAGAACTCTATAACATGTTTACATGAGGGACCGATATTTTTGTATGTTTTTTATATAAAGGATGTGCCTGTGGAACTGGTTGGACTTGTGTAATGTAGCAGAGGATTTTTGATGCATGTTTTTATGTAACAATGTTCATATGTTCTCTAATTAATAATACAAATAAATAAATAAAATTGTGGCATAGGGTGTGCTTTGGGTACATGCGGCTTAGACAAAGTGTTCATTAAATTGTATGGTTTTTATTCAGAAATATTTTTTTCTTCACAGTCTTTGGTGAAAGGCGATTTCTTTTTTCTTTTTTTACAATTTCGCCAGCTTTAAAGAACATTCTCTCGCATGGAACAGATGATGCAGGAGTACACAAAAACAGTTTAGAAAGCAGATATAAATGAGGATATGTTGCTTTGAATATACAACACTAAAATAAACTCAATCCACTCTCCTCAACAATAACGCAAATGCAAACACCGACTATTACAACCCACGGTTTGGTTTCACTTTTATAAGAAATACAACCGCCAGGTTTGAAACCCGTCAACACTGGATCGGGCTGTCAAAGTATTCAGGTGGATTCGCTACAGGACTGAAGCAGTGTGTTTTCTTCAGAAGTCATACAAACTCCGAAGCAGTGGCATAGGCGGAGTTTGGGGGGGGCTGTGGGGGGCACTGCCCCCCCAGACCAGAGCCAATTAATGCCTGCCTTGTGCTTTGAATATGTTTTTTTGTTATTACAGAATTCATATTTTCTCGTTTTATCTTACTAGTTCTGTGTAGCCTATAGAATGAGTAAGATGTGGCTAATACATTTTTTATTACTGTAGCTTTATTACATTCTCCTGCGATTTGCGAATCTCAAAGTATCGCGGTATGTGAGTGGACGCTCTTCTCGTTGTTTTACGCGCTGAATAAACAAAATGGACATTCGTCGTTTTTTTAATAAATCCACTACTAAAAGTGTCAAATCTATCAGAAGAGAAGACAGTGAACATCTACGCATCTCGGAAAAAGAGGCGGCTTCTTCTGCATTAGGTAAGATATTGTAATGTCTGAAGTAGTTCTATGACAGGTCAAGGGAGGATCTGTTTATTAACTTTAATCGGAACGAAGAACAACACACTGTAACAAGCGCACCCATCTAACACACTTTTTGCCGCACTTCTGAACTCCCCGTCTTAACCCCATCACTGCCGATGCAAAACAAAACAGCAACTACAAAGAGTCTGTTCTATTCGCTATTCTTTGTATAAAGCTGTGGTTCTCAAATAGTGGGGCGCACGTTACCCTGGGGTACATGCTTTTTTTTGCCAGGGAGTAGGTTTTCTTGCACTGAACAAGAGCAGAAGTTCAGATAATCATCCCCTCATCCTTTGACTTGTACGATCACACCCGTGTTCATGTGTCACGTGATCAACCACTAAATTCACACGTGTTTTCACGCAATATCTGGCACTGAGCCAAAAAAAAAAAGACGGGCTCAGAGCTTGTCCTTTATCGCAACAACTCAGTGTTTTCAACCACATAAGATTTCTTTTCGGTGCCAACAAGTTGGTGACTAATTTTAATCTATTATACAGCGCTTTTTGTGACTGCGGTATGTCAGGTGACAAGTATGACGCGTTACCATGGAAAAAATAAGGCGAAAGTTTGTTTACCTCTTCCTAGGGGGGCGTGACAGAAAATAATTGAGAAGCACTGGTATAAAGTCATTGTTCATTGTAAATGTATTTTATATGTAAAATTAATGATATATAAATATGATATAAAAAAACTGAGCTCGTGGTCTGGTGCCCCCCCAAGCACAAAAGTGAAACTCCGCCTATGAGCAGTGATTCAATGCAACGGCTGTTCGAGTTTAAAGCAAGTTTCGAAGCATCTGTGTCAAACGGAAACTCTTTAACTCAGTGGTGTGTCATCCTTTCGCATTTCAGAGCTGAAAGTGACTGAAACAACTGCATTAAAAGCATGCATGTCTTCTTGGTGTTGTTTTTACTCGCACACGGTAAGATATTTTATGTTTCAATCTCTGTTTTATCAGGACGCGTCGCGTCATTTAAAGGAGAATCACGCGCGTCAATCAAGAACCAAACTAATACGAGTCGTAAAGCTCTTGATTCATAAATGTTAGGCACTGTTTTTCTTTTTTATTTGTATATATGTAACCTACATATAGGCTATATGAAACCTGACATTTATGAATAAATGATGCTTTGCTTTCATTTTTCATTGTTTGTAACTTTTGCATGTTGGTTATGTGCTTGTTAAGCCTTGGCATGTAAAAAGTGGGCAAAGAAGATTATGTATGGAATGCAACAGCGAAACATTCAATATAAAGCCTTATGTGAACGCAACAAAATAAAAAAAATAAAATAAGAATCTTTATCTCCACCCAGGGGCGATTCTAGGATTTTGATTTTAGGGGGGCTCAGCCCCCAATAAGGGTATGTTTAAAAAAATATTATTTGACTATTAGGGTAGGGTGGTATGCTACTAACCTTACTGCAATCCACTATTCCATTGTATTCCCTGTATTTCATATATGGGAGTAGGAGTACTGACTGAGCCATATACAACACTGTAATAAAAAAATAATTTTTATTAATCAAATATATTTTTTAGGGGGGCTGGGCAGAAGCCCCCTAAAAAGGGCCTAGTGACGCCCCTGTCCCCACCCACGTACTTAACGCGCTGAGAGCCATCTGTAACAGGAGCGACTACTATTGTTCTCTGAATGAATGAAGGAATAACTTGTAATGTTTTTATTAGTTTGCACGTGCTGTGCAGTTTCTGACCGAATGCAGACAAATTCACCTCGTGTAATGTCAGAATAAAGCACAGCAAACTTCCATTAGTCACATATATTGAGTTCCTTTTGTTCCTTCATTTGTGATGCTTTAAACCCGTCTTTTATTAGTAGTTTTTATTAGTTTTTGAATACGACACTACCCTAAACAACTGAAACTATGAATGTATTTATGAACATTTTATTTTGTTATCTGGACTGGAGTGATGATCCAAATGATGTTTTTTAACTTGAAAAAACTTTATTTTCTCAAGTAACCCTTTACTTTTAAATGTACTAGAAAATATCTGAGATACTTTTACAAATAAGTGAAGCAAGTTCTACTTTGTTTTCCCATGTATTGACTAACAGATGTTCTGCCCTCGTATTCAAGAGAACAGAGAGTAAGTGCAGAGGTGTGTGACTAAATGACTAGATGTCATTAAATGTGACTCATCTCACTTACTGAAAACAGATCAAGGATTCCTATAAATGAATAAGAGAGTTAAACCCAACCTAACAAACCTTGATTACATTTCAACTGTAATGTCACAACTTCCTGAATGAAAATACCTGAATGTTTGTATGATCATAACCAATGACAGTCGTTTTACACTTTCAACCAACCCTCAAAGAATCTGAGCTCTAGCGCCCCAAATGGACAAATAAATTAAATTCACATTTATTTTCACACCATTTTCATAATGGATATGCAGTTTCTGTAAAGCTGGTTTGAAACTATGTTTCTTTGTTACAAAATCAGAATAATCTTTTATAAGAGATGATATCATAAAGTACAGTCATAAGATGAAGCAATGATAATGTGATCATTTTGATTCCTCACTTTTACCGGTGTTGGGTCATCTGATGTCTTCATATCCAAACTAGAGCTGCGTAAATCTCTAGTTACCTCTGGATGGACAAAAAGAAAAGCAGATTGACTATAATTAGTGTAGAATGTATAAATAACATTTCAAATTAATAATAATTTGAGTTTAATCTGATATAACTAGAGTAGAAAGATTGAGATGAATTATGTGAAAGCTTTGCTAAAGAGTTTTTAATCTAGAATTAAACTGGAAGAATGTGTCTGAGCATAAAGAAGGTTATATTTCAGAGTTTAGGAGACAAACGCTTCAACGCTCTTCCTCCTTTTATGCACTGACTCTAATCCGAACCCTAACCATTGTGTCATGTGCCAAATTCAACGCTTCATAAAATAATTCTATTGTAAAAACATAATGTTCTTCTGCTGTTTGTTTGCTTGTGTTCTGTTATGAACCAAGTCAAAAAATCTTTGTGTCGTATAATTTTGTTTCTGTTTTATAATGAACTGTTTGTTTTCTCCATCAGGTGCGTCTGCTGTTGAGAGAGTGTCAGTGTCAGTGATGGAGGGAGATTCAGTCACTCTAAACTCTGGTGTTGAAACAAACCAACAAGAAGATATTAAATGGTATTTTCAGGACACTCGTATCGCTCTAATCACTGGAGATCAGAGTAAGATCTGTACAGATGTTCAGTGTAATGAAGGAACTGAGAGATTCAGAGACAGACTGAAGCTGGATCATCAGACTGGATCTCTGACCATCATGAACATCAGAAACACAGACACTGGAGATTATGAATTAAAAATCAGCAGCATCAGAAGCGGCTGTGAAAAGATCTTCAGTGTTTCTGTTCATGGTGAGTCTTTTAACCTGTTTAAAACAGACTGTAAAAACAAAAAACATGGACGATGCACATTCACTCTCTTCCACTGTAGAGAAGTGAAGCCGCCAATGTCCAGATATGGTGGTGAGTTCCTGGAGCCCGAATCTGCACAGTAGTGATCATGAAGATGAGCTGCGGTATCTAAGTCCACTCAGAACTGGTTAGTTCAGTTTATTATAGAATAACTCATATCAGTGTGAGACAAACGGTTATGGAAATCTTGAAAAAAGTCTGTTGGTGCCTCCATGACTTCTTCCCTCAATATTTGAAGTGTAATGATCATGCCTGAAGGTGAATTACTAAAACAGAAACAAACCCCTGTCTCGATACTGACAAAAACTATCCTATTTTGATACTTTCTGGGATTTAATCCGACAAGAATTTGCTGAGTGTGTTGTTGTGCTTGGCAGGTTTAGGACTAATGTGAATATCTGACCTCTTTTTTTTTGTTAATATAAAACACTGATTTATGAAAATATAAAACACTAAAAACACTGATAAAATATAAAACAATATAAAACACTGATTTATGATTTATAAAACACTGATTTAATTTGATTCATTTCATTAAATGTGAAAATTTTCAACTAAAAATATATACTTTATGAAACTTAAACTGGCAGTTGATGGGTGGAAAGTCCCCGTTAATGTGTGAGTCGTTCAATGGTTCATTTGAATGGACTGATTCATTTAGTGATGAAACATCTGTGTGTTGCTGAGGCTGTGTTTGGAACTGTTTTTGATGGCGAAATAAGGCAAAACAGGCAATATTGCGTCTAAAATGTTAGTCGCTAAATTGTTTATTAATCTGTTAAATCATTATCACATTTGCAAGTATGTGTCCTGATAATGGGGTGAAGGGGGGGGGGGTCTCTTTTTTGTCAAATTAGGAACATACTCGATAATGTCATGTGCAATGATAGAGACTTTCTTCCAACCTTTCATCGCAGCCATTACTCCAATCCACACTTGAATAGTTTTAACCATGATGGCATTCTTTTATAAACTCTTTAGATGAGGATTGATCTAAAATTGAATAGTTTATCAAATATTGTAAGATAAACACTGCTTTTTAAAGAGTGTAATTAACTGTTTTCACATCCATAGTTCTTGCATGTTGAATTACATGTTGTGTTTTTGGCATAAATATCCTTCAATGCGCTGTTGGTTTGTGTTTCAGACGTTCCTGGTGAAAAGATGCTTGAAATGAAGAGAAAGTCAGTGAAGGAGGGAGAATCTGTTACTTTAGATCCTGGTGTCTCAAGAAACACAAGTGATGTGATGAAGTGGTATTTTAATGAGATTCTCATCACTGAAATCACTGGAGATCAGAGTAAGATCTGTACAGATGATCAGTGTGACGAGAGATTCAGAGACAGACTGAAGCTGGATCATCAGACTGGATCTCTGACCATCATGAACACCACAATCACAGATGAAGGAAAATATAAACTACAGATCAACAGCAGCAGCTTCAGCATCATGAGGAGTTTCAGTGTTTCTGTCACTGGTGAGTGAACTTTGGTAGTTGCCTTGAGCAAATTAAAAATGGTTTAAATAATTAAAAAATCTACTTATTAAATGTTTTATTTGTGGGATGTTTGAGAAAGTGAGTTTTGACTCCATTTGAAACTATAACTGAGATCACCTTCACATAAAGTGACACACAACTAACACATGCTGTTCCTAAAATTAATGTTATTTATATGAAAACATGAGTCATTTTTTCTGTTCTTCCTGATGATCTCACAGTGTTGATCCAATGTGGTCCTTGAATGTAAGTTGCTTTGGATAAAATCATCTGCCAAATGCATAAAAATGTAAAAAATATTGATGCTGTTTTAACTGCCGTTCTTCAAACACCCACCAGATGCCGTCATTCATCAGTTAATTAATACCATACAACTGATGACCAAAGCAGAAAAGTTTACAGTTTAAGAACCGAAGAGCAGATATGTTGAATGAAGAGCAGGAGTCAGAAGTGTAGTCAATTGAATACATTTTAGTGAAGAATAGTTTACAGTTTCATCAGCAGAAGCTTCAGGTCTCACAAGGAGTTCGTAGGCCGTCACACGTACAATAACATTGTTACAGCAATTATACTCTAACAGAGGGTACTAACTGCATCATCACTGAATTTTAAATGATTCCGATTGGCTAAGAAATTGATAACGTAGAAAATCTCCACTTATGGACGGATGCACATCTTTGCCGATCACATGGTTGACAACAAGGCCGCTGCTTTAGGCACTAAGTTCCTTCCAGGTTTCAGAAAATTATTTCTAGGTGTCAGATTGTTGAGAAAAACAAGTCCATTCCCTGATGTTACCAGTTGATCACCTCACTAATACTGATCTATAACAGAGGATACGATACTATCACACACACAGATACACAGCTTCTTCAGGGTTGAAGTTGGTTGAGCTCTGGCTCTAAACAAGAAACTGTCTGATAAACATGATCTTTCTCTCAGTGAGAAGTACAGACAATTGAAGTGTACATACATTTGAAGAAGTCATAAAAAACTTAAGAAAGCAAGCTAAACTAGTATTTTTCACACAAGAGCAGATAATCATCTTCGTTGATCAAATGGTTGACAACAAGGCCTCTGGTTTATGTGTTCAGTTCCTTCCATGTTGCAGAAATGCATTTCTAGGCGTCAGATTGTCGAGAAAAACAAGAAATTTTGTGTCCTTATGGTGCCAGTTGATCACCTCACCAATACAAAACTGTAACAGAACATATTAATACACTAACACAGATTCACAGGGTACACTCTGTACACACAAAGATAAATACACAGGACACACAGATTGCACAAGGTTGAAGTTGACCCAAACTCCAACTATCAACAGAAAGACTTCTCAAAACATTCTGATAACATGTTCTGTCTGGTGAGAAGCAATGATTGGTTACATAGGTGAAAGACTGAAGTGAACATAAATTTGAAGAAGTCTTTAAAAAACTTAAATTATACATCACTCATCACAAATCACTCTCTCTATATATATATAAATATATATATATATATATATATATATATATATATATATATATATATTGAAGCGCCAGTGGATTTCAAATCGTTCCCTTCAGTATATAAGCATCAGACAAAAATATTGGTAAAGTTCATTCACTCTTTAGTAATAACTACATCTGTTCCATATCCAGGCAGAGAAATACGTGCTGCTTTTGTTGTTGCTCCTGTTGTTCTGCTGCTGGTGATGGTGGCATCTTTCATCTACATCCGCATCCGCAAAAACAGGAAAGGTGAGAATTACCTTAGTGAATGGAAATCAGATACTTAACTGTAAACGGTTTCTTTCAGACAGTTTGTGACAATGGAAACGTTTGTTACAATGGTAGACACTGTAAACAGAGTTTGTGAATTTGGGAGTTCTGATAAATAACTTTTTATGAGTATATCAGTACAATAAATAGAATAATTGCAACAAAAAGTAAAAAATAATGGCTATAAGGTTTGAAAGCAAGAATATTGCGGTGTCTGAAGTCTGTAGCAAGATACAACTATAGTGGTGTGTTAAGGCAACGATGTCTCAGATATTCTGATGGTTGATGGAAAAATATTACAAAAGTTTTTGTTACAAAAGAGTGTCACATACAGTAAACACAGAAGCTTAAATATCCTGGCTCTCTGGGGTCATTACAAATATAATATTACGATGAAGAAAAGACTGTAAATGTCTTTTAATGTGGATTTCATAACCAATTGACAAAATAGCATCATCTCTGAGGTATGATACAAACATGTTGTACTTGCAGTAAACCAACAATACAAGAGATTCAAGCAGTATGGCTAACCATATTGAGCAGTTTCATCAGCAGAAGCTTCAAGTCTCACAAGGAGTTCGTAGGCCGCCCCACTTACAATCACATTATTAAAGCAATTACTCCAATTATTATTACAATACTCTAACAGAAACTACTAACTACATCATTGCTGAAGGTTAAATGATTCTGATTATAAGGTTTAAAAGCAAGAATCTTGTGGTATCTGAAGTCTTATGCAAGACACAATCATAGTGTTGTGTTAAGGCAACGATATCTCAGATAGTCTGGAAGTAGATGCTAATATATTAATTTGAAATGATTTGTTACAAAAGAGTGTCACATACAGTAAACACAGAAACTTAATAAGAGGAAGAAAAGACTGTGAATGTCTGTTACTATGGCTGTCGTAACCAATTGACAAAACAAGTGATTCAAACAGCACGACTAACCATATTGAACTATATAAATAACATTTGATTCGTTTTCTTTGATAAAAAGCGGATATGACATTATTGATATGCTGCAATGACACGGACAGCTACACTGGTTAAAAAGCAGATTTCTTTGAATAAAAATATTGTTGGGAACATTTGTGATCATGTAAGCAAGTCAACAAAATATATAACATTGTTCTAGTGGTTTTTGGATCTTTGAATGTAAAATCTTACATATTGTATCTTGAAATGCAGATGTTTTACATAACCTTCACTCAAGTCCTCAGTTCACACATGGTCATTGTATCAGAAGCACATCGGCTCTTTATAGACACGTCTCAGTTGAGAGTCCTGGTGACTGGAGAACTGCTGTAACATTAACACTCTTGACGGAGATGGAGCTGAATCTGTCAGCTGGAGAAGTGGAGGATGAGAAGTGAAGGGAAAGAGGCTGTTGTGTCTTCTGAGGCTCAGTGGCAGGTAAATTCAGGAAAGGGTTTCCTTCGTTGTGCTGGAGTGGGTAGAGTTGTGTCTGCTCTGCCTGGACCTAAGTCACTTCCTAAGAAGAAGGAAACAGCCAGGAAGCGTTTAAGTCCAATGGTGTTTTTATGCCCTTACGGATTACACACTTGGAGAAATATTGGCTTATTTTAAGTGTCAGGCGCATCTGAAAGTGAGAACAATTCAGTCAAGTTGGTGAACTGACTCATCCAGAACTGATTTAGAAGAACGATTGGTTTGTGAACTGGCCGTCACTACATTACGTACAGTTGAATTAACAAGATTGAAATTGTGTAATCATTTTTGAAAGATTATTGTAAATAACCACAGTAATGTGTGTTTAACTGAGTTTGTGATTGTTGTTCAAACAGGCGGCAGGATGAAGCACAATGATCAGGTAAGACACAATGTTCATTGAATTTCTCTGACTAAATAAAATCAGATTCAGATCTGCATGTTGGCAACATGTTTGTGTTTTGCTTGATTAAAATAGTTATAACTGATTTGCTCTGTATAACAAACAGTGGTTTGGATATATTTTATATTATTAAAGAATTGGAATTATGTACTGTATTTACTTATTATTTTCATAATTATATTTATTTACCATAGGCTGATTCTCTAGGTTCAGGGTGTAAAATAAATGTGGACTTTGAACAGTTTTCGTCCCTTTTTGTCAGTTATTTTTTATTACGGCACAAACAGATGTTCGCTAGAGAGGCAGACAAAACTAAAAAACGCAAGTGAACTTCCAAATAAACTCGAGGTTTATTGAATTTACTGCATTTTGTTGCCTTGTACTTGTACTTGTGTAATGACAATAAAATGATTTCCTGCTAATTAATTTTTCCACTGCATGATATCTGCCAGCACTGAAAACATCTCTCCCAAGAAGTGCTGTAAACTACACAGGGAACCCAACCGTTTGGTGCATTATAATATTAGAGATTATAATTAACAACAGTCAATAATAATAACAGACAATAATTAACAAACTATGCACATTGAAATAATTTCCTGAAATACTTTTCTAAATGCAACACTACGGTAACTGTTTTATTGACGCCTTTCCACAGTTGATTATGTGCGACATGATGTGGTTTTGGTAAGTTGCACAAAATTTTTCAACACACCTTCTGATATTTTTGCATGTTTTTCGAAATAACTTAAGTGGAAGAAAAGACTTGATCTTTCATGTCACATTTGAGAGTATCAATAATGTCAACACTAGTATCATAATCTTAAAGATGTTTTTCAGATGTTTGTACACAGCAGATGTTCTCCAGAGACTCTTGCATGTATGTGTTACATGCAGTTTTTCAGATTCATCAAGAAAAATATACCGCATTTTACGGTGTGTTTAATATTATACCGCATTTTACGGTGTGTTTAATATTTAGGAAAAGAAAATACATTCTGCAAAATAAAAGCACAATTCCTCTAGTGTGTTTGTGTAGCTGAATTTTTTTTCCTATTAATTTATTTCACCGTCTGTGAATCTGTTTTCTTCCAGGTGAATCAGAACGAGGTTGTGTTGGAAGATGCAGATGAGACGTCCTCTAATCAGACTGACGCTCTAGTGATGAACAACAGTGACAGCTTGTCCCCTAAACAGACTGAGAATGAGCCTGAAGCTGCCAGTGAGACATCAGAGTAACATTCGTGACTCCCAACCAATCGTGTGAGAGGACGTCAGAGGCGGTTTACAACAGGAACCAGGAATCTATAAATGCATCCCATGCCAAACAGCCGGCAGCTTCTGTGTCTTCAGTCTTTGTAATCTGTCTGTCTTATTTATTGATGTCTGTCCAAAGAAGAAAATGAGCTTCAGTTATAAGACAAAAGTGTGAGAAAGTTTGGCGAGCAAAGACCAGTTCGGGCCGTGTGTTCATCCCTGCCCTCACTACATTACGGGTGGGAATACACATGTGTGATCTGTTTGGGAGTGGAGTATTAACAGTCAGCGTTCGAGGGCACTGGCTGTGCACACTCTAAACAGCTTTCCCTGAAAAAGCTCCGTTCCCGTCTGAAGCGACTCAGATCCTGCTGCAACTGAGGCTCAGCGTCGATCCAGATCCTAGGATCAGATCCAGGTGTCAAAGGGGTTAGAGACGGACTCTGCCCAATCTCTGCCTTCACCCTACAGATCCAGTGCCATTGCTCAGGCGGACGCACGCTCTATAATTGATTTATTATTATTATTATTGAACACACATAACTTGTGCTGCTACCATCTTAATACTCATGAATCACTCGTCGTCCCCGGTAACCCCCTTTAAAACTATGGTGGCCCTCTAGTGGAGATCATATGCAATTACCCCATCCATGTATATAACACACCACAGGAAGACTCGCTAGAGATGCGTATGGAAGTCAACGAACACGTGAAGTGAACAAGTGAGGCTCAACCATCTAGTGTCCACGTCTCTAAGCGTGCTCGTATCTCAAAGCAAAAACTTTGCTTGAAGGCTTGATCATGTCTCAGATTACTTGTTTGTCAGGACGCTCATATCTCAAGACATTACTGTATCCAGTTCCAAGGAATTAAACCAGGGGGATCCGGCCCGCCAGGGAATCTCCTGAATCTCTTCAACCACCACCAATGTGCAGTATCCACCTGGATGATGTGGCGGCAGCCATATTGCACCAGAACGCTCACCACACACCAGCTTATTGGTGGAGAGGAGACCGAGTGATGAAGCCAATTATAGTATGGGGGGTGTAACTGTTGCCATTATATTGTTTATATAATTTGTATATAATTCATTGTTTTCTAAAATTACTTTCATTATAAGAATTTAAGTTTTGTTTGTGATTTATGCTTAATTTTATTTTATTGTAATTTGGAGTACTTTTATTTTGAAATCTCGGTGCAAGCTTGTGCGCAATTGTTGACTTCACGTCAGACTCGAAGTTTCTGCAGACATGCGGGAAGCATGAACGTTATGTGCACATCTAAGAAAGTTTACTAAAGACTCGAAGGACTTCAACGGTCATAAGGACATTTAAGGACAATTTCTCTTTCTTGCAGCATGCAGCCAACGAGGTATTTTGTTTATCTGTATTTTGTGTTTATTACGTCTTTTGTGTGTGCTTTCGTTTTGTCAGACTAATGTGATTATTTTGTATTATGTTGTTTTTACTGTTTAGTTTTCACGTGGGTTTAAAATGAAGAAAAGCCTTCAAATAAACCAGTAGTAAGAAAACCACTTGTGTCAAGTATGCTTGGAAGGAGAAACAGTGAAAACTCGTCTGTTCAACGCCACGAGTAGGTGACGCAGCAAGTTTCGTCGGACCAGAGGCCTTATCATGACGTGTCTGGATCGATGCACATCGTCGAAGGATTAACAGATGAGCACATACACACGCACATAAGAAGATACACATAGTACACGGTGCAAAGGACTAAGTCATTAAGAACTTTAACACTTAAGAAGGTTTGGTGAAGATTTTCATTGAAAAGAAATCTACGTTGTAGTGTGTAGTAAATGTTTTAACTTGTTTGCTCAGGTAATTTAGTTGAAGATTGGTGTTCATACACACATTTAAAGGGTGATTTAACTCTGTTTAACATTTGAAGTGTTTTGTAAATAATAAGAGAAAGCTATTTGTTATTTCAAGTCTAAGTATTTTGAAGTGTTATATACATTGAGTATATTCTGAAGATTGACATTTGTTTTCTATTTACATTTGAGCAAGTATTAGAGATCGATTTAGATATTTTATTATCTATACATATTTTTACGTACAAATTGGGTCAATTTAAAGTAGGTTCAGAATGTCAGATATAAGTGAGTCCGCAGTTCAGGTAAGAGACATTGTTAGGGATAGTGCAAATTCCCAAGACCAACCTGAAGAAGGTCAAGTGATTGCTGAAGCCCAGCAAGAAGAGGCACAGCAGTTAAGAAGGAGTACAAGAACAAGAACTCTTACAGAGAAAGGTAGAGAAATGCAAGCTGGAAATATTAAATCACTTAAACAAAGGTTCAGCTACATTTACGACAAGTGGAGAACACACGTGAAAGCCTCAAAGCGTACTTTGTCACAGTCGACAGAGACTTTATCTGATGACCTGCTTAATGATGTCATTGGAGATGTTCAAGGTCTTTCTGCAGATGTCCAGTGTGTTTATGAAGAACTACGCAAAATCACAACTCCAGATCAAGACATCCGTCGGAAAGTGGATCGGTGTGTAGAGATTTCTGCTTTTATTGTATCCAGAGCTTCAAGTCGAATGGATGGAAAGATTCCAGAAGGAGAAGAGAAAGATTGGCCAGAAGCAGGCTCTCTTTTCAATTCAAGTACCAGTAAATCAGATTCTCTCACTTCTATCTTGAAAGGTTCCTCAGAGCACTCAAGCAGATCTTCTGTAAAACGACAAGAAGCTGCTGCTGAAGCTGCTGCAAGCCAAGCTGTTCTGGAAGTGTTACAAGAACAAAATAAAGAACAATTGGAAATAGAATTCCTAGAAGCAAAAGTGAAAAGGAAGATAGCTGATCAAGAAGCAGCAGCTGCAAAACGTCGTTTAGAGCAAGAAGCAGAAGAGGTAAAACGAAGGATACAGAGAGAGGAAGAGGAAGCCAGAATTAAAGCTAAGCTGGAAGAAGAACATGAAGCTCTCCAAAAGACTCTTGAGGAAAAACGGAGAAAGCTACAACATTTAGAAGCAGTGAAGAGTTTAAATGCAGCTCGAGCAAGAATGCATGCGTATGATCAAGAGAAGGTCATAGAAGAAGATCAGAAAGACATCCTGAAAATGTCTCCTGTACCACAGGCTGTGACCTCCTCCTCATATGAAAGCACAGCAGAGCTTGTGAAAGTGCTGGTAGGTGCTTTAAGTGCAAACAGAATTCCTGTTCCTGAACCTTCAGTATTTAATGGAGATCCATTGAAATACAGTGACTGGAAACTTTCTTTTGAGACACTGATTGATCAGAAGAGCATCCAAGACAAGGAGAAGATCTACTACCTCCGTAGGTATGTAGGAGGACAAGCTAAGAAAGCACTTGATGGATATTTCCTACTTGGAACTGAATCGGCCTATGTTGCTGCATGGGACATTTTAGAAGAGAGGTATGGAAATCAGTTTACAATCGCTAAATCGTACAGAGACAAGCTACAGTCATGGCCTAAGATGGGATCTATGGACAGCTTTGAACTGAGAGAGTTTGTTGATTTTCTACGCAGTTGTGAGGCAGCCATGGTTCATATCAAGGCATTGGAAATCTTGAATGACTGTAATGAAAACAGAAAGATTCTTTCAAAGTTACCAGAATGGCTAACCGTGAGATGGAATCGGAAAGTTATTGAGATAGAAGAGGAAAGTAATCAATTTCCCTCTTTTAGCCAATTTGTTAAGTTTCTGGCAAGAGAGGTGAAAATTGCCTGCAACCCTGTCACATCATTACAGGCACTTAAACTCAATGAGGTGGAAAAGCCAAAATTCCCAAAATGTCAAAGCTTCGGAGCAAAAACACTGACCACAAATTCCAGTGAAAGGTCTGTCATGACATGTATTTTTTGCCAGAAGATTGGACATACTTTGCACAAATGCAGGAAGCTCATGGAGAAAGAAGTTTCAGACAGAATTAAATTTATTCAAGCTGAAAAGTTATGCTTTGGTTGTCTCAAGCCTGGTCACTTCTCAAAGAACTGCAACAGTAGGAGTGTTTGCGACATGTGCCATAAGATGCATCCGACCTGTTTGCATGAGGAGCGAGCTAAAGAAACCCAAAAACTACAACAAGCAAAGTACAAGTCAAGAAAGACCTCAATCAATGCAACATAAAGAAACAACCACAGCTGTTACTTCAAATAGAGTAGTTCTTGGTGAAGTTAACACACAATCAGCAGCAATAATTCCTGTTTGGATTTCATCCATAACTCAACCAGCGCAAGAAGTCCTTGTATATGCTCTGTTAGATTCTCAAAGTGACACAACCTTCATTTTAAGTGAAGTAGCTGAAGCATTGGAAGCAAACAAAGAACAAGTGAAGCTCAAGCTCTCAACCATGACTTCAAGAAACAAAGTGGTACGCTCTCAAAGAGTAAAGAACTTACAAGTCAGAGGTTTTTATTCGGCTAAAAGAATTTCCTTACCACCAGTCTATACTAGGGAGTTTATTCCAGCCAACAGAACACACATACCAACAAATGAAATTGCAAAAGCTTGGTCCCATCTAGAGCATTTGCAAGAAGAGCTAGCACCTTTGCAGGATTGTGAAGTAGGTTTGCTCATTGGGTACAACTGCTCACAAGCCCTTCTTCCAAGAGAAGTAGTGTCTGGCCAAGAACATCAGCCTTTCGCACAGCGTACGGATCTTGGATGGAGCATTGTTGGTCACTGGAATCCATATGTAGACTATGGCGACGCTATTGGAACAAGTCATCGCATAGTAGTAAGACAAGTGACACCAGATATGCAATCTTCTGTCAATCTCAAAACTGAAGTATGCTATGTGAGTCAAACTAAAGTAAAAGAAATCACTCCTTCAGAGATAATTAAGGTCCTTGAAACAGACTTCTCAGAAAAGGTTGGAGAAGATGATCCTGTGTCCCAAGAAGATCTCAAGTTCTTGTCAATTTTGACAGAAAACATCACACAAAAGAACAATGGTCACTTAGAAATGCCATTACCATTCAAAAGTGAAAAACCAAAACTTCCTAATAACAAGATTTGTGCAATACACCGCCTGAGATGTCTTGAAAAGAGATTAAAAAGGGATCAGAGGTACTATAAAGACTATGTGAAATTCATGGATGACATAATTTCACGTGGAGACGCAGAGAAGGTCCCTGAAGAAGAAACTGAAAATATTCCGGTTTGGTATATTCCACATCATGGAGTTTATCATCCACAGAAACCAGGGAAAATACGTGTAGTATTTGACTGTTCTGCAAAGTTTCAGGACACATCCCTCAATGACCATCTGCTCACTGGTCCTGACTTGACCAATACATTAGTAGGTGTTCTCTGCCGCTTTCGAAAAGGTTCTATCGCAGTTATGTGTGACATTGAAAGGATGTTCCACCAGTTTCATGTAAAAAAGGAGGATCAAGATTACCTGCGATTTCTGTGGTGGGAGAATGGCAACTTGGACATCACACCATCAATCTACAGAATGAAGGTCCACTTATTTGGAGCTGCCTCGTCTCCTGGTTGTTCCAACTTTGGCTTGAAATATCTGGCTACACAAGGGCATGGTCAATACAGCGAAGACACCATACGCTTCATTGAAAGAAATTTCTATGTGGATGATGGTCTGACAAGTGTTCAAACTGAAACAGAAGCAATCCAGCTTATTCGAGAATCAAGAGAACTTTGTTTGACTGGCGGATTAAGACTCCACAAGTTTGTTTCTAACAGTGAGTGTGTGATGGCAACTATTCCAGAAGAAGACCAAGCCACTGTAAAGGATCCAGATTTGGCTTTGAGTTTACCTCAAATGGAGAGAGCTCTTGGAGTGGAGTGGTGCATTACATCTGATTCGTTTAAGTTCAGAGTTCAAGTAAAACCCAATCCACTAACAAGGAGGGGTGTGCTTTCTACCGTAGCCTCCATGTATGACCCTCTGGGGTTCTTGGCTCCATTTGTTCTTTTGGGGAAACAAATACTCCAGCAAATGTGCAGAGAGAAAGTTGGTTGGGATGAAGAAGTTCCCGAGAACTTAAGACACCAGTGGCAGTCCTGGATTAGAGACTTACCCAATTTAGCTGAAATGGAAATCAAAAGAGGCTTCTTACCTTCAAATTTTGGAAATGTCAAAAGGTATGAGCTCCACCATTTTGCAGACGCAAGTGTCTCTGGATATGGTGAATGTTCTTACCTGCGAGCAATTAATGAGTCCGACAATGTCCACTGCTGTTTGGTAATGGGAAAGTCAAGAGTTTCACCAACCAAAGTTACAACCATGCCAAGATTGGAACTTACAGCTGCAGTTGTTGCGGTTCAAACCAGCAACATGCTTCGGAATGAACTAGAAATTCAAGATCTTAAAGAGTACTTTTGGACCGATTCTACAGTTGTTCTCGGCTACATAAACAACGATGCAAGACGGTTTCATGTGTTCGTAGCCAATCGTATAGAGAGAATTAAGTCCAGCACAAAGCCTGAACAATGGGCTTATGTTCCGTCTGAGGACAATCCAGCAGATCATGCCTCTCGAGGTTTGACAGCAGAGCAACTTAAGACCTCAAATTGGTTCACAGGACCAAAGTTCATTTGGGAAAAGGAACTAATCGACAGAGAAACCAAGGTGGGAGAAATTAAGAATGATTATCCTGAACTCCGCAAAGCTTTTGCGTATAACACTAAGGCAAAGGAGAGCAGATCGTTATTGGATCGCCTACAGAAATTCTCTGATTGGTCAAGAGGAGTTAAGGCAGTTGCTAGACTGAAACGGAAGATTAAAGAATTCAAAGGTGTAAAGCAAAGAACCAATGAAAGTACAAGCCTAGAAGAAAGAAAAGAAGCAGAACTTCATATCGTCAAGCTGATTCAAAAGGAAGCATTCTCAGATGATATAAAGACTTTGAAGCTGAAGAAAGAAATTGCTAAGACCAAAGACAGTAGGCTGTACAAGTTAAATCCATTCTTGGATGAAGAAGGTATCCTAAGAGTTGGAGGACGTCTAAGTCAAGCCACATTACACCAACATGTGAAGCATCCCACAATACTCCCAAAGAACAGCTACTTTTCAGCTTTACTTATCAAGCACTTTCATGAAAAGGTACAGCATCAAGGACGTGGAATTACATTAAATGAACTGCGAGCTAATGGATGGTGGATCCTGGGATCCAGCAGTGTAGTCTCGTCACACATCTTCAAATGTGTTAAATGCAGAAAATATAGAAGACCTACAGAAGAACAAAGAATGGGTGACTTGCCAAAAGAAAGAATGGAATCAACTACACCATTCACTTATGCCGGAATTGATTGCTTTGGTCCAATATACATCAAAGAAGGAAGGAAGGATCTCAAGAGATATGGTCTTTTACTTACTTGTCTATGTTCAAGAGCCATACACATAGAGATGATTGATGACATGACAACTGACTCATTTATCAATGCTTTAAGATCGTTCATTGCCATAAGAGGAAATGTTCGTCAACTGAGGTGTGACCAAGGAACCAATTTTGTTGGGGTAAGAAGAGAGTTTGCAGAGCTCATGAAAGGAATGAATCAAGAAAGAGTGAAGGCTCTAGGATGTGAATTTCTCATGAACCCTCCAGCAGCAAGTCATATGGGAGGTGTCTGGGAGAGACAAATAAGAACCATAAGAAGTGTTCTTACTGCTATACTTGACCAGTCAGCACAAAGGCTTGACAGTACCTCATTAAGGACGTTTTTGTATGAGGTTATGGCCATCGTTAACAGCAGACCACTCACCACTGAACATTTGAATGACCCATCTGGACCTGAACCTTTAACTCCGAACCACATCCTTACAATGAAGTCCACAATCATTCAGCCTCCGCCTGGACAATTTATAAAAGAAGATCTTTATCTTAGAAAGAGGTGGCGCAGAGTACAGTATTTGGCTAATGAATTCTGGATTCGATGGAGGAAAGAGTATCTTTTGAGCTTACAGCCAAGACAAAAGTGACGAAACCACATTTGACAAGAAGGGGAAACCCATGACTAAAACTATCTTCCTTGAAAGACCTGTACAGAAAGTTGTTACTTTGCTTGAGGCAGGTTAAAAGGTATAATAATTTCTTGAAGTTAGTCTAATTGGTAAATAACAGAAATGGTGAAATGTTTACATTGCATTTAGAAAAATCCCACATCAAGGTTTGTGTGATTTGGTGGGAGTGTAACTGTTGCCATTATATTGTTTATATAATTTGTATATAATTCATTGTTTTCTAAAATTACTTTCATTATAAGAATTTAAGTTTTGTTTGTGATTTATGCTTAATTTAATTTTATTGTAATTTGGAGTACTTTTATTTTGAAATCTCGGTGCAAGTTTGTGCGCAATTGTTGACTTCACGTCAGACTCGAAGTTTCTGCAGACATGCGGGAAGCATGAACGTTATGTGCACATCTAAGAAAGTTTACTAAAGACTCGAAGGACTTCAACGGTCATAAGGACATTTAAGGACAATTTCTCTTTCTTGCAGCATGCAGCCAACGAGGTATTTTGTGTTTATTACGTCTTTTGTGTGTGCTTTCGTTTTGTCAGACTAATGTGATTATTTTGTATTATGTTGTTTTTACTGTTTAGTTTTCACGTGGGTTTAAAATGAAGAAAAGCCTTCAAATAAACCAGTAGTAAGAAAACCACTTGTGTCAAGTATGCTTGGAAGGAGAAACGGGGGATTAGGAGGCCGTGATGGACCAAGGCCAATAAACCCCTACTCTTCCGAAGGACATCCTGGGATTTTTCAAGACCTCGGTTTAACGTATCATCCGAAAGACGGTGCTTGTTGCAGTACAGTGTCCCCGTCACTGTCCTGGGGCGTTAGGGCCCACACAGACCGCAGGGTGAGCACCCCCTGCTGGCCTCCTAACACCTCTTCCAGCAGCGACCTAGTTGTTCCCAGGAGGTCTCCCATCCAGGTACTAAACAGCCTCAACACTTCTTAGCTTCAGTGGGCAACCAGCCTTGGGCTACAGGTTGAAATAGCTGCTGGTGAGTTGAGCAGTATTGTTGGCAATAATGTTGAACTTGAGACAGATCGTCCCACAGATCAGGTCGACTAGGGGTATGTTTGTTTAAGGCCCTTCTGTCAGGAGTTTCCCTTCAGAGTGTCTGTGACGCAGCAGACTGTTTCTCCCTGCACACTTTCATCAGGTTTTACAACTTGGATCTGGACTGGTGTTGCCCAGGTCTTATCGTCCGAGGGCGATCACATTTGACATGCACTTGTTGGCATTGAGCGTATATATTGGACACACTTTTATTAACTATTTTGCATGGCATGCATTTATAGATTCCTGGTTTGTGTCGTCACCCGCCTCTGACGTCCTCTCACACGATTGGTTGGATTGCATTCGTAACCAAGACGTTTCCTTTCCTCTCTTCATAGTTAAAAGCTGCTATAGACACACACAGAGACAAAGTTTCTTGTTGCTTAATTGTTGCTTAATTTCCTTCACTATAGAGAAAATGTGTGTGTGTGTGTGTGCGCGCACACATGCATATGAACGAGTGTGCGTTTGTGAGAAAAAGTGCCAGAAATCCATTGATTATAATCCCAGTGAGGGATCACTACAGATTATGATATAGAAGAAGATCCTGACCCTTTATTTTGACCCATTGGTTGCACTGATAGAGCTGACTGTTTACATGAGTGTGTCATGATGACTCACAGCTGCAACTCAAGCTTTCTGCAGAAAGAAGGTACTGAATTGAGTCTAATACTACTAATACTCTTACTGCTGATCCTGTTACTACTGATCCTGTTGGTGTTATTGCTGTTAAGTCTGATATCATGTTGCTGATGTGCTTAGTTTTTTAAACTATTTAAACCAGCGAACTGCCTTTGTTAACTTTTTTTTTATAAAAAACCTTTAAAAAAATGTTACACCAACAAACCAAATGAAACAAATTAATTTATTTTATTGTTGCTGAAATGTTTTGCTGAAAGTGTTTATTACATGCATCGCCTCTAAGGATTCAATGCTAAATTATACGGCCGTGTTTTTTTAATGTTGTTTATCTAGAGAATATATAATGTGTGAAACACTTAGTGCCTTTCTACCAGAAAAATGTTACAGCACAATTTCCACAAATGTTTGTTTATATTCAATTATGCCGTTCGTCGTGGTATACATTTTACAGTCTGTGGTATACATAAAACAAACACTTTTATAATGGTTTTATATTCCTCCTACATTTGTTTGCCATATATCTTGAAATGTGTGAAAATGAATTGCAATAAAACTATAACCAACATTTGTTGAACGCAACATTTGTTAAGGTTAATCCAAAGCCTAACACTGAAGTTTTTATCTGAATACTGGTACTGTTTTTGCTTTGTTTTACAATGATTTTGTGTGATTATACTTTTGTATGATTTTTTTTACGCTTCTTTTTTACAAACAGCATTTGGAGCCAAAAATCTGTGACCATTCTGTTTTCTAAATCCTTGCTACCAAGTATGTTCTTGTGCTAAATGCAATTAAAACATCTGGGTGACATCTGAATGCTGGAGTTTGAATCTCATGATTTAAGTTTGTATTCAGAAATCACAGATATTAGAGTGTCTGTGATTTGGAGTGTCTCTACATTTTTCAGTTTTCACCTTAACATTTTTTTATATATACGTACAGTATATTTTTTTCCGTCAGTTCCTGGTTTTGACACTAGAGGACATTCCAGTGTTGTATTATCTCATGCTCTACTTGAACACACACTTTTGCTTTATATCTATTCTAGTCCAAGACTAAAATGTGTTAAAGCTGTGTGTTGAAGCTGAAATCAACTTGCACTGAAGTATCTTTAAATATATATCAGTGCCATTATTTTATCTCAAGAGGCACTTCAGTAATGTTTGTTTTTTCTACAGCATGTTTATAAAAGCTACTTAAATGTCCCAATTGAACTAAAGTCTAATCCTGTTTTAATTTAAGACCTTTCTGTGAAACCAGGCCATAATGTGTCAGTGAAATATTAGACAATTTATAACAAATTGTTGATGCTGTTTTACAATTTTAAAATCGCTGTTTTGCAAAGAAATTGCACAGGAAACTGCTATTTTTGAACAATAATAACTAATATAAGCAGTGATGTTTGACTGAGCAAAGGAAGTAAAAAGTGAATTTCTCTCCAAGCTTCTTGCTATGTTCTCCACATTTATAAGCCATTTGTGAAGATTTAACTAAGGGTCCAATGTTCCCAGTGTTGGGTTTAGACTAAGAACATGGGAACATAAGGCTTAATCCTGGGAACATAAATATCCTCCCACATTTCCCTGGGTGTTGCCATGTTTACATGACATCATAAACCCCTCATAAACAACATTGAAATGATTAGACTTCAGTAGCCAGTTGCATGAACCCAGTTCCTGGACTCAGGAACCATTAGACCAGGATTTCAGCTCTGCTTTTAACACACTCTCAAGAACAAGCTCAGTGTACTTGAATCCACCTGCAGACTTCCTGACTGACGGTAGACAGCAAATGAAACTGGGTAAACATGTTTCTTACTGCTGGACCGTCAGAACTGGTTGTTTTTTCTCCCTGTACACCAGTAGCTGCACCTCCAGTCACCAATCCATCAAACTACAAGATCTCACAGCACTGTCACTGTCTGACCGGAAAGAACATTAAATCAGCCAGATGTCTGTGAAAAAAGATGGACAGGGTAAATTGATTTACCAATTTGAAACCATTCAATTGGTCATTGAATGGTTTCAAAAGCACATTTTCTCGTGGACGCTCATGCAACTGAGCAGAAATGTGTGCATCATCATGACTCTCATTTCCTGAAGGCAACAGTTTCCTGTTAGATGGTGTTATTTAGAGAGTTTATGCTGAAATCAGCACTGTTCACTGCACAAAACAAGCATTTAGTGTCTTCATAAAAATAACACTTCTTGAAGGTCTTTGATGATAGAAGATGGGTTTTATTCTTCCAAACAAAAGCGAGCTGATCTGCAAGGTCAACTCCTGGAAATCCCCCATTATCCCCCATGTCTTTAGACATTCAAAACATGTCATGTTACTGTTCTTTCATACATTTTTCTTTGCTGAATTCACACTCTGTGACCATATATGGAGTTCACCACTCATATGACTCACAGTGATTCAGAGCTCTGAGAAAGGTGCTTCCTGTTTTTGCAGCTTCAGCACTTACTCCATCCTTCAACAGTAGGTGCTTCCCTTTTTTTTATAGTGTTAGCGCTTTTTCAGTTGAATGCCATCCTATACATACATCTAATGGTGTATAATCATGCAGTTGAATTAAATTAAAATACTTATTACTCATGCAAATAAAACTTCAACACCTACACGTATGACCCCTTTAAAAATACACACACACAAAGAAATCACATGATGCAGTTATATTTTTGTCAGTCGTTTTATAAAACATAATTCCTTTATAAAACATATTTTGTGAATATTGTTATGATTGTACAGAAGATTTAAATGTGATGCAGTTATGAATCTTTAAGAAAAATATCCTATAATTGTATTTATTTATTCCTAAACCTAAAATAAACCTCATCAATGACAATTGGTACATTTGTCTGTTATTCAGAATTGTTGTTGTCACAGAATCACCTGTACAACTAATAAAACAGAAATGACTTTAGTTTATTAGTTATAAAACTAGTCGGTAACCTTTTTTGACCAAATCACTTTTTTTGCCTTTTTTTGTTGTTGTGGTTAATGCATTAGACTTACCTGTAATGTTAAAATAATGCACATTTCTATCATTTTATTGAAGAATCGTTTGCATTTTTTAGGCTTTTATCAAATAATCTAATTGATTTAACTTTCTTTTCATGTGACCTGATGATGTCATAGCATACATTTGCACACACACACTTCCTTTCTATCACACACAACTTTCCATTTCTACCAATTTCTGTATACAGTATAAACGGCTTAAGACAATGAAAATTTTTAAAAATATTTGTTAATTAGTTTTATTTATGATATTTCTGTTTTATTTTTGAAATGTGCATTTGCAAAATCATAAGTTGTTATAGTATTGTTTTGAACTGTATGCTATTTACAATAGTTAGTATTAACTGTTTTTATTGACTGTTTTTGTTGTTGTTTTTTGCATGTGGAGAATTGTACTAAAACCAGACAAAAAGTCGTTTACAACCTGAAGCAGACGTTACCTGTTGCTTGTAGAGAGTGATCGTATGAATAATCAATGTTGTGATTTATGTTTTAAATTAAATCATAATATAGCATATAATTATATTATTGTGCATTATGCAATCATAAAAAATCTTTATGTATCAAAAGAGCTAAACCTGAAATTACAAAGGAATAAAAAATAGGTGGTTGTTCCTTGTATTTGGTAGTTTTTGTTAGAAAAAGACAATGTACAGTGTGAAAATAAGTATCAAACACATCACATAAATAAATTAAAGATGTAACTCAGGATCATTAACAAAGGCCAAGTTATTCACAAAATGTAAAAAAATGTTTTATTTAAATGTAAGAATGGGACTAATAAGACAGAATAGATGAAAATCACTCCTCCAATATCTGACAACAATCATTGAAAAAACCTGGATGGTGTTTCAAATCAAATCACTTTTATTGTCACATCTGTTGTTCAGTCCTGGGAGTTCAGCAGCCTGAGAGAAAAAGCGTTCAAACGTCAAAATATGCATTTTCTTCCTAGAACATGTTCATGGGTTGCGATTACAAATAGTGATTACAAATAGTCAAAAGTCAAATGGTTTTCCTTTCCTGCTTCATTTCTGACAGCAGCAGATTCACACATCAACACCTGACAGACTTTCAAAATGAGTTTAAATGACCTAAAATACATTTGATTGAAAACACAAATGCAATACAATTATCTTTACCAGAGTAAAGTCAAACTCCCAGTTCAGGGAGTTTTAATAACATCTGGAAATAAGCCATATCCCCCAGGACCAGTTTGATGTTTCACAACCTTTTTTCTTTTAATGTTAAAGCCATTAAAGTTGTGTTTGTCAAACAAAACCTGCTTTACTGCTTCCCATTGGCATAAATAGTCCACATAATAGTCTCTAATCTCGATTCTGTTTTGATAAATTCATGTTTGACAGACAATATACTGCAGAAGATGATGATGATGATGATGATGATGATAAATATAAATATAAAGAACGGTATACTAGAAGTGGTTATTTACATTATTTCAACTTCTGTAGGTTTTAATGTCGTTCGCTGATATTAAAGTTATATAACAAAACCTACCGAGACTTTTCGGAGGCGAAGTTTTCTTTGTCGCTCTCAGTCATTGCTTTTATTCACAGTCTTCATCTGATTGGTTGCTGTCGCTATCAGTCATCATCTGATTGGTTGCTGTCGCTATCAGTCATCATCTGATTGGTTGCTGTCGCGCTCAGTCATCATCTGATTGGTTGCTGTCGCGCTCAGTCATCATCTGATTGGTTGCCTCAGAAATAAATACGCGCACATTCAAATCAGTACGAATTAGAAGAAAATCTTCGTGTGGTCGCACACGCAGAGGAAAACTAAAGCACTTTTATGAATCGGAATTTGCAGTTTACGTTTTTGGAAAACTGTTGAAAATGAAGCTCCTCTTTATTTTGATCTCGTTGTGTTTGCGTGTGAATGGTGATGGTAAGACACTTTTGTTACAATCTCTCTATTTGTCATCGATATCTAAAATGAAAAGAGATTTCTGCGGAAAATTCAAACAGCAAAAATAAAAATATCTTGTAGAAAAAAAATATTTTAGTTTTAATGTGGGGAAATTATTCTGAAGTATTTTTATGGACAATATTATAGTCATACTAGATAATATTCATGTATTTGGGTCTATAATTATATGAATAATGATGTAGTTTTGAATAAAGTTCATTAAGTTCAGCTCGTTTATGAGATTCATGCATGTTTGTCAGATAAATCAAGATTATTTTACCGTCAAACGTACACTGAAATCTTTCTTGAAATTTCTTGAATTTTCTGAAATTTCTTGAAATCTTTCTTGAATTTTTCTTCTTTCAGGTTATTTTGTTGCTGTTTCACAGGAAGGGCCAGTGTCAGTGATAGTAGGAGATTTACTCACTCTAAACACTGATGGTATGACCCAACAAGATATTAGATGGTATTTTAATGGTATTCGTATAGCTCACATCACTAGAGGTCAGAGTGAGATCTGTACAAATGATCAGTGTGATGAGAGATTCAGAGACAGACTGCAGATGAATCCTCGGACTGGAACCATAAGCATCACGAACATCAGAAACACAGACGCTGGAGAATATAAAGTACAGATCAAAAACGGTAGCGAAAAGATTTTTGATGTCACTGTTTATGGTGAGTCATTAAAGCAAGTTATTTCTGTTTTAATCGTTGTTTTATTATGTGTCTCTTTTTCTCTCTCTGTTCTTCTACATTCACATGAAGTGTAAATAGATTGTCTCTTTACAAACACATTTGCTCTAAACTTGAATGATCTCGGTTTTATTATTGAACCGTTTTCCCCTCAAAAGATCCGCCAACATCTGTTGGTTTGTGTTTCAGGAGGTTCTGATGAACGAGATATAATGAAGTCAGTGAAGTTGGGAGAATCTGTCACTTTATATCCTGATGTAGCAAAAAAAACAAATGATGTGATGAAGTGGTATTTTAATAAGATTCTCATCGCTGAAATCACTGGAGATCAGAGTAAGATCTGTACAGATGATCAGTGTGATGAGAGATTCAGAGACAGACTGAAGCTGGATCATCAGACTGGATCTCTGACCATCATGAACATCAGAAACACAGACTCTGGGGTTTATAAGTTTGAGATCAGCAACACCATGAACATTAACCGTCGTGAGGTCCGCAGTAGCAAAATCAGGAGATTCAGTGTTACTGTACCTGGTCAGTATAATTTCAGAATTTTAAAATGCAGTTCAATATTTTTAAATGTTAACTCTGTCTGTCTTTTATCTCTGATTCAGGTTTGCCTCCAGCTGTTATAGCAGGAATATGTGCTGGTGTTGGTGTTGTTCTGCTGGCGGCTGTAGTGTCTGCCACTGTAGTGTCTGTGATTTACTGTCGTCGCAGAATCTAATTTAGGAATCATTTACGGTAATGTGGATATGTTTATTATTACTGTATAGTTCTAATTATTTATTTATTATATGGTTTTAGGACCCAGGTCAAAGATCAGGTTATAACAAATGGAAAATACTGTGAAAAACTTTTTGGTCCTTTTTTAATTTATTTTAAATAGCAGAATCAGATCTTCATGGAAGGCGGAGCCAAAATTCTGTAATTTCCTCACAATCAAGTTCCAAACCTGTGTGAATCTCTTTCTTTAGGAGAAACATCCTGCACTTATGACAAAGCCTTATTGAAAAAATTACACTGTTTGATTTCCTCAAATATCAGGATGTAGTTTCCAAGTCTCTAGTGTTTTTGTGGAACTGTTCTGCTCAAGGTTTTTACGTTGTGTTAATCTCTGTTTTATGACAGGAAGATGGACTGTCGATGAACCCCTGAGGACTGAACACTTTCCTGTTCACTAGCAGCTGAGTGTGTTGTAACTCTATCAAGAGCGTCTGCTGGCTCTCAAATCACAGCAGTCAGAAAAACACAAACACACAGAGACTCTTTCAGCTAGAAATCATCATAGAGAGTCTGTTACTCAAACTGGTAAATAAAAAAACACTCCTGAACTCATTTAAGGGTCATATAATTAAGGTAAAAAACAAACAGATACAGTAATACCTTGGTTTACGAGTTTAATTCGTACCAAAATGCTCGTACACCAAAACAATTTTCCCCATAAGAATGCACTAAAAATCACTCGATTCGTTCCACACGACCATAAATGCCCATTTTAAATATTTTTTTGGTTTTAACCTATTGATTACATTTAAAATTATAACCATTAAGATCTCATATAAATACTAATTAAGTATTTTTAGAGTTTAACTGTCATTATTAACCATTTACTGTAACACGCACTTTACCTCTTCACTGCTGGCATGATCGAGAGGAGAGGGGAGGGGGAGGGGGAGGGAGGGGGTGGGTGTTACGGCTTATATATTTCACTACATTGTAGCGTTGCTTCTTTTAATAACCAGACAGGTTCCTTCTCATTCAGAGATTTTATTGAGAACTATCGGATTGCAGTTCTGGCTTCAACCCACGCCGTACATAACAGAAGAATCAAAACTATCTCTGCTTCTCTCTAATCCCTCAGAAGTCAACTCTCTCTAGCGCCGACTGAAACCCCGCCCTCTTAAAGTGACAAGACTGTTAATTTAACACTTATTGAACACAGATTAACTAGTTCCTTCAACATTTGTAACGATATTACAACGTGAAGAATAGCGATCACAATTAATGCAACAACACGAGGTAAAACCGCTGTAAATCACTTATGTATATGATCTGTACAGAGTTATAACTGTTATAGTATGCTGTTCTCTAAAAGTGTATGGCCCTTTAAGAACGTCATTGGGTGCGTTGGACTGTGAACACACGTGAGTCTCATTAGTATGCAATGTGTGGTGTTGGTAACATGCTCCATTAATAAAGCTTCATCATATTCACATGTAATCATATTCACAACAACTTATAAAATAATGCACTGTGGTGAATGATGCACCCAAACTGAGAGACACTGAGAGAATGAACGAGTTAAGGGGTGATAAAGGGATCTTTTCGACGCAAAACTGCGCATGGGGGAGGGAAATTTTTTCTCGTACACCGATTTGCTCTATACCAAGTCGCTCATAAACCGAGGTATTACTGTATCATACTCTTAAAACTTGATGTTGAATGTTATGAATATTAGATCCCTTCCTTCAAAATTATTAATATGATTACGGATCACAGCCAAGGTTATTGTTATAAACATGAACTTCCTCAGAACGGCAAACAATTGCAACAATTAAAGTATATTCAGTATTATTTAGAGCTCTGCTTCCAATTAGTTCTTTTGAAATTATAAATATCATGATGTGGATCCTCCGTCTGCTTTCATCCAGTTTGTCGACATAAAACTGAGATTCAATTGGGCTTTTTGAAGCATCAGAAGTGTTTGGGGCGCCCGTCTGACCACTAGTGTCAGCATGTTATTTATCCATTCATTACTGTGAATCTGCTGTCTAATGTTCTCTGGAGAAACACAAATTACAACACATTTTGAATAGTTAATAAAACCATGACAATCTTTTTGTATTATACTGTCCTCCCTTGGACATCAAGTTAAACTCCATCCGTTATAAATTCAAGGAATGCAAGGTGAAAGTCCATTAACCTTGTTGTTTTTCATCAGAACAAAAACACTTTTACTAACTGTGTTTACATGCACACTTGACAAGATGCTAATTTTCTACATACAGAAAGTTTTCATATTACTTTGTAAGTTGTTTGATAATGAAATCTGAATCTGTTTGGTCTGGATTAAGTGTATTCAGTGTTGATATCCTGATGCCTGTGCTCTGTGTAATGTCATGTTGTCTCCTTAGTTTCATTTTTGGGATATTTGAACTATGCAACCAATTTTTTGTAAGTCTTTTGAATGTACTTTATATTAATTTTGCTTGAATATATATTCACATCCTCTGAATAGAGATGCAATATATGCAAAAGTGTAAACGGCAAAGTTTGCTTTCATAAATTGTGCATTAATTAGCCAATATGAATAAAAAAATCGCATGACTCTCACCTCCCGAGTTGTGTAATTCTTCCACGGACTTACAGGCTGACAGCAATGATTTATTCTGTGACAGCAAATGGTCAAAACTTCCATCTGCCAAACCAGATAATGGATTATGGGGCCCATTTTCTTTCTTTCTTTCTTTCTTTCTTTCTTTCTTTCTTTCTTTCTTTCTTTCTTTCTTTCTTCAGACCTACAATTAAAAGCAAGCACTTAACAAGAACGTAATAAACTGCCAATGTCAAAACTTGAAATAAATAAATATTCATACTCATAAACAACAATTACGATATTATCAGACCATACCCAGTTAACAATATTTAACTTGCAACAGCATTTTGGTTTCTACAAAATTCTGGGAACATTAGCTTCTGGTTCCCGGAACAAACATTAAAATGCTCTCTGTATGTTAGCCAGGACATTTTTTCCCCGTAAGTAGAACATTCCCATTATGTCAGTGGAATGTTATTTGGTTCTTAAGAAACAGCCAAACGGGAAACATATGGGAGAGTTACGGGAACATGTTGCGTTGGCTGGATGAATATCACATACCTCAAACCTTACACACAGCTTTCCTGCGCAATGATAGATACTTTCTTCCAACCTTTCATTGTAGCCATTACTCAAACCCACACTTGAACAGTTTTAACGGTTAGTTTTATTTCCCAACTATGATTGTATTATTTTATCAACTTTTTTTAAAATATCTCATAAAATATTGTAAGATAAATGTTGCTTTTTAAAGAGCGTGATTAACTGTTTTCATTTCCATAGTTCTTGCAAGTGTTTTTGGCATAAATATCCTTCAATAAGCTGTTGGTTTGTGTTTCAGGTGTTCCTGAAGAGAAAGTCAGTGAAGGAGGGAGAATCTGTCACTTTAGATCCTGGTGTAACAAAAAACCCAAATGAAGTGATGACGTGTTATTTTAATGAGATTCTCATCACTGAAATCAGTGGAGATCAGAGTAAGATCTGTACAGATGATCAGTGTGATGAGAGATTCAGAGACAGACTGAAGCTGGATCATCAGACTGGATCTCTGACCATCATGAACACCAGAATCACAGATGAAGGAGAATATAAACTAGAGTTCAACAGTAGATTCAGCATCAAAAGGAGATTCAGTGTTTCAGTCACTGGTGAGTGAACTTTAGTAGTTGTCTTGGCAAATTTAAAGCGGTTTAAATCTTTAAAAAATCGTCCTAGTAAATATTTTCTTTCTGGAATGTTTGAGAAAGTGAGTTTTGACTCCATTTGAAACTATAACTGAGATCCCCTTCACATAAAGTGACACAACTAACACATGCTGTTCCTAAGATTAATGTTATTAATATAACACATTAAACATGAGTCAGTTTTCTGTTCTTCCTGATGATCTCACAGTATTTATGCTGTTTTAACTGCCGTTCTTCAAACATCCACCAGATGCCGTCATTCATCAGTTAATCAATACCATACAACTGATGACCAAAGCAGAAAAGTGTTATAGAGGGGAATTCATGGTCAAAGAGCGGAGGAGTAGATATGTTGAATGAAGAGCAGGAGTCAGAAGTGCATCAATAGTAGAAATTTTAGTGAAGTTTAGTTTATAGTTTCATCAGCAGAAGCTTCAGGTCTTACAAGGAGTTCGTAGGCCGCCCCACTTACAATAACATTGTTACAGCAATTATACTCTAACAGAGGTTGCTAACCACGTCAATGATGACGTTTAAATGATTCTGATTACACAGATTGAAAGCAAGAAGCTTGCGGTGTATGAAGTCTGAAGCAAGACACAATCATAGTGGTGTGTTAAGGCAACGATGTCTCAGATAGTCTGAAAGTAGATGCTAATGTATTAATTTGAAATGATTTGTAACAAAAGAGTGTCACATACAGTAAACACAGAAGCTTGAATGTCCTCGCTCTCTGAGGTCATTCACAAATTTCTAATATATAATATGATGAAGAAAATACTGTGAGTGTATGTTAATGTGGCCGTCATAACCAATTGATAAAATAGCATCATCTCTAAGGTGTGATACAAACATGTCCAAATCAACAAAACAAGAGATTCAAACAGTACAACTAACCATATTGAGTTATATAAATAACATTTAATTAGTTTTCTGTGATAAAGCGGATATGACATCATTGACAGCTACTCTGGTAAAAATAGCAGATTTCTCTGAACTAAAATATTGTTGGGAACATTTGTGATACTGTAAGGAAGTCAACAAAATATATAACATTGTTCTAGTGGATTATGGATCTTTGAATCCAAAATCTTACATATTGTACCTTCAAATGCAGATGTTTTACACAACCTTCATTCAAGTCCTCAGTTCACACATGGTCATTGTATCAGAAGCACATCGGTTCTTTATGAACACGTCTCAGTTGAGAGTCCGGGTGACTGGAGAACTGCTGTAACATTAACACTCTTGACTGAGACAGAGCTGAATCTGTCAGCTGGAGAAGTGGAGGACGAGAAGTGAAGGGAAAGAGGCTTTTGTGTCTTCTGAGGCTCAGTGGCAGATTAATTCAGGAAAGGGTTTCCTTCATTGTGCTGGAGTGGGTAGAGTTGTGTCTGCTGGTCCGTAGTCGCTTCCTAAGAAGAAAACAATCAGGATGCGTTTAAGTCTGATGTAGTTTTAATGCCCTTTGTGATGGATTTTTATAATTATATGTTTTCTTTTATTTATCTTATATGTTATCTATCAAACTACAAGATCTCACAATATTGTCACTGTCTGATTGGAGAAAACCTTTTTATCTGATCTGTGTAAAGACGTCAAGCAAATGGAAATGGAAAAAACACCCTCAACCACATGCTTTGACACACTTAACTTAACTGACACTTCAGACACAAACTGTCATCAAACACGTTCCTGCAGAAGGTGTTTGTCTAGCCGATCAAACCACATTTCAGACACTGCAGCAGCGTTTAGTTAGCTTATTTCTTGTCTTAGTTACATGTTTAGATAAATATTTTACATTTAAGGTTTGCAAAAAAGAAAATTCTGTCATTTACATGAGTTCAAAACCCATAAAACATTTGTTCATCTTTGAAAAACAAAATTATGATTTTTTTAATTGTCTTATTATTACTGTCCATCTAATGAACATTTTCAAGCTTTGAAACAAATGTACAAACATCATAAAAACAATCTATTTGAAGCAAGTGGTTTAAATTTAAAGTTTAAAAACATGACCACTTTATATAACAAACATATATATTTTTAAACATGCATGTGCAAACATTGCATCATTGCACATAGAGCTCATCAAATCTGATACACAGAAGCTCAAATCTGTATGCTTGACGCACAAGAACAAGTGCGTTTTTTTTTCTTGGATTTTATAGACTTGTAGACTTTCAATTGATGATTAAAACAAGAAAATATTAAAAATAATAATAATTTGTGATTTGAAGATGAAAGTCTTATAGTTTTGGAATGAGTTTGAGCAAATTATTTTAAGTTTGGAATTTAAATATTTGTCAAATAATTTATTAAACAATGTATTGCAAGGCAAATATTTTTTATAAATATTTATTAATTAAGTACTTAATCTATTTTGGTCAGATGCTGCATGTTGATTCTTACCGATCCGAGAACTCAACCACAGTCTCTTGCAGGAGTTTCTTAATGACGGCGATCACATGGGACTGAAGTTTGATCATCTTCTCGTGACGACAGGTGTGTAAACCACATGATCCTGCTCTTCAACTCTCTGAAATAACATATCACACAAGACATAATATTTCACATGTTAAAATGTGCCATCATGAAGACTGATTTAGATTCAAAGTGAAATAATAAGAGTGATGTTATTGGATGAAACATTAATCTCTGCTAAGCTATGATAACGTTATGGCTTTTATAATATCTGATATGATGCTGTTGTGTTTGATAGATCAAAATCTCACCCACTGCTAAAATAATACAGAGACTAAATGCAGAAAATGAATTTCTTACCGAAGTGTGTACATTTCTTTTGTGGATCGTTGTCTCAGCATACGTTATTTCTTCATCACAAGCCTGAACTGTTTGAAGAATTATAATGATAGATAAAACAACAAAACTCAAATCTCAAAGATACGCTTCTTCATATATTTTATTATTAAGGCTCAAATGTACGAATTTTGCAATGTAATTAATAAGTTACATGCAATTAATTATAATTAATGTCTTAGTTATAAATAAATTATGTATATTAAATGCCTTCAGGTTTAGATTTAGTAAATTTTCTGCAGGTCCAGAAGATCCCAACTGCAGTAACAATCAACAGAAATCCAGCAGCAGCAACAGAGATCAACACTATCAGACGTGAGTCTTGTTGGGAAGGAGAGTCCGGCTCTGGTTCTGTGAGGATAAAGACAGAAGTGAATGTGCCATTCTGATCGAAAACAAAAAAAGAGATGAGATTAAATAAACGACTGGTGTACCTGCAGTACATGTGTGAGAGCAGAGTTGAGGGATGTTGGGATGTCTGGTCTGGTTGCTGATGGGATTGTTCAGCACACAGATGTAGGTGTTTTTATCCTGATATTCCACCTCCAGAGGTAGAGAGAGACTGATGCTGAGATCAGACACACTGATGCTGGACAATAAACTGTTTCCTTTGTACCAGGAGAGAGTCACATGATCCACATTCACCACTGATGATGAACACAACAATGAACAATTTTGGCTTGATGATGATGAAAGATTTTGTGAACAATCTCTGGCAATGTTTGGAGTCGACAGACGAGCTGAAAAATATTAGAGAATAAAGAGAAATACCAGAAATTATAATCAACAATTAACTTATTTTTGGTTTGGTGTGTTCTGTGAATGCCTTTGATCTTAAAATATAAAATTATTAAACAGACATCAATACATGATACATATGACAATAATATGTGAACATTTGGGAAAATGGCGTCTCTACTCACAATAGACAGAAATATTGAATGTTTTTGATGATTTTTTTGCTCCAGTTATCTCTAGATGATAAACTCCAGCATGTTCAGTTGTGATGTTTGTGATGGTCAGAGATCCAGTTTGATCTTCCAGTTTCAGTCTGTCTCTGAATCTCTCATCAAAAACAACAAAAATGGGAAAATGTCTATTTCCTGGGATGCGAGCTGACACATTTTCTCTAAACTTTAACACTATTGTGCTGGTTTTATCTATTTGGGTAACATTAGTGTGTAGAATGACAGAATCTCCCTCCATCACTGACACTGAATCACCAAACACTCCTGGAAAACATGAACATGAACAGATTAAGGCTCCTGGTGGTTTGTAATGACTGAAATCAGTGTCAGATTGAATTGTTTAAATGCAGCACATGAAAACACATTGGATCTCAATGAATGAGATATTCGATTTGAAAATCTTTAGATACATACATTTTATAATTAACAACAAAATAATGTGAGCAGTCAATGGAAAACAAAATCAACACTGAGGGCTGGATTAAAAATTGTACCAAAAATCAATGTAAAAAAACTGAAGTGACAGCTGATCCAACTATCATGAAGTTCATCACAGCAACTCATGATACGGTAGTATGGGAACCATTCACTAGTAAGTAGAGATTTCCAAAGAAAATCCTCCCCAGAACATTTACTGACCCACCGTCAATGTCAAAATTAAATCAAAATCAATGTCACTTAATTTAATTTTTAAAAGAAACACATGATAATTATAGCTGGAATGTAGAAGTTTTTCTGCTCAATATTTTCAATAGATTTTTTAAATAAATGAGATATTTAAAGTAAAGCAAGGGGTTCATTGAAATACATTTAAAATAACAGAGTAATATATTTGAAAGTGGTTAAACATCGATAAAGCATCCATTGTCATAGATTTTAACATTCATGTAAATAATACGTTTACACACTAACAAAACTCCTATGGGATAAGACAAAAAATGTCACCAGACCAACTCATCATTTTAATCTAATACTAGATTCAATTTTATTGCATGGAATTGATCTTAGTGATAGATATTCTTCTGCAAAGGGAGGATGTCACTGATCAATCCATTGTAACTTTGCTGCTGATTATTTGACATATCGCTCTGCGTTATCGACCAGGTAGAAAAGAATCGCAACCACTACAGACTAACGAATAACCTGCCTGATCTGTCTGTTACTTCATAGTTCTACTTGATGTTTATATGGCGTTCAACAATATAGGTAAGAAACTGACTTTAGGTGTTTTAGATCGTACCTCTCAGACTCTTACTATTTTGTCTTTTTAAACAAAAAATAATCCAGTAAATTATGGAGTGCTGCAAGGTTCTGTGTTGGGCCCTCTGCTGTTTTCAATATAAATGCTTCCACTTGGTAATGTTATTAGATTATTATTTTTCACTGTTAAACTGACGATATTAGTTATGTATTTCATCAAGAAAATATTAAATTTCTGTCAGAGTGTGTTAAAGATACTGGATGATCTGTAATTTTCCCCTATTAAATTCAAGTATTAATAATTGGACCAAAAATCTGTACACAGAATACAATTTGCATTTAGAAGGATGTATTGTTACTTTATCCTCTACATTAAAACACCTGGATGTTATATTACACAGCAACTTTCGAAAATAAATTTGTATATGTTACAAAAACAGCCTTCTTCCACCTCAGAACATGCTACAGAACATGCTATTTGTTTCTGATTCACAAAAGCGAGTTCATGCATTCATGACCTCTAGACTATATTATTGCAGAGCATTCCTAGCCGTTTGTCCTGCGTCCTCAATAAATGAGCAACAATTTGACCAAAAGTCAGCTGCCAGAGATCTTACTATAGCTCAAGCTCAATTATGGTCATATAACATCAATATAATGTCTACACTGGTGAACTATTCGTTTCATATTGGTTAAAAAAGTATTGCTACTGACTTATAAGGCCCTAAACGGTTTAGCTTCTATGTATTTAACCAATCTTCTATCACTCTACCATCAATCATGCTCTGTTTACAAAACTCAGGATTTGGGGTAATACCTCGGATATCAAAGTCAACTAAAGGAGGGAGAGCATTTTCACATTTGGCTCCTAAACTCTGGCTCAGACCAGTTTAAAAACGCATTAAAGACAGTATAATGACCCGTATAATGAGTTTTGTGACCTGAAAGAGCATGATTGATGGTGGGGCGATAGAAAATTCGTTAAATACTCAGAAGCTAAACCGTTTAGGGCCTTATAAGTCGGTAGCAATACCACTCCGGCTTCTCTTTAGGCAAGCAATCACTTAATGACTCTCATAACCTTAAATTCCAGTTATATCAGATAAAATGCACATGTTTTACAGTCATAGAAGAAATGGAAATTCTATTTCTATTTAAAATTCCAATAAAAACAGAGACCGGAATTCAAAGTAACTAAATCTCATGATATTGATTCTTCTAGTACATCTGACAGCAGAACAAATGTAATAAAAACAATTACACCAAAATGATTTTATAACTCACCCGTCAGTCTCCAGTTGCAAAAACAAAACAAAACAATCATGTGAACCATTTTCAGTAAGTCTGTTCTACTGTCTGCCTCCCCCAAAACACTGTTAGTGTACATGCTCTCTCTCTCTCTCTCTCTCTCTCTCCCTCCCCTCTGTCTCTCTCTCACTCTCTCTCTCTCTCATCTTTCTTCATCCTCACTCTGGTAAACCGCAGTGTAATATAATACTTAATGCACTTTATGTTGTTCATAATAAAGAATTAAATAAATGTTATTTTTCTGTGTATTTTTACATAATTTTTGGGAAAGTTATAGTTTGACTGTTTTAAACATATAATAATTTAAAATCGAATGGTACTGATTAAAAAATGGTTGTATATATTCAGTTTATTCAATTGTTGTGAGTGGAAAAAGCAAAGCACAAATTTAAAGTGTGTGTATCTCACATTACATACAAGTAAAGCTTCTGAGTCAAACTGAAACCTCCTGCGGTGGGCTTTCTTCAGAAACGTGTCTGATCTGTTTGACGGACAGACTTCTTGTGTTGGAGAGAAGTGGCTCTTGCAGCAGGAAGTTTGTAGGCGGTAGGCCGCATTTACCTGTCATGTTATGATAAAAAAAAGTTAGAGCATTTAAGTTGAGCTTCTGGATGATTTTGAACCTCTAAATCACAGAACTTACAAGTGCACATGTGATAAAGAGCAAAAATAAAACTTAGAAAGAAAAGCACAGTAACTTTTACTTCCCTGAACGTTGCTTGCAGAGAAAAGAAACGACAGAATGTCTATTCACAATGTAACTATTTCACAATGTTGCACAGAAGCAGCAGAAGAGGAGCGAACAGAGGAGTTAGAGGAAATTACATCAAACATCCGCTCCATGTACTTCGCATGACCTTTTAGACAGTTAAATGATCAATAATAACATGCACATACACGCACTACTTGACGTGTTGAAATAAGACTCAATCTTACCTGATTTCAGTCTTTATTTGACTCCATCCGAATCTCAACGATACTCTTAGAAAACCAATTTTTAGTTGCAGCATCAAACCATTTACAAATAAGAAGATTTAGCCAACATTTTAAATATAAATGTTTAATTATTGTTTTGACATGAGCCTGTGAATTTAAGGCCTGATATATATTACTTCTCTATAAAAGGGAATTTATTTTGACATCTGTCTGGGACAGATAAATGTGATAACTGACTTTTTAACCACACAAACCTGAACCCTTTGCCATTTCATTGAACAAAGTCTGCTTAAGCTGCACAGTGCGCCTTCCTGTGTCCAAAATAAGACTTCACTTTTGCAACAACAAATTTTTTTATCTTTGACCGATAGAGGGCGCTATTAAAGATCTCTGTAGCAGATCATGAGCATTTAAAAACATTTTAATGTGATTTTAGGCAAAATGGCTGACTATCACTATTAATATGATTTAATGGTTAATTTAAACCACATTGAAGTGGTGTGGTCAGAGTAAGTTGACAATGACTGTTTGACAAAGTTGACAAAGTTTGGTGTCAGCATGCAGAGCACAGGAGAGACAGTGACAGTCATTTTGGTGTCATGCCATTAAAGTTGTTGATGTGGTGATATATGAAAAAGGCTTTGTCAATCTACATGAAATCCATAACTCTTGGTCGGCACAGACTGAAGATGATATGACTCAGTTTTGGTGGAAATCAAAACCAACGGGGATGAGTCTGAAAACGTAGGTTTTAAAGAAATCAAAATAGCAGACAGAAAATTGAAACCAGGTGTGCGAGTGCACATAGCCGAGTGTGACGTCATGAGCCAGGAGTATAACTGCACGCAGCAGACTAGCAGCCTCAGCTTAGTGTCTTCAACAGCGCTCGAAGCTAACGTGTGTTTGAGTTGCTCTGCTGGCTGTAAGTTGATATATTTCACTTACCTCGGATGTAATGGCGGATTCACAGTCTTTCAGGCGTTGTGTCACTCCTTGCCCGCGTTTTATCACGGGTAAGGACACACATGCTCTCTGTGTCTTTTGTTTGGGCGAAGCTCATGCACGCTCAGCGCTCGAGGGCACTGAGTGTGCAGAGTGTTTGCAGCTGCCGCTGCGCACTCTTCGCTCACGCCTGGCAGTCTTCGAGGGGACTGCTCAGGCTCGCGTTCCTCGTGGGTCTGGTCCCGCTGCAACTGAGGCTCAGCGACGGCTGCACTCATGGGGATCGCAGCTGGATTTAGCAGCGGGGTCGGAGACGGGCGAGCCCTTTTCTCCTCCCTTACCTGCTGAATCCGCGCTCACTCAGGATTCGGAAGCGCACCATGCGGTGATTACTTCCGACCTGGGTGATGACGCTCTGCTGAACCTCTCTAGTTCCGAGGAATTAGAGGTGGACGTAGTCAGCGTTGATGTGGATGAAGCTGAACCGCCATCAGCTTCACCCGCGTTTGAGGAGCTGCTTGAGGTTGTCACTCGGGCAACGGCGAGGCTCGGTCTCGAGTGGCCAGCTGAGCCCAGGGACGCTCGTCCTAAAAGTCGGTTAGACGAGCGTTACCTGCCTGCTCGAGTGCAACCTCAGCGTCGGGGTTTGCCGTTTTTCCCGGACCTCCACACCGAGGTGTCGAGGTCTTGGAAGCGGCCCGCCTCCCATAGGGTGCATAGCAGCGTTTCCGCTAACTATGCTACCATTATGGGAGCCAAAGAGCGCGGCTATGGGGCGATGCCTAGAGTGGAGGAGGCGCTGGCTAACTACCTCGCCCCCCATTCATCGCCGCCCCTTAAAACCCCGACGCTGCCCACCAAACCCCTCCGGGTTACTTCCACCATGGTGGGCAGAGCATACTCCGCGGCTGGTCAGGCTGCAGCGTGTTTGCACACGTCTTCACTGCTGCAGGCCTACCAGGCGGAGCTGCTCGCAGACCTCGACGAGGGCGGGGGAATCGGCCCTGAGGCAGTAGCCGAGCTGCGCAGGGCCACCGATCTTTCTCTGAGGGCTGCTAGGGAAACGGCCGGTTCTATCGGTCGCTCCATGGCAGCCCTGGTGGCCACAGAAAGACATCTCTGGCTCAACCTGACTTCTCTCAGAGAAAAAGATAAGAATGTTCTCATCGACGCTCCTCTTACGCCTCCTGGTCTCTTCGGCGACGCCGTCAAGATGGCCGTCGAGAGATTTCAGGAGGCTGCTAAGCAGGAAGTAGCGTTCCGGAAGATTCTTCCCCGCCGCTCTCGGGCAGCTGGGCTTGCGAGCCAGCCGCAGCCCAGCAGCAGCTCCTCGCACCGCGCTGCTCAGCGGCAGAGTGTGGCTTCTCGCCAGCCTCCCCAGTCGGGTGGCGGCGCTGGTCGCCGCACTCAGCCGCAGCCCTCTGGCAAAAGGACAGATCTGAGGGCTGTCCTTCAGGCCAGGAAGGCTAAGAGCAAGAGGCCCTGACACACTCCGGTCGCGGCCTCGCAGCGCTGGTCCTCCTCGAGGGGTGGACCAGTGCACACCAAGCGCGGTGTACGGCTCGGGGTCTCGAGGGACCCGGGCCGTGCTCTACGCGGGCAGTCTTGTCCAGTCACGCTCCTCTCGGGCCGTGCTGGGCAGGTTGCCCCCTCTGAGGAGGGTCCTAGAGCATCCGCCCCGGCGGTCCTCTGGTTTCGGCCGGGGCCCCGGGGTGGCAAAATATTTATATCCAGAGGTCGGTCTCGAGAGGCTGATACCCCTAGTAGATTTCCTGGCGGCGTGGCAGCGCCTCCCAGGTATCTCTCGATGGGTCCTGCGTACCGTATCAGAAGGATACGCTGTTCAATTCCGGGTTCATCCTCCCGGCTTCGCGGGTGTATTACCAACAGTGGTGAACCCCGAGCAGGCTCTGGTCATGGAACGAGAAGTAGACTCACTGCTGAGGAAAGAGGCCATAGAATATGTACCCCTCTCAGCCAGAGAATCAGGTTTCTACAGCCGGTACTTCATAGTTCCCAAGAAGGGTGGAGGCTTACGCCCTATCTTAGATCTTCGCACTCTGAACAGTTTTGTCAGGCGACTGAAATTCAGAATGTTAACTCTGAAGCAGATCGTAGCTCAAATCAGGTCCGAGGACTGGTTTGTCTCGATAGATCTCAAAGACGCGTATTTCCACGTCTCCATCCTTCCTCAGCATCGGAAGTTCCTCAGATTCGCCTTCGGGGGGAAGGCTTATCAGTACCGGGTTCTTCCGTTCGGCCTGGCTTTGTCTCCTCGCACTTTCACCAAGTGCGTGGATGCAGCTCTAGCTCCGCTCCGATCCCGAGGGATCCGGATCTTGAATTACATCGACGACTGGCTCATTTTGGCCCAGTCTCGAGGGTTGGCGGTTCGGCATCGAGATGTCGTTCTCGCACATATGAAGGAGCTCGGGCTGAGACTAAACGCCCAAAAGAGTGTACTCTGGCCGAGGCAGAGCACGACTTTCCTAGGCGTTGTATGGGATTCTGTGTCAATGTCGGCACGGCTTTCCCCCGTGCGCATTACATCAATCCTATCGGCAGTCAACGACATAAAGCTAGGCCAGCTGGTCACTGTCAGACACTTCCAGAGAGTTCTGGGGCTCATGGCAGCAGCCTCCTGCGTGATACCGCTAGGTTTGCTTCACATGAGACGTCTGCAGTGGTGGCTCAAGACCAGGGGGTTTTCCCCGAGGGGGAACCCTTCCCGCCTGATCAAGGTCTCAAGGCGCTGCCTGCGAGCCTTGAGTCAGTGGAAGAATCCCTGGTTTCTTGCCCAAGGACCCGTACTGGGACCAGTCTGTCACCGCGTGACGCTGTCGACAGACGCCTCCCGCTCGGGTTGGGGGGCGGTCCTGAGGGACCGCTCAGCTCAAGGTTTATGGAACGAGGCCTGCCTCTCTCTGCATATCAATGCGTTGGAGATGTTGGCAGTTTGGAGGGCGCTTCAAGCCTTTCTCCCAGACCTCCGGGGCCACCATGTGTTAGTCCAGTCGGACAACATGGCGGTGGTATCCTACATAAACCATCAGGGGGGTCTCCGCTCCCTTCGGCTTTCCAAGCTGGCCGGGCGGATCCTCCTCTGGGCTCGGAACAAACTCTGCTCCCTACGGGCAGCTTATATTCCGGGATCCCAGAACACGGAAGCAGACTTCCTGTCGAGGCAGGGGCCGAGGCCCGGGGAATGGATGCTCCACACCGAGGTGATGGAGCAGATATGGGAGAAGTTCGGTCAAGCCCAAGTGGACCTCTTTGCGTCCCACGAGGCGACCCACTGCCCTCTGTGGTACTCCCTCTCTCCTCCAGCTCCGTTGGGACTGGACGCAATGCAACAGGAGTGGCCGAGGCTACCCCTGTATGCTTTTCCCCCAGTAGCTCTGCTCCCGGGGGTTCTAGAGAAAGTTCGCCAGGACAGGGTCCGTCTCACCTTAGTTGCCCCGCGGTGGCCGGGCAGGGTGTGGTTCTCGGACTTGGTGTCCCTCCTAGACGGCACTCCTTGGAGGATTCCCGTCAGAGTGGACCTTCTGTCTCAGGCACAGGGCAGGATCCTTCATCCTCGCCCGGAACTGTGGAATCTGTGGGTCTGGCCTCTGAGGGGGCCCGACTCATAGACTCGGGTCTCTCGACTGAGGTCGTTGAGACCATTCTCCACTCTAGAGCCCCATCCACGAGGAAACTCTACGCCAGGAAGTGGGCCTTCTTCACTTCCTGGTGCGGTAGCAAATCTGTAGACCCAGTGACCTGCCAGGTCGGTATCGTCCTGGAGTTCTTACAGGAGAGGTTCGCCGCCGGGCTGTCCCCCTCCACGCTTAAGGTGTACGTGGCTGCCATTGCGGCTTACCACGTGCCCCCGAGTGGTATACCCCTGGGTCGGGACCCCCTAGTAGTTCGTTTCCTCCGTGGCACTCTCAGGCTGAGGCCTGCGGTACGCTCCAGGGTTCCTTCCTGGGACCTGTCCCTGGTACTCCAGGCCTTGTCCCAGGAACCCTTTGAGCCGCTTGAGGACATCTCAGAGAAATTTCTCACTCTTAAAACGGTGTTCCTCCTAGCCATTTCCTCATTCAAGAGGGTTGGTGACCTTCAGGCCCTGTCAGTGGCCCCCTCCTGTCTGGAGTTTGCTCCTGGTCTGGCGAAAGCCTTTCTCTCTCCCAGACCAGGGTATGTTCCGAAGGTCCTCTCGAGCCCAGCTCGTCACATTGTACTGCAGGCCTTATGTCTTCCCCCCGTTGATGATCATGACCAGGAGTTCAGGAGCAAGGTCTGTCCAGTGCGAGCACTGGACGCCTACGTCCGCAGAGTGGCTTTATGGCGTAAGTCTGACCAACTCTTCGTATGCTTCGGGGCTCCTAAGGGAGCTCCAGCATCTAAACCTACTTTAAGCAGGTGGATAGTTGAGACTATCTCACTAGCTTATGAACTGACGGGTCAGCAGTGTCCTCTGCATGTCCGCGCCCACTCTACCCGGAGCATGGCTACCTCTAAAGCTTTTTTCGCAGGGGCTCCCCTTGCCGATATTTGTGATGCGGCTGGCTGGTCCTCACCGCATACCTTTATTAGGTTCTACCAGTTAGACCTTAACCCCGCTTTGGGAACCTTGGCCCTTTCGTAGTGAGCTACGTTAGCTTGGCGTACTCCGTTCGCTGAGGCGGCGTGGGTATTCTCGTTCCCATATGCGTTCCGAAGCAGTGTTGAGTTCCCTTGACAGGGAACGTCTCAGGTTACTTACGTAACCCTAGTTCCCTTAGAGGGAACGAGACACTGCGTCTCGTAGCCTCAGCTCCATCGCACGCCGGCTGTTTTCAGACACTAGTTAAGCTGAGGCTGCTAGTCTGCTGCGTGCAGTTATACTCCTGGCTCATGACGTCACACTCGGCTACGTGCACTCGCACACCTGGTTTCAATTGCGCTTCAAGAGACAATTACACTAATGCGTTCCCATATGAGTTCCGACACAGTGTCTCGTTCCCTCTAAGGGAACTAGGGTTACGTAAGTAACCTGAGACGTTTGTGTTATTGGCCTGACCCAAGGCTGAAAAGGGAATGAGATGCTGCGTTGAAGATGCTATGGGAACGGCTAGTGTGATTATGTTGTTGAAGCAAGTGTGAAATGAACCAATGGTGTGAATGCACGTCAGAGATAGGTGAGGTCATGAACCAACCAGGAAGCAATAAAAGCATGCCAAATGCTGGAAGCATCAGCTGTAAGTGGCTGAAGTACGTTGAACTCAGGACGTGTGTCAAGGTGACGCAGCATCTCGTTCCCTCTTCAGGGAACCAAGGTACATTGTAACCGAGACATTCCCTTTCAAGGGAACTTGCACTGCACTGGAGCTCAACAGCTCTGTGGAAATATGCATCCAGTACTTCATGATCTTGAAAAGGGGGAGGACAGCAAGCCTACACTATAATAGGGCTATGTACCCTAAACCGGGCGCAGGTGGAGGAGGAAGGCCTTCACCATATCAGGAGCGAACTCCAAGCATGTGAAACAATGAGAAACAATGCTTTTATAGTCAGAAACTTCTCATGAGGATCTCCCATGGATTTCCGTCAAGGAGAGACACTAAATCCATGAACCACACTCTGCTCGGCCAACGTGGGGCAATCAAGGTGACGGCAAACTCTCTCCAGAACTCCCGAGAGCAGAGCAATTGGGGGAAAAGCGTGCAGATATAGCCTCGGCCATGTCTGAACAATAGCATCCAGGCTGAGTGGAGCTGGGTGCGTCAAGTTGAACCGGAGTGGACATCTTGCAAACAAATCCACTTGTACCGACCAAACTTCTCCCATATCTGCTCTACCACTTCTGGGTAGAGCCTCCATTCCTCGGGCCTCAGCCCCTGACTCAACAGTAATGGGTATGTCTTTTTTTTAAACTAATTTGAACTAATTAACAACCTCCCTTCGCTAATCGACCGACAGATTGGAAGCGATTCATGCATTGATCTACTTGAAATGTCAATTACATTGTCCTGTCCTTTTACATTCTCATATAACTGATAAAATTGACTGTTTACACAAATACCAAGACAGACACTTGCATATGCACAAATAGTTTTGTGCCTGTACATTTTGCCTGTATTCTTACCGTTAAACACTTCATGTTGATAACCTGTAAGGCTTTTTTCTGCTTGGAAATTTGATTTAGTTGATGACGGTTCTTTCTTAAGAGAACTACTGTTTCATGTTGGTTCATGTTTCATATATATACACATTGTTGAAATTAGTCATAAAGATATTGTAAGTGTTCTTACCTGAAAATGTGAATAAAAACATAAGTGATCCTTCATTTCCTTTATTTCCTTAATCGATGATTCATTTATTTCACTACCAGGTTATTTATTTTTATTTGTTGCCATATATGGTTTGTGTGAGGTGGGAGTAACTTAAGCACGCTTTGTTTTGATGTCATAATCGTGTTGCATTGTGGTTTGTTGAGCTGCCTGTGTTGTGCTTGACTCGAGGGGTCGAGGGTCTGTCTATCTAAACTCGTCCACTTGAGGCAGTAAAAGTTACTTCAGAATGGCGGCTGGGATTCCCCTGGGAGGAAGTGCTTTGAGAAGATCACAAGAGAAGAAAAAAGCACCAGAGAAGTCATGAGGCATAGCTGGGCTCTTTTGACCACCATTAACACTCTAGTAACCGCATAGCAAAATACGAAAAGCACCTACCGGTACTCCTCACCAACCTCATGTTTGTTAATTGTATTACTTTCTCAAGTAAAGTCTTTTTTATACTGCATTTAGAAAAAAAAGTTTGCATGATTTTTAGGATTAAAATCTCCCCTTCAGACTTCATCACCAGGGATAATAGTTTGTTTTCTTCAGGAGGGGGTTCATGAAGAGCAGGAGCAGATCTTCAACATCCTTTTGTATCTGCACTTTGACACATCAAGGTCCTTTAGGTGAGATTTTCTGTGCATCTTTATCTGACACATTCTGAACCCTTGAGATCTAAAGCTGTACTGCTGGCCAAACGCATTGTGTATTACTAAATTTCTGAGAGTTGCCGAATGAATTGAGTTGAATGAACTTAATTGTGGACATTTTCTTGTGTATTTGGGCATTGTGAAACCTGGGCAGAATGATTTTGGAATAAAACCTTTGGGAAAGAATGAATTGATGGACAATGACATTGAAGAAAAAAATGCCAGTAGGTTCAAACAAGTCTAAAGTGAATCATAGAATCATTAATTCAACTGATTGAAACCAGACATTTAATTTATGAATGAAGCATGTGACTCTCTTTATAAATAAGTCATTAAATCTCACCCAATTTGTTAAAACCTGCTCATTCAATGTTCTGCTTTGGAACATTCAGCATTGGTGAAATAAAGCAAAAACTCAAAATAAATGTATTTTTATTGAACTATTGCATAAAGTGAATATCACAAATCACTGATATCCAGGAAAGCAGCACTGTGAGATGGAATGTCTTGATATTTCACATATACAGTGCACGTGACATTGCATATTTCACATTTACACAGTAAGATCATACACTATATATCGAATATAATGTTTCTGTCAGATTCAGTATTTTAAGTTGTTTTGTGTAGAGCAGAAGTCAAACCGTGAGAATCAAATGAGCAGGAATGGAAAAACACCTTCAACCACATGCAGTTCATACATTCACACGACACATTCTCACACACTGACATCAAACACAACGTCTAGCAGAAGACACGTTCTCATGAACAAGCGGTTCATCCGCTCAATAGATCAAACATGCTGCACAGTGTGAATCTATTAAAGACGGAAGTTTGATCATCTCACGGCGATGGGCGCATACTCTACGTGATCCTCTTCAACTGTCTGTAAAACACGTCATACATCAGCTAATAAAAATGTAATTATTGTATTAGAAATTTGGCAACCTGAAAACCTGTATCTTCCTCCTACTGCTAATTTAAAGCAGATTGAGATCGGATTCTCAGAGGTTTTGCTTCAAGGCCTAAATTTTACTTTGAGGGTCAATTTTGAAAAATGGATTATCTTTAAAAAATAATAATTTGTACAAACTTTGTGCCTTTAGGGATAACACTTTTTGTCACTAGTGCTGTACCCTCAAAGAAAGTGCATTAGAGTAGAAACATTCCCCTAAAAACGGCATCAAACAGATAAAACAGTAAAACTGACAATCATCAGAAGAGTGACCCTCTTTCAACAGACATGTGAAGCGTTTCTTTGGTTGTGAAGTAGCATGTGACTTTCACACTTCAATGTATCATTTGATTCATTTTTATTTCTGGCCTGTAAGTGCAGATTATGTGGTTCAATACTGTTACGATCATGAACCCTGTCACTCCCCCGTCTGGCTCCAGAGGGAGCTCCCACACTTATACTGACCCACACACACTACACTTCCCACAATGCTGTGCAGTGAACTGATTATTGCACCACCACGACCTTGCCTGTTCCTTATATTCCTGTTTGTTCCTGTTTTGACCTGGCCTGTTTGACTGTCCTGTGTTTGAACATGCAAGACATGCACTTGGATCAACCCTGGTCTCCACTTCTTTACAAATACATCCCATCTCGCTGCAAAATGAGCTTGCTGTCTCATAGCGAAAATTAAAGCAAAATTGCATTGGCTACTGAGTTAAACTGTGAAAAAAAATCAAGTTGCTTGTTAGTGGTACTCGCTGTAAATTTAACTTTGAAAGCGTCTTGAAACATGCAAGAAGCAACAGATTAGAGTTTTTCTAATGTCACCAAAGCCTGGGTTGCTAAAACCTTTTGTGCTGGCATTACTTTTTTTTTTTCTTTTTTTTTTTGAGAGCTAACAGTATCTGTACTGTTAGCTCTCACCGCTCTCATCTCTCATCTTACCGATTGTGGTTTTCTTTTCTTGAACACCGGTACAGCGTAATTGATTTCATCTGTTTCAACAAGAAAAAATGCAGCATTAAACAATCAATCTGTTTCAATCAGTCATTAAACAGTGAAACTAGCCATATCTGTTTTTTTGCAATTAAAGCTCAACAAGTGTAAAAATATCAGCAACAGACTGCATCTTTATCTGTGTAAGATGGTTCATAAATTGGAGATAGGTTTTTATTAGGATTAGTTATGATTATAATATTTAGAGTATTCATTCACATTACTTTTTTAAAAGCTAAAACAGCTTGCCTTCTCGATCAGTTTTTCTGTGTTTCCTACAGATCCAGAAGATCCCAACTCCCAAAACAATCAGCAGAGATCCAGCAGAGATCAGCGCTATCAGAGAGACTGAGACTGGAGGATGAGGAGAAAAAAAAGAGAGTCATTAATGAAAGTGAATGATCAGTGTGATCTACAACACAAGACAGAGATCAGGTCAGTCTCTCTGTCTATAATCCCATATCTCAGCATGTGTGGAGTACCTGCAGTACATGTGTGAGAGCAGAGTTGAGTGATGTTGGGATGTCTGGTCTGGTTGCTGATGGGATTGTTCAGCACACAGATGTAGGTGTTTTTATCCTGATATTCCACCTCCAGAGGTAGAGAGAGACTGATGCTGAGATCAGACACACTGATGCTGGACAATAAACTGTTTCCTTTGTACCAGGAGAGAGTCACATGATCCACATTCACCACTGATGATGAACACAACAATGAACATGATGTTGAAGAACAGTCTCGGATGACGACAGGAACAGGGAGACGAGCTGGAAAACATCAAACAATGAGAAGGAATATTGATAAATCTAATCAATGACCACATTTTTATGATTTGAGGGAATATTTTGTGTAAATAGTTAATAAAACAAAGATGAAGAGCAGGACAAATGGCGTCTCTACTCACCATAGACACAAACACTGAATGTTTTTGATGTCAGTTTTGCTCCACTGATCTCTAGTTTATAAACTCCAGCATGTTCAGTTGTGATGTTTGTGATGGTCAGAGATCCAGTTTGATCGTCCAGTTTCAGTCTGTCTCTGAATCTCCCGTCAGATGTAGAAAAGATTTGTTTCTTTCTTTTGATTTTAGCAGTATGAGATTTGTCGGTTCTATATTTCCATGTTATGTCGCAGTTTTCACCTATTTCAGTAAGATCAGTGTTTAGAGTGACAGAATCTCCCTCCATCACTGACACTGACTGTATCACTCCTGAAGAACATGAACATGGACATATTAAAGCTTCTTTTGTTTATAAAGCCTGAAATCAGCTGTAGATTGTATTGTTTAAATATAAACTGAAAACAGCAGAAGATTTTACATTTCAAACTTATCTACTGTAGAGTAAAATGAATGTGTAAAGTTATACATTTTACTTAAAGATTAAATACATGATGATAATTACAGTTTAATTAATTCTGATTGATAGACAAACACCTTCTCTGCAGCTGATTGCTGAAATTTCGCGGAAATATTTAAAGTACAGTATATATTTCTTACTTAAGAGAATCTGCATTTATAATCCTTGAAATTTAGATATAATAATAAAAAAACGTTTGTGATTTGCAAAGAAGTTTAATGGTGTGCGATTTCAGAGTAAGATAAATTTACAATCACAAGAAACAGTATGAAACTTTCAATGATTTAAAAAAAAATGTGTATTATAAAATGCTTTTATAACTTACCGATCAGACGGCAGCAGCACAAACAGACCAAAGCCAGCAAGTGAAACATTTTATTCAACGGATAAGTGAAAAGTATGAACTTATTCGGCTGTATCCGGCGAAAATGCTCAAACTGTTCATCTGGTTTGTGAGTCCTCCCCTGACAGCGTTTGTCCCTCCTATTCAACATGCACTGAACATGAATACGTTTTCAAAAAAATGTGTACGTGTGTGTGTGTGTGTGTGTGTGTGTGTGTGTGTGTGTGTGTGTGTGTAAATTCATAATGGTGTAAAACACTTTTTTTTTCTTCAGAATTGTACATTGTTTTTTGCAATTATTTTACATTTGAGTGTTTGAACTACATTTCATGGTATTTTTTAATGGTGTTTTTTAAATGGTCGTATATATTTACTTTTAGTGTAAGGAAACACTAAAGCACACATGAACCATGTTCCATCGTACACCAGTTTGACTGAAGTTCATCTTCAGAGTCAAACTGAAACCTGCTGTGGTCGGTGTTCTTCAGAGATTGGGTTTGATCTGTTGAGTGGACAAACATTTTGTACGTGACAGTGGCTATTTAGAGTATGTGTGTATATAAGTGAAAAGTCTCTTCCGGTCCTGCTATTTTTTAAATGTATGGAAACAATAAACCATAATCAGACGCACTGTGACACAGAAGGAGAAAAGCTAAAGAAACACATTGATCATATTTTATTCATTTTTAATGAAGTTCAGGTCTGGCAGGTTACATCAGTCAAACACACGTTAACTGATCCATGTCTACCAATAGGAATACATCACCTATCACAGTACTCCTGTTAAGTTAACAGATCACTTATGCTGCTTTTATTTCCTCATCAGATTCGGTCCACTGTTTATCTGGATTTAAGTCATTGCATTTAAAGAGGCCATATTCCCTTTTTCAAAGTCTTGGGCTCTAATATTAGAAGAGGTTTCATGCTTGAATGTTCAAAAACACATAACTTCCCCATATTCTCCATTGTTGCAGTTTGTCTTTTCCCAGTCTGTCAGAAAGGCTCTGTTTAGTTCCTGTCTCTATGAAGCCCTTCCTTCTGAAAAGCACACTGTGATCTGATTGGTCAGCAGGGTGTTGTGATTGGTTGAGCTCTTCCAGTGAAGAGAAATTAAGAGAAAGTCAGTGAAGGAGGGAGACACATATGTTATCCAACCAATCGCGTGAAAGGACGTCAGAAGCGGATTACATCACAAACTAGGAATCAATAAAGCATGCCATCCCAAACAGCCGGCAGCTTCTGTGTCTTCAGTAGCGCTCTTTGTGATCTGTCTGTCTTATTTCTTGTTGTCTGTCCAAAGAAGAAAATTAGCTTCATATATATATATATATATATATATATATATATATATATATATATATATATATATATATATATATATATATATATATATGACAAAAGTGTAAGAAAGTGTGGTGAGCAAAATTCAGGTCTTGGGTTCTTCCCTGCCCTCACTAGATTACGGGTGGGTTACACACATGTGCTCTGCGTGATCTGTTTGAGAGCGGAGCATTAACAGTCAGCATTCAAGGACGCTGTCTATGCACAGTGTAAACAGCTTTCGCTAAAAACACTCCGTTCCTGCCTGGTGCTCTTTGAGGAGAGCGCTCAGGCTCGTGGTCCTTATTGTTCATGTCCCGTGCAGCCGAGTCCCAGCGTCGATCTAGAACCCTCTGGATCTGTCAGAGGGGTGTGAGACAGGCTCTGCCCTATCTATGCCTTCACCCAGCAGATCCATTGACTTTGCTCACGACCACTTTATGTGACAAACATATATATTTTTCAACTTTATGCATGTAAAGTTTCACAGAAACTCAAATATGTATGCACAAGAACCAGTGCAGTTTGTTCTTGAATTTTATATAGACTTTCAATTGATAGTCTAAAATAATGGGGGGGGAAATCTTCATTTGTGTTCTGAAGGTGAATGAAAGTCTTGTAATTTTGGAATGAGTGAGTAAATGATTTTAAGATTGGACTTTATATTTGTGTGAGTACTATCCCAAGATTCAGATAATTTATTAAACAATGTATTATAAGGAAAATCTCCCCTACCACTAATAGTCTTAAGTATGCCTTATTCATGTAATTGAATTATTGATTAATCTATTTTGGTCAGTGTAGGGGAATTACAGTTCAGACCCGAGAACCAGATATGTTGAATGAAGACCGGGAGTCAGAAGTGCAGTCAATAGAATTTTAGTGAAGTTTAGTTTGCAGTTTCATCAGCAGAAGCTTCAGGTCTCACAAGGAGTTCGTAGGCCGCCCCCCTTACAATAACATTGTTACAGCAATTATACTCTAACAGAGGCTACTAACTACATCATTGCTGAAGATTAAATTATTCTAAATAGCTAAGAAATAAAGAAAGAAAGGAAAACAAAACTAGTAATTTTCCACACAAGAGCAGACAATCTGAAACATATCTTCATTGATCACATGGTTGACGGGTTCGTGACCTTCCACGTGGCTTGTCGAGAACAACAATTTATTCCGTCTCCTTACGGTGCCAGTTAATCACCTCACCAATACAGACCATATTAATATACACACAGACACACACACACACACACGCACGCACGCACGCACGCACGCACGCACTCACTCACACACAGATATACAGCTTCTCCAAGGCTGAACTCGGCTCAGGCTCCAACTATCAACAGAAAGACTCTCAAAACATTCTGATAACATGTTCTATCTGGTGAGAAGTGCTGACAATATTAATTCTTACTCTGTGGAAAAATACAGAAAAGTAAAGAAAGGCTTTAGCTAATAAAAATCTATTGATTATAAATAACTCTTTACAAATCATTCAAATAAGAAAAAGCAAAAGAACATGAAAATAAGACAAAGAAAAGAATATAGATACAAATAAGAAATTTATATATATATATATATATATATATATATATATACTGTATATGCAAAATAAGAAATATATAGAATATATACAAGCGGCAATGGATTTCCGAATCGTCTCTATCATCAGAATTGGTGCAAAATGCTGATTCTCAACCACAGTCTCTTGCAGGAGTTTCTTAATGACGCCGATCACATGGAACTGAAGTTTGATCATCTTGTCGTGACGACAGGTGTGTAAACCACATGATCCTCCTCTTCAACTTTCTGAAATAACATTATTATTATATTTATATGATTTATATTCAACGTGAAATAATAAGAGTGATGCAATGTGAATGGATGAAATATCAATCTCTGCCAAGCTAACATGAAGCTGATTGAGATTGGGCATCACGGTGACACAACCGAGACTAAATACAGAGAGTAAAATATTACCAGCAATTTCCTTTGTAGATCGTTGTCTCAGCATACCTTATGTCCACATAACAAGCCTGATCTGATATAAGAATTATAATAATAGATGAAACAACAAATCTCAAATTATTGTTTCTTCATATATTCTATTATTAAGGCTCAAAATAAAAAAAATTGCAGTATAATTATTAAGTTACATGCAATTAATTACAATGAATTAATGCCTTAGTTATAAATTAATTAAATAATTAAATGCCTTCACGATCAGATTTTGTAAAAAAGAAGATCCCGACTGCAGTAACAATCAACAGAAATCCAGCAGCAGTAACAGAGATCAACAATATCAGACGTCCGTTTTGTTGTGAAGGAGAGTCCGGCTCTGGTTCTGTGAAGATAGAGATAGAAGTGAGTAAATAGTCTGATCTAAAACGAAAAAAAGAGATCAGATCAGATAAACGACTGGTGTACCTGCAGTACACGTGTGAGAGCAGAGTTGAGTGATGTTGGGATGTCTGGTCTGGTTGCTGATGGGATTGTTCAGCACACAGATGTAGGTGTTTTTATCCTGATATTCCACCTCCAGAGGTAGAGAGAGACTGATGCTGAGATCAGACACACTGATGCTGGACAATAAACTGTTTCCTTTGTACCAGGAGAGAGTCACATGATCCACATTCACCACTGATGATGAACACAACAATGAACATGATGATGATGAAGATGAAGAACATTGTGAAGAGTTTCTGATGATGACAGGAACAGGCAGACGAGCTGGAAAACAAGAGAGAATGACAGGAATGTGGAGAAATCTAATCAACAATCTTATTTTCAGTTCAATGTGTTGAGTGATTGTTTAGTGATTAGCAGTGAATGGGTTTGTCTTCTCAAACTATGACATGATTAGCATGTGTCTGTTAAACTATGAAACTATTAAATATTTCAATAAGTCAATAGCTAACAAAATACAAAGGGCTGACAAATAACGTCTCTACTCACCATAGACAGAAACACTGAATGTTTTTGATGTCACTTTCGCTCCAGTTATCTCTAGTTTATAAACTCCAGTATGTTCAGTTGTGATGTTCATGATGGTCAGAGATCCAGTTTGATCGTCCAGTTTCAGTCTGTCTCTGAATCTCTCATCAAAAACAACAAAAATTGGAAAATGCCTATATCCTGGGATTCGAGCTATAAACATTTCTCCAAACTTCAACACTACGGTGCTGGTTTTATCTATTTGGGTAACATTAGTGTGTATAATGAGAGAATCTCCCTCCATCACTGACACCAACTCACAAAACACTCCTGGAAAACATGAACATGTACACTCCTTTAAGACTCCTGGTTGTTTGTAATGCCTGAAATCATCTGTAGATTGAATTGTTTAAATATACTGATAAAAAATATTAACAGAGCACATGAAAACACATTGGATCTCAATGAACGAAATATTCAATTTGAAAATCTTTAGTTATATATATTTTATAATTAACAACAAATTAATGTGAACAGTCAATGGAAAACAAAATCATCAACACTGAGGGCTGGATTCAAAATTACACAAAAAATCAATGTAAAAAACTGAAGTTACAGCTGATCCAACTATCATGAAGTTCATCACAGCAACTCATAATCAATTCGCTAGTACATGGAGATTTGTGCAACCCTCCAAAGAAAATCCTCTCCAGAACATTTACTGATCCACTGCATGTCAGTCAAAATTAATGTCACTTAATCTCCTTTTGAAAAAAAGAAACATGATAATTATAGCTGGAATGTAGAAGTTTTCCTGTTCAATATTTTCAGTAGATTGTTTAATAAATGAGACATCAGTTGATGAAGACTCATTGAATTTCACATAAGTTGCTCATTTTCTTTGTCTAGAGAAATTTCATAATATTATGAGGATGCAGAAACATTTCCAAAAACTTTTGAGAAATTGCTGTGTAGAATTTTAATTTGCAATTTTTGCAAATTATGATATTTAAATTCCAGTAGGGAGTTTATTAAAAATACATTTAAAATAACAGAATAATAGATTTGAAAGTGGTAAAACATTGATAAAGCATTGATTGTATTATTGTCATAGATTTTTCATGTAAATAATACTTATGCGTTAGGAGTTGTGTTTACAGACTTACAAAACTGCTACGGGATAAAACAAAATGTCATCAGATCTACTACTCATCATTTTATTCTAATACTAGATTAAATTTTATTCAATAGAATTGATCTTAGTGATAGATATTCTTCTGAAAAGTGAGGATGTCACTGATCAATCCATTGTAACTTTGCTGCTGATTATTTGACATATCGCTCTGTGTTATCGACCAGGTGGAAAAATAATCCCAACCACTACAGACTAACGAACCCCCCCCCCCCCCCCCCCCCCATTCATATTGATTAAAAACTATTTCTACTGACCTATAAGGCCCTAAACGGTTTAGCTTCTATGTATTTAACCAATCTTCCATCGCTCTACCATCAATCATGCTCTTTATGTTTGCAAAACTCAGGGTTTCGGGTAATACCTCGGATATCAAAGTCAACTAAAGGAGGGAGAGCGTTTTCAAATTTGGCTCCTAAACTCTGGCTCAGACCAGTTTAAAAACGCATTAAAGACACCGGTATCTCCATTAAGGCAAGCATTCCTGAATTATGTATTATGCATGAAATCAGCATTAATGAATCTCATAACCTTAAATTCCAGATAAAATGCACATGTTTTACAGTCACCGAACGAATGGAAATTTCAATTTAAAATTCCAATTAAAACAGAGACTGGTATTCAAAGAAACTAAACTTAAATGAAATGTAATAAAAACAATTACACTGTGAAAATGGTTTTATAACTCACCCATCAGACTCCAGTTACAAAAACACAACAAAACAATCATGTGAACCATTTTCAGTAAGTCTGTTCTGCTGTCTGCGGTAAACACTTAGCCTGTGAGTCTGATGTGTGAGTCCTCCCCAAAACACTCTTAGTGTACTCTCTCTCTCTCTCTCTCTCTCTCTCTCTCTCTCTCTTTCTCTTTCTCTTCCCCCCCACCCCCCCACCCCCCCTCCCCCCTCTTTCTTGAACCTCACTCTGGTAAACCGTGATGAAATATAATACTTAATGCACTTTATGATAATGAAGAATGGAATCAATTTTCTTTCTCTGTGTATTTTTATTTTGTATGTATGTTGTACATGTATGTTGTATGCTGTGAGTGGAAAAAGTAAAGCACTACCGGTAATTTAAAGTGTGTGTATCTCACATTACATACAAGTAAAGCTTCTGAGTCAAACTGAAACCTCCTGCGGTGGGTTTTCTTCAGATACCTGTGTAATTGTTTGACGGACAAAATTCTTGTGTTGGAGAGAAGTGGCTCTTGCAGCAGGAAGTTTGTAAGTGGTGGGCCGCATTTACCTGTCATGTTACGATAAAAAAAAGTTAGAGCATTTAAGTTGAGCTTCTGGATGATTTTGAACCTCTTCAGTTTCAAACATCACAGAACTTATAAGAGCATGTGACATGTGATAAAGAGCAAAAATATGTCCAAAATAAGACTTCACTTTTAGAACAATAACAACTCTGTCTTTGACCAATAGAGGGCGCTATAAAAGATCTCTATAGCAGATCATGAGCAATTAAACAATGACCAATTAAAAACATTTTAATATCATTATAGGCTAAACAGCTGAAAAATCACAACTACAGTCACTATTTTGGTGTCATTCCATTAAAGTTGTTGATGTGGTGGTATATGAAAAAGGCTTTGTCAATCTACATAAAATCCATAACTCTTGGTCGGCACAGACTGAAGATGATATGACTCAGTTTTGGCAAAAATCGGAACCAATTTTAGGAGTTTGAAAAAGTAGGTTTTTAAAAATCTAAATGGCAGACAGGAAGTTTGGCCAACTATGACAAAATCAGTGTTTGTGTTTGTGGCCAGTGGGGCGTGGTCTAGAGGCTGCTGCAGGCGGAGGAGGAGTTTGGGAGGGCTGATGGTTAAGGGACCCGCCTCTGTTAACGAGATCTAACAGGTGTATTCATTTTGCAGTGACTCGAGAGACAGGATAAAAGCCGGGCCTAGAGAGAGAGAAGTGGGTGATTGTGGCCACACCACATGCGGCTTCTGGGGACTGCTGAAAATCATTTGTTTGAGTTTTTGTTAAAACCTGGTGCTGCTGATCTATTTTGTGGAATCAATAAAACGCCTGACCAAACGCAGTCTGATTGCTCGTCTGTCCTGACAACTGAAAAGGTGTCACAGTGTTCTTGGCCTGACCCAAGGAATCTACTAAGACCAGCTAATATAATCAAAAGCTATTAGCATGTTTCGATAGCTTTTGGCCATAAGATCATGAAAATGTTAATGAAAAAATGTAAGAACATTTCTTTAGGATGTTTGTGATTTAGAATGGATGTAAAATGTCTCAGTTACGAATGTAACCTTGGTTCCCTGAAAAGGGAATGAGATGCTGCATTGAAGATGCTATGGGGCTAGCGTCAGTGTGAAATGAACCAATGGTGTGACTGTGACATGTGACTGAAAATGTTAATGGAAAAATTAAAGAAAATGCCTTTAAGATGTTTATGATTTAGAATGGATGTAAAACTGGCATCTTAAAGAAGTTCAGATGTTTGTTCACAGCAGATGCTTTCCAGATATTTAACAGATGTCTTTCAGATGTATGTGATTTCTGTGGTCTGTTCAGGTCCTATAAGCATGAATGTCTGTTGTTGTTCTTCTAGTGGGATTTACTATAACCATAGAAACTACATGAGAAGCATTAAGTGTACAGATTAATGTTTAATTGAGTACAGACGATATTTGACTTTAGTTGGTCTTTAATGCTAGAGCAGGATTAATAGCGCCCTCTATCTGAATATCTGGATCTGTAATTTTTAGACAGAGCACAATAAAGGGTGGAATCAATGTTTAATAAATTTATTTCTAAGCTGAACAAATATAACATGTTAGTTGAGTTTCTAGATTCTTTTAAAGAACCAGACAATTAAACTAATACAGACCAACAACTTTTCAAAATATATGATTACAACTTATGGAAGAGCAAAACTAAATATAGACACAGGATACATGTCTAGAATTAGACATTACAAATATAGGCATAAAACAAATGTGAATAAAGATAAACTGTGTGAGACAGGATCAGGTATATAAACTCCAACATCAGTTCGAGATCCATCAGTTTGACCTTTGATCACCGTTTTTTGGGGACATTTTCATACACAGACTCTGTTTTGTTTAGTTTTTTTCTGTAAGAAAAACATAAAGAGATAGATCAGAAGTGAACATAATTTTTCATTATTTGGGTCAACAGAACAGATGGAAAAAATTAAAACAGCTGCAACAAAATTTATGCGTGCTTACTATGATGATTACGGTAATAGTTGTCTGTTGTCTCCGAGTAGGACTATCTCGTTGTGTCCCGTGACAGTTAGACTTCGACCCGTCACACAATCTGATAAAGTTTTTTAGTAAAACACGAATAAAGCTCCGATACAGCGCTTGAATGTGAAATGTGTCTTGGAAACAAACTTTGATCATTTAGCGTCGAACTGACTTCCATTTTGTCAGAAGCTTTCACTTTCACCTTTCCCCTCGAACTCGATATATGGATACATTTTTAATTCCCTATAATGTGGGATATTTATTTTTTTCCTTTAAAGAAAAGTGCTAACAATGAAGGACTGTTTTTTCTTCACGTTTGCATTCTTCGTGTCTGGTAAGAAGTTTTTTTTACAATCTCTTTCGATTTAAAACAAACCGCAGACGCAGAGCATTATTATTTCTTAGCCAATGCTGTTTTAAAACGATGATGGTTTAGGGCAGTGCATTTAAATACTCATAAGTAGGCTACTGAAAAAGCAATACATTTATAGTTTCAAAAAAATACACACTGATGTCTATAAAAGCGGAAATAGCAATCCGTTCAATTATAAATTGACGAGGTGTATTATTCATATCAGATACACATTGCATTGGTAACTATAAAGTTCACTCTATTTTTCTCCCACGTCACCGGCCACACACAGTGGGTACGGAAAGTATTCAGACCCCCTTACATTTTCCACTCTTTGTTATATTGTAGCCATTTGCTAAAATAATTTAAGTTAATTTTTTTTCCTTGTTAATGTACACACAGCAAAAATGTCAACAATTCTGTGTTTTTCTGTCAATATGGGGTATTGACAGAAAAACACAGAATTGTTGACATTTTTGCTGATTTATTAAAAAAGAAAAACTTAAATATCTCATGGTCCCAAGTATTCAGACCCTTTGGTCAGTATTTAGTTGTATTTGGGGATCCGCTACCATTCCTCCTTGCAGAGCCTCTCCAGTTCTGTCAGGTTGGATGGTAAACATTGGTGGACAGCCATGTTTAGATCTCTCCAGAGATGCTCAATTGGGTTTAAGTCAGGGCTCTGGCTGGGCCGTTGTTGTGAGTCCATTCCTTCATTATCTTAGCTGTGGGCTTAGGGTCATTGTCTTGTTGGAAGGTAAACCTTCGGCCAGTCTGAGGTCCGGAGCACTCTGGTGAAGGTTTTTGTCCAGGATATCCCTGTACATGGCCGCATTATTCTTTCCCTCGGTTGTAACCAGTCGTCCTGCATCTGAAAAACACCCACAGCTGATGCTGCACCACCACGCTTTACTGCTGGGACTGTATTAGACAGGTGATGAGCAGTGCCTGGTTTTCTCCACACATAACGCTTAGAATTAAGGCCAAAAAGTTCTATCTTGGTCTCATCAGACCAGAGAGTCTTATTTCTCACCATCTTGGAGTCCTTCAGGTGTTTTTTTAGCAGTGATGGTTGACTTTCTACAACTTTCTCCCATCTCCCGACTGCATCTCTGGAGCTCAGCCATAGTGATCTTTGGGTTCTTCTTTACCTCTCTCATCAAGGATCTTCATAGATAGTTCAGTTTGGCCGGAAGGCCAGCTTTAGGAAGGGTTCTGGTCGTACCAAACGTCTTCCATTTAAGGATTATGGAGGTCACTGTGCTCTTAGGAACCTTAAGTGCAGCAGACATTTTTTTGTAACCACGGCCAGATCTGTGCCTTGCCACAATTCTGTCTCTGAACTCTTCAGGCAGTTCCTTTGACCTCATGATTCTCATTTGCTCTGACATGCACCATGAGCTGTAAGGTCTTATATAGACAGGTATATGGCTTTCCTAATCAAGTCCAATCAGTTTAATCAAACACAGCTGGACTCAAGTGAAGGTGTACATTAATGTGGAAAAAATGAACTTAAACGATTTTAGCAAATGGCTACAATATAACAAAGAGTGAAAAATTTAAGAGGGTCTGAATACTTTCCGTACCCACTGTATGTGTGGGCAATATATAGATAAGAATGTGGTTTGAATGATGTTCATTAACAGTGAGATGTATGTTTGTCTGGTGAGTTAATGTGTAAATCAGTGCTGTTCCTCTGCTGTTTATTGCTGCTGATGTTACATTATGAATTCAGACATTATTTATATATATAAATAATGTCTGAATTCATAATGTAACATCAGCAGCAATAAACAGCAGAGGAACAGCACTGATTTATATCTTTACAGTTCATAAAGATATATATATCTTTATGAACTGTATAAAACATTTCTGTCTTATGTCACTTTTTCCCACTATCCTATAAGTAACTTGTAACTTTCTTCTTCAGGTTTTTTTAATGTTTATACAGAAGAAGTGTCAGTGTTAGTGATGGAGGAAGATTCAGTCACTTTATACACTGGTGTTGAAACAAACCTACAAGAAAAGATTAAATGGTATTTTAAACACATTCGAATCGCTCAAATCACTGGAGATCAGCGTAAGATCTGTACAGATGTTCAGTGTAATGAAAATACTGAGAGATTCAGAGACAGACTGAAGCTGGATCATCAGACTGGATCTCTGATCATCATGAACACCAGAAACACAGATGAAGGAGAATATACACTAGAGATCTTCAGCAGCAGCAGCGGCATTGAAAAAATCTTCAGTATTTTTGTTCATAGTGAGTCATAGTTTACATGCGGTTTATATTTTGACATCACATTATTAATGTAATTTGCTGTGACAGTCAGGGATATCTAATAATAGATAATTCTACAAATTTTACCTTCACAGCAAATGCGATTTTAAATATCTGCGTTTACATCAGTAAACAGATTCAGTAAACTAAATTTTCATTGTTAAACCAATAGTTTAAAATAAAACTACATTTGTGTCTGCTTCTCATCATACAATCCTTGTTCACCTTAAATCCTATTAATTCATACTATTAGTTTATTATTAGTTTACTTTTATATCCACAATGATGCGTAGTTTTGTTTTTGTTTTCAACAAAAAGGATCTTTCCAGCATCTGTTGGTTTGTTTCAGGTGAACGAGAGGAAATGAAGAGAAAGTCAGTGAAGGAAGGAGAACCTGTCACTTTATACACTGGTGAAATAAATCCCCCAAATGATGTGATGAAGTGGTATTTTAATGATATTCTCATCACTGAAATCACTGGAGATCAGAGTAAGATCTGTACAGATGATCAGTGTGATGAGAGATTCGGAGACAGACTGAATTTGAATCATCAGTCTGGATCTCTGACTATCATAAACACCAAAAACACAGATGAAGGAGAATATAAACTACAGATCAACAGAGTCAGATTCAGCATCACAAGGAGCTTCAGTGTTTCTGTCACTGGTGAGAATCATTTAGTCTTCAGAATGTTACAGAAATATCTAAATCGACCAAATAAATGTTTTTTTGTTTTTTCTGAGTCTGTCAGGCCAGAGTCTCAAGTTTCTGACATTGTCAGAATGATGGAAAAAGTATGTTTATATTTTTCATTAAATGTTAAGGTTTATTTATAAAAACTAAAATGCAACTCAATGATATCATGAATTATGGAATATTTATGAAACAAACTCATTTTTACCATTGATTTAAAGTTATTCCCATGGTTTACTGGCTCTTGCTCATCAAATGCCCGTGTAGTTTAGCCCTTCATTCACTATATTTTAATATGTTTTCATGATGGCCTGAACAGTTATGCAGTGTGATGTTCTGCTTTAAACTGAATCCTTCACATTTATTCTCCGATTTGCTGATGTTTCAAAGCATTTGTCGCAGATCAGACTAACAACTGTATGCCTCTTTTCCCTACAGCTTTAAAAACTTCATCATGGAATTTTTGGGGACCATTTATTATATCCATGGTGATATTGATAGTCATAGGGATATTGATAGTCATTTCCATCATATGCTACAGGAGCTCTCAACAAACATGAAAGTGTAAGTATTACAGCTCATACGTCAAGATAAAAGATATTAGCTTTATTGTGTTACAGTAGAGTTTAAATATATATATATATTTATATTTATAAATATATATATATATATATATATATATATATATATATATATATATCCTGGACAGTTTTCAGAGATTTGTCCATTATGCATTTGTAGTTATGCATGATGTATTTTAAGTTATTCTTTATCAAACTATACAAACATAAAGTACACAAACATATAAGTATGAACATACATGTGTGTGTCCACGCTCTTGTGTTCTTTATGAATGTACATGTATCCATTACTTCAATGAGCTAAGTTTTCTGACACATGATTAATATCATGTTTCAATTAATACATTGTTAGGTACTTACAGTGTATGATTTAACTTGGACAGTCACTTCTGATAAAAGATCACGGTAAATTGTAATGCAGAATCATGCATTTTCTGTGAAGCTGCTTTGAAATAATAGTTACTGTGAAAAGCACTTTACCAATACATGTGAACTGAATTAAATGAATTCATAGTTTAAGTATATGTAGTAATCTTTGGGTAAGGGTTCAATAGGGTTTATGTGGAACAAACTTCCGTATTCTGTAAAACAGATTGCATCACTTCTGGTTCATATCTTTTGTAAATGCTTTGTTAAATATAGAGCCAAGATAATCCAGATACCCTACATATGACATATGCAGATTGATATGCAGTAGAACCCCGATTTACGAAAATAATCCGTTCTGAGGTTGGCTTCGTCAGGCTTTTACATGTAAATTGCCTAATCCGTTCTAAGCCCTACGAAAACACCACATTTAATTTTATAATAAAGATATGCTTGTTCAGTATGGTATGACAAGCACATCCCAGCTTCATACTTCTCAATTTTCTCCCTTTTCGTCTCCATGGAGAGCATCCTCTTCTTCCCTTTCACTTTCACTTTCATTGTGAAATGAAATGGGAGAGGAACGCCGCTACGCAGAGGCTGGTGGGAGCGATGCTGACCAATAGGAGAGCAGGATGCTGCAGCGAAAGCTAGCGTCAGAGCCGGGAGCAGTGTTGCCAGATTGGGCGGGTTTCCGGTGGTTTTTAATCTGTAGTTGGGCTGGAAATCTTCAGTCCAATCTGGCAATACTGGCCGGGAGACAGCCAATGGGAGAGCGGGACGATTGGTGCGAGATTCCCGGTCAGTGGCGCGCAAATTTCAAAACAAAACTCGGAAATCGTCGCCTCGGCCGAGATTTCGTTTTTCGCATCTCCATGATTTTGTCGTTACTCGGGCGAAAAAAAACGGAAATCTTTTATCGTATGTTGAACTTTTTGTACGTAGAGCGTTTCGTAAGGCGGGGTTCTACTGTATTTCTCAATCATTCTTTAGATATCTTTATTTCTCTAATGGCAACAGGCTAGATTAGTTGATCACTTTAAAAGTCTGTGGATATCATCATCAGTTCATACTGCTGTTTACACTTTCTCCAACAAAGTAATACAAAAACACCAGCTTTCCTTTCCTGTTTGTTCATGTGAAGTTCAACTTAAAGCTTATAATCACATAATGTGTGCATTTATATAGTATTGAATGTGTTTCTGTGTTCAGATGGTTTGATGATCAATCACAGAGCAGATATGGATCAGATATGATCAGTGCTGATTTCTGTTATTGTTAGTTTTCTTGTTCTAATTCTTCTCTTCTGTATTTTTCCGTTTCTATGGGGTTCTGTGACATGAAGTGGAATCAGTGTCTGTGATGGTAGGAGATTCGGTCAGTTTGCCCAATAGAAAGAGACCATCAAATACTGTGGATGTCTGGAGACTGTATCAGACTGGATCTCTGACCATCATGAACATCACAAACACACACTCTGGGATCACCAGAGATCACCAGAAATAGAAAAAACTAAGATTAAACCAGGATTAGTTCTTAGTTCAATAAGGACATTTAAGTAGCTTTTATAAATGTGACATTACCAGTGTTCGTCTATATAATAGGTGTCAAACTCAAGGCCCGCGGGCCACACCCGGCCCGGCGTGTAATTTTGTCCGGCCCGCGAGAGCATTTTTTTAATGGCTCGCGAGATGTCCCGCGCTCCAGCTGACCCGCCGAACACTTCCTGTATTAAACAGGAAGTGGCTAATGATGCTTCGCGCTCGCGCTAGTACCGCGCGATTGTTATTGTCAATTATCCATAACTGTTCAGGCTCGGTACACAGTGCTTGTGAGCGAAATGCAAGTGTTGATCATCAGACGAGAAGAGCCCGCCCTCATGGCAGCGCGTCTTCTTGCATGATTGACAGGTCAGACAGCATATCAGCGCCAGCTGTCAGAGTGAGAGTACAAGCGCCAGAAAGAAAATACAGCGCAAAAAAAAAAAAAAAAAATTACGTCCTTAGGGACGTAACAAATATATTGAAATATTATTACGTGTAAAAAAAATTGTGATATAGTTTGTAAAATCTGCTATAACCCATGGGTTATATGCGGGAAAATACGGTATATGTTTACTGACATACTGCCGGTATACCCGTGTGTCTCATTTGCGGAGCTAATGTGGCAGTAATTAAATAATTTAATAAGACGGCACTATAAGACAAATGACATAAGAGCAAATTCAACTGAATGATTTGATTTGTTATTGCTGAAAAGCAAAAATTGTATTTAGATTTCCAGGTTTTGTTATGCAGCATGTCCATATTTTGAATTTGTATAATTTTGACAGGATATATTTTTATGGAGAGCAAAATCTTTTATATATAAATCTTTTTAAGTTTTATATAAAATGACATAAGAGTAAAGAAATTTGAATGTTTGTTCTTTTAACTTTTACTTTTACTTAACTTGTTTACTTGTATAATTTAGACAGGATAAATTTAAAATTTTAAGTATTTTTTAAATATTTTTATATTTAAGTTATTTAAGGTATAAGTTGATTTATTCCAGAATAATGTTTCTGTCTGTTTTTATTCACATCTAATTTAAAAAAAGGTAAGTTTTAAAAGTTTAGTTTTAGTGTTTTCAATAAATGTTTATCCTGTTCGGCCCGTGACCTAATTTTTTTTTGGGATTTTGGCCCCCTGTGCAATTGAGTTTGACACCCCTGGTCTATATGTTACTGCCTTCAAGTTGCCTTCAATTTAGTCTGAGAATAGCTGTGTAAATGGGAAATAATGTTTGTATGATTTTTACACTAAATTTTTTATAGTTTAGAAATAAATATTTATTTTGACTGGGAAATGTATTTGCACATTAAATCAGTGTAGCCTGACTAAACATTAAAACTGTTTAGTCCAGGAAAGCAATGTTCTTAACAACTTAAGTCACTGAACGACTTACAGAACTTGTGTGAAGTTGGCGCTCAGTCACTGAATAAACACAACCGGCAGTAAATGACTTTTCTAAAAAATAATTTTTGAGTGAACACGAGTCCTTTGCTATCAAAATAATCAGTGATCACTGATTAGACATTTTAATTAACACCGTTAAATACATGTTGCAGCATTATTGTCCGATCCTCATCTTTCCATAAATCTTGTTTGAAAGTCCTGCATTAAATTGCAAAATTATTTAAGTTTTGCCACCTTGGTTGCAGTAAAAGTTGCTTTTTTGACCAACAAGGATGTTTTGAGTTCTGAAACACTTTTTATGGTATTAATGCTCATGTCAAAAGGAAATCAGAATTATTTAATTTCATATTATTCATATTATAACTCACCAGTTATAGTAATAACCATCTGTATATTTATATTCATTGTACATATTACCTGTAAATCTTGTACATATCCACATCCTGCACTTATGCAACCATTGTATATATCCTGCACTTGCTGCTATTGCACTTCTGGTTAGACCAAAACTGAATTTTGTTGCCTTGTACCTGTACTTGGGTAATGACAATAAAGTTGAATCTAATCTAATCTATGGTCTCTACAAAATGGGACTAATATTTTTTATCATTTAATGCTTGCATTACAATAACTGATGTTATGTAATTTTTCATATATGAATAAGAAACTGGTCCAACAGTTGTCTTTAATCAAGCTTATAGTAAGTCTATAATGTTTCAAGTTTACAAAATCCATGCCATTATCCGTGACAATGGCAGTTCTCTTCCCAGAAAACAAATTAGCAAATGAGCTGTGAATTATGTATCATTCGGTGCTCTCTTGTGTTTTTTGCTGTAGACAAGACTTTTTCACCTACACATAATAGAAACTTAACAAGTATTCCCTTCTCCTTTTCTTTGACGATTTCTAAATAATGAGAATATTTCCAGTGCAGAAAAACAAGTCATTCCGTCTCCTGATGGTGCCAGTTAATCACCTCACAAATACAGACCATATTAACACACACACACGCACACACACACACACACACACTAATGCACTCACAGATACAAAGGACACACAGACACACAGAAAAATACAGAAAAGCAAAGAAAGGCTTTAATAATTGGTTAAATAGGCGATACTTGTAAACCTGCGATATAGCGTCGGTAATTACCTACTAGCACCAGCAGGGGGAAACCTCTGCTATAGCGTCGGTACTTAATAACATTAAAATAGCTGTTAAAATAACAGCTTTAATAACATGAAAAGACACCAAACAAAGCTGTTGTTAACACAGTTTCAAGTTTATTTAAAGCACCATTCACCAATCACGGATAATTATCCACAAGCATACTCAGGAAGATCGGAAACATGTCTGTGTGCCGAAACTGGTTACGATAGGCAAATTCTTGCAGATATGACGGAAACAATGCATGACTAGTTCCATTATCTGGTACATTAGTTATTAACGCTTGTGGTCTCCCTGCCATTGTGCATTTAAATGATTTTCATTTATAGTAGTGGGTGCCGTCTAATTACCAACGTTATAGCGGAGGTTTCCCCCTGCTGGTGCTAGTTGGTAATTACCAACGCTATATCACAGGTTTACCAGCGATAGACTGAATTTTACATACATTTGAAGTGGTCATTCAAAAACATAAATTATTACTCATCACAAATCATTAGAAGAAAAAGAAAAGAATATACAAGCGGCAATCAAGTCAAACTTGTGTGGGGACAGTCGGAAATCTCTCTCTCTCTCTCTCTCTCTCTATATATATATATATATATATATATATATAAAACATTTATGTAAGTATATGTCCATTTACACTGATTCACAGGACAGTCCACAAGATTTGTAGTTCACAGCACACTTGCTCGACTTGCCAAACCCCGCTCCTTTTTGGGCCCTACCATTAACGTGCATCCCTGGATCATCACCGCATCCAAAACATTGATAAAATTCACCGAATAACACATACAACATTTTACACCTTAAAATGCAATACGCATAACAACACTGAACAAGAAAACACAAATTAAATTCACTGTTTCTTTTACAGCCTGGCTTTGGTTACCCTGCATGGAGACACAACATGGTTTCATCGGGTTCCAGGCGCACACCGATGATGTCATAATCGGTCGCCCTTCCTCTGCTCATGTTAGCCAGCATAGCTCCCAATTCCCCGATAACACCAACATACAAACACACGATTTAACAATAAAACAAAAACAGTGTGACATATACTGTTGTGTGGTGGCTGAGCATATGTGTGTGTGCGACAGTATTGCCGCTTGCAGCGGTGACGTTCACTTTACAATTAGCTAATTTAATTCATATTTATTTGTGTCGTGCTTTTTACAATATATATCGTTTCAAAGCAGCTTCACAGAAAATGCATGTTTCTACATTACAGAGTAATGTTACAGAGTCCAAGTCTGTATTTTCAGAAATATAAACGCAGTTAGCTAACAATGTAGAAACAATGAGCTTATTGAAGCAATATATAGACAATTTAGCGTCGGTGTATGCTGATTCAGAGTTTGCATCATCTGGAGTATTAGCAGACTATTATGTCATCTCTTCACATGTGTTAAGGCATCTTCATTAAGGAAATTCTTCATAAGAGGCTGGATCCAAACTGGAGCTGACATATATATAAGCTTTATTACAGGAATAACAGCAATACATAGGCTACATCATAAAGAAAAAACATACTCTCTAGTTTCCTCAGGATGGGCATGCTGAGATGAAACAGAAAAGCAAATGTTCTTAACATTTCAATCAAAGACAATATTGTGCATTTGATCCGATATAACTGGAACCCATGGTTATGAGATGTATTAATGCTTGGCTAAAAAGTCTTTAATCTATATTTAAACTGGGAGAGTGAGTGGCTGCTTCATACTTATCTGACCTACTTTCGATACATACTCCTTCTCGAACCCTTAGTACTCCCTTCAGTTCCTGCTCACATATAGTTTCCATGGGATCTCAAGCTTTTAGTTCTGCTGCTCCTCACCTGTGGAACTTGCTTCCAAAGGACATCCACATTAGTGACTCTCATCCTATTTTTGAATCTCATTTGAAAACGCATCTTTTTAGGCTGGCATACCCAGGTTATTTTATATGTGTTGTTTCATTTGCTTTTTTGTTGCTTATAAAAATTTTTTTTATCTGCGTGTATGGTGTCCTTGAGTTTCATGTAAGGCCAGCCTTAAATAACATTTATTATTATTATTATTATTAACCTAATTTAACTTTTTTTCCCCCTTCATAATTTCACTAGTGGGAAATTACATGATCACACACTTATTTACGCAAATCCTTTTAAACCATTCAGGTGCCACAAGACAAACCAGAATGTATCTCTGTGTAATGCACAGAAAGACACACAGCTGGGAGTAACTTAAACACGCTCTGTTTTGACGTCATAATTGTGTTGCATTGTGGTTTGTTTCTTTCATACTTGAACAAACAGTAACACGCAGAATTATGCCAAAATCCCAGAGTATCCTCATAAGAACAGTCTGAAGAGAAATGCTTGTTTGTCTTTAGAAATGCTTTCTACTTTCTTTCTTCATATAATCATTGTTGAAATGAGAAACGTTTGAATAATCTTTTTTATAAAGCATAATTATTATTTATTTGAAATTAAATGTAAGTCTTCTTAATTGAAAATGTGAATAAAAACCAGTGATACTTTATTTAACAACCAGGTTATTTCTTTTAATTTGTTGCCATACGTATGCAGACCAACGGTTTGTGTGAAGTGGGAGTAACTTAAGCACGCTCTGTTTTGACGTCATAATTATGTTGCATTGTGGTTTGTTGAGCTGCCTGTGTTGTGCTTGACTCGAGGGGTTGAGGGTCTGTCTATCTAAACTCGTCCACTTGAGGAAGTGAAGCTTACTTCAGAATGGCGGCTGGGATTCCCCTGGGAGGAAGTGCTTTGAGAAGATCACAAATGAAGAGGAAAACACCAGAGAAGATCATAAGGCTTATCTGGACCACCAAAAACACTGTAGTAACCGCATAGCAACGTATGAAAAACACCTACTCCTCACCAACCCCATGTTTGTTAACTGTATTCATTTATCAAATCATATTTTTTTAATTCTTGTTTTTTGAAGTCCTTCAGACTTCATCACCAGAGACAATTGTTTGTTTTCCTCAGGTGGTGGTTCATGAAGCAGATCTTCACCATCCCTCTGTTGCATCCATCTGCACTTTGACGCATCAAGGTCCCTTAAGGTGAGATTTTCTGGTCTTTCTCTGACTCATCTTTAGCTTCCCTTGAGACCTAAAGCTGTTCTGCTGACTGAGTTGCTGATTGAATTGAGTTGAATAAGCTTAATTGTGGATATTTTTCTTGTGTTTGTGGGCATTGTGGAACCTGAGCTGAACGATTTTGCATAAATCCTTTGGAAAAGAATGAATTGATGGACAATGACATTGATTCAACTGATTCAAACTGATTAATTCATGAATGAACCGTGTGACTCTCTTTATAAATAGCTCATTAAATCCTATTAATTTTTTAAAAATCTGCTCATTTAATGTTCTGCTTTGGAATATTCATTGGTGAAGCAAAGGAAAAACTGTCAATCTTACAGCTGAACTATACATAAGCACAAACATAAACTGCACTCTAAGATCATACACTATAAATTGAATACAGTGTTTCTGTCAGATTCAGTATTTTAAGCTGTTTTGTGTAGAGCAGAAGTCAAACCGTGAGAATCATATGAGCAGGAATGGAAAAAAAACCATCAACCACAGGCAGTTCATACATTCACACGACACATTCTCACACACTGACATCAAACACAACGTCTAGCAGAAGACACGTTCTCATGAACAAGCGGTTCATCCGCTCAATAGATCAAAGATGCTGCACAGTGTGAATCTATTAAAGACTGAAGTTTGATCATCTTCTCACGGCGATGGGCGCATACTCTACGTGATCCTGTAAAACACATCATGCAACATATAATACAAATGAAGTTGCATTAGAAATGTGGCATCCTGAAAACCTGTATCGTCCTTCTACTGCTAATCTAAAGCACATTGAGATCGGATTCTCATATGTTTTGCTTCAAGGTTTAAACTTGACTTTGTACGTCATTTTTGCAAAATTGTTAATAATTTGTGCAATGTTTGTGGCATTAGCAAACTGTTTGTCACTAGCACTGAGTGACAAAGACACACAATTTTACCTTATTTACCCCTAAAAGTGCATATTAGTACATTAGAGTAGAAACATAGATGCATGTAGAGATGTAAGCAGAATAATAAAATTGACAATTTTTCAAATGCATAAATATCACCAGAAGCTTGACCCTCTTTGAAAAGACCTGTGAACCGTTTCTTTGGTTGTGAAGTAGCATGTGACTTTCTGACCTCAATATTTCATGTGATGAATGTTTATTTCTACCTGTTAGTTCAGGTTATGTGGTCCATTAAGTGCTATCTTGTTGCAAAATTATGGAGCTATTTTTGAGTCAATAATACTGAACGAAACCTTTCTGAAAAACTGCATTTGGATACTGAAATAAATTGTTTAGACTGGTAATTAGATTTAATACCTATTGTAGTAAAAGCAAATTAGACATACATTTCCCAGAAGCATCATAAGAACAATTGCCTCCAATGATCTTTATGATCAACTTAGGCTTACGATGCTTTTGGGAAACACAGCCCTGATCTGAATGTGATGAGAGCCAGGACAGTGTAAATGCAGCCGAGGTGTTATAAAGCAGGTTTGACGACCATCGTCTGATTGTAAAAAGGATATTTTCTTATGGACTGCTGTGCAAACCATCAGAAATAAGTAGATTTTTATGACTTTCATTTCATGAAGGTTTCAGATTCTGCACTGATATTTCTACAGTGAATTTCTGCTTAAATAAACACTGTTTTACACAGAGATTGCTCAATCCAGTTACTTTGAAAAATGTGCTAAACTTCTATTCTTTTGTTGACACTATCCGTTTAGTGTAAGAGTTTTTAAAGTGCTAGCTTACATGCTAGCTATGTAAACGTCATCTAATTTTGCTTTGCAATGCACATAACAGCCAATGTAGTTGCCACAAAATAGTTAACTTTGAAAATGTCATGAAACATGTTTTTTATAGTTAATTGATAGTTTCCGTTTTTTGAGTGTTATTGACATTGCATTAATGCCATAGTGGAGCCATATGATCTATGGCTCTAATAAATATCTGATACGATACTGTAATGTATTTTTAAGAATGTTATTTCTCATTATAGAGACTTTTATACAGAAAATTACAGGCACATCTGAATGTTACACAAATACTAAATACAGAGATTAAATGATCTTACCGATTGTGTTTTTCTTTTCTTGAACACCGGTTCAGCGTAAGTGATTTCGTCTTCACGAGTCTGAACTGTTTTAACAAGAACAGATGCGGAATTAAACAATAAATCTTAACTAGATCTGTTTCTTTGCAACAAGCATTAATACATTTTTTTTTTTAAATTAACATTGACAAAACTGTTTTACATATTTATGAAAAAAGTGCTTAGAATATGCGATCATTATATTTATAAATTCTTTTCACATAATTTTCATTAAAGCTCAACAAGTATAAATGTTTTATTTAAAAAAAATTTAAAGAGTGTGGTTCGGTGATATTATATGAATACATGTAGCAATTTAATTGCCAAACCCAATAACAACACACATTATTTTGATTTCTTCCAATAAAAAGGAACTAGATGGCGTTGGCAACAAAAATTATAAAAGTAGCTGTAATTAAATTATAATATTTACAGTTTTCTTTCATATTACTGTTTTAAAAGCTACAGGTAAAACACTTGCCTTCTTGATCAGTTTTTCTGTGTTTCCTGCAGATGCAGAAGATCCCAAAACCAACAACAATCACCAGAGATCCAGCAGAGATCAGCGCTATCAGAGAGACTGAGACTGGAGGATGAGGAGGAGAGTGTGTGTCCGGTGCTGTAATGATAAAGACAGAAGTGAATGATCAGTGTGATCTACAACACAAGAGATCAGGTCAGTCTCTCTGTCTATAATCTCATATCTCAGCATGTGTGGAGTACCTGCAGTACATGTGTGAGAGCAGAGTTGAGTGATGTTGGGATGTCTGGTCTGGTTGCTGATGGGATTGTTCAGCACACAGATGTAGGTGTTTTTATCCTGATATTCCACCTCCAGAGGTAGAGAGAGACTGATGCTGAGATCAGACACACTGATGCTGGACAATAAACTGTTTCCTTTGTACCAGGAGAGAGTCACATGATCAACATTCACCACTGATGATGAACACAACAATGAACATGATGATGAAGAACAGTTTGAAGAGTTACTGATGACGACAGGAACAGGCAGACGAACTGAAAAACATGGGAGAATAAACAGAAATATTGAGAATTCTAAACAAAAATCTTCAATTAATGAATTAATTATTAGTGAAAATAGTCTAGAAAACAAATGACGTCTCTACTCACTATAGACAGAAACACTGAATGTTTTTGATGTCAGTTTCGCTCCACTGATCTCTAGTTTATAATCTCCAGCATGTTCAGTTGTGATGTTCATGATGGTCAGAGATCCAGTTTGATGATCCAGTTTTAGTCTGTCTCTGAATCTCCCATCAGTGCCGTTATACGTGGAGGAGATTTGGCTCTTTGTTTTGATCCTAGCTATGATAGAGTTTTCAGCTCCAAATGTCCACATTATGTCGTCGTCTTCATGTATTTCAGTGAGATCAGAGTTTAGAGTAACAGAATCTCCCTCCATCACTGACACTGAATCACCAAACACTCCTGATGAACAAACATGACATATTAAAGATGCTTTTGGTTTATAAAACCTGAAATCAGCTGTAGATTGTACCATACACATTGACTTGACAGCAGATAAGTTTAAAATACAATAAATACCTAAAGTTACATATTTTAAAGAACAAATAAATGATAATAATTAAAGCTAAATTCATTCTGATAAACAGATCACTAGATAAAACAGGCTCACTGGATCTGATTCTTTTAATTCACTCTGAATTTCCACATTTTTTTATCCAGTGGACGTCCATGACTGGTATATGTTTACTGTTGAAGTATTTTTTACTGTTAAAGTATTATTGTTATTATTTTTTTAATCGTACAAATCGTTGGAGAGAATTTGCTGTCATAATCCTTGAAATTAAGATATGATAACAAAAGACGCCAGTGATTTGCAAGCTGCAAATTTAGTTGCTTTGGGATTTCTGAGCATGAGAAATTTACAATCACAATAGAAGAAATGTAAAATTTCCATAAAAAAAACTCTAGAAAATAATCAAATTTTTCCCATATCAGCTGCTTTATTACTCTGATACAGAAAGAAATAAAGCTGTATTTGAATTATAAAATTGTTTTATAACTTACCGATCAGTCTCCACCAGCACAAACAGAACAAAACAAACATGTGAAAGGTCTTATTCAACACTTCAGTGACAAGTCTGAACTAATAATACTGAGAACTTTCAACCTGTTCGTCTGTTGTGTGAAATTTCCACCGACAGCGTTTGACCCTCCTATTTTACAAGACTGAACATGAACATGTTTTGAAAAAAAATGTGTGTGTGTGTGTGTGTGTGTATATATATATATATATATATATATATATATATATATATATATATGTGTGTACATATCTTCGTCTGTGTTTATAATTAATATTTATTATATATAAAAACACACACACATGCTCGCACACACACACACACACACACACACACACACACACACACACACATAAATATATAATGTATGCATGTGTTCATATATATATATATATATATATATATATATATATATATATATATAAATAAAACATAATATATATATAAATAATATATAAAGTACATGTATTTTTATATATATGTCTAGATAGTATATATACATATATACTATGTATTTGTGTGTGTGTGTATATATATATATTTAAATATATAAAATATGTGTGTACGGTGTATATATATATATATATAAAATATGTGTGTGTAAACCATTCAAAATGCAAAATGGTGTAAAAATAAAAAAGATTTAAACTACAAAGGTGTAAACATTTCAATGACATTTTATTGATTACATAAATTGTTTAATATTTTTATATTTTTAGTGTTTGAAATACCAAAGCACACATGAAACGCGTTCCATCTCACCGTACCCGTTTCACTGAAGTTCATCTTCTGAGTCAAACTGAAACATCTTGTACGTGAGATTGGCCGTTCAAAGCATTTCTGTTTTAAGGTGAAGCGTGTCTTCCTGTCCTGCTGCTAAAGCTTTTATTACTTTTTAATCTACGCAAACAATAAACCATGATCACACACACTGTTTGACACAGAGAGAGAAATACAAAAGAAACACGCTGATCATATTTTACTCATAATTAATAAATCAAGCGTCAGTTCAGGAAGGCCAGATCAGTCAAACTGCAGGATTTGGGCTTTAAATATTTCCTCATCAATTTCGGTCCATCATTTATCTGGATTGAAGACGTTACATTTAAAAAGGCCATATTATTTCCAAATACAAAATCTTGATTTTGTTTCCGGGCTCTACTACAATGGGTCAACATGTTTGAATAATACAAAAATAATATATATATATATATAATATATATAAATATATAAATAAATATAAATAATAAATATATATAATATATATATATATATATATATATATATATATATATATATATATATATATATATATATATATATATATTCCCCATATTCTCTATTATTGCTGTTCCTCTCTTCCCAGTCTGTCAGAAACGCTCTGTTTAGTTCCTGTCTCGAATAAGCTCCTCCTTCTAAAAAGCACGTCAGCTGGACCAGAGTGTTCTGATTGGTCAAGAAGTTTTTGGGCAACATAACAGCCCTTTCCATAACCACAGATTGCAATATTTGGTTTGAGGTGTTGAAACTGCGACCGAACTCGCAGAACACACACACCCGGAGCATTGAGCTGACAAACTTGTTGTGGCGCCTGAGGAGTGATTGGGGACTTGGTGATCAAAGACACATCAGTCATTTCCTACAAGTATTGAGAGTCAAACCCGCAACCTTCAGTCAGGTACCAGTCTGACATTATTCATCTTTTATTCATTGATCTTCTAAAGTAGTAATTTCTCAGTGGGTTGAAAACCTCTGAAATGGGTTGTACTGTTAACATGAACGGCTCTGCTAAACATATTCAAAACCAAAGACACTGATATCATTCACACACAGAGTGAAAGTGAAAGTTTGAAAGTATGCAATATTTTGAATAAAAACATGCCGTTGCATTCAGTTTTATTTTTCAACCCTTTAAAGAAGTAAATATCATAAAAATATGTATTGATCAATGGTTATTGTATATGTTTTGGGAGGGTATTATGTTCTTTATCAGATCCTCTGTAACAGCATCTCTTAAATAGCGCCCCCTATTGGTTAAAAGTAGCTCCACTGATAGAGAGAGATGTGATTTTCTGCTTTGGACACCAGAGAGCGAAGATGTGCTTGTTAAATTTACTGATCACATTTTGTGTGCGATACTGTAAAACGCCATGCAATGCAGTTAATATTAAATGACAGACATGGCAGCAGAGTGAAGGATGGAATCAATATTTACTAACAAACGTTATGTACATTTCTATATGATAAACTATAAAACTGAACATCTTAGCTGAGTTTATGGATGATTCCATGTTTATGGAGTAACCACTAAATTATAACAATTTCTGACATTATAATAACACAAAAATTGCGAAAACAAAATATATATGTGAATATATGGAATATATATGGAATATATGTGATATATATGGAATATATGTGAACAAAAACAAAGGTGTGAGACAAAGGTGCGAACTCTGACGTCCTTTCCAGTTGATGAAGATCAGCGTTTTTTGGGGACATTTTCGTACACAGACTCCGTCTTTGCTTTCTGCAAAAAAACACAAACACTTCTCTCTGAATAACCTTAGTCTCTTAATAAAACCTTTTAAAAAACCCAAACAGATCAGTAGAACTGAACATATATATATTTAAATAATTCTTTACTTCAGTGGTCGAACTTACATGCTGTGTTTTTATTTTTAATATGCTAATCTACAAATACAGATTTGTGTGTGTGAAAAACTGCTACTACTGAGTAACTAACGTGAAGCAGAAAGAGGAAATGACATCAATCATGACTTAACCGTTAAATCATCAATCAGATTAAGTTCTGAAGGTTTTGTCACACAGCTTCTGCTCTGAGAATGACCGTCTTTCACACAAAAGCAACAGCAGAGACACTTGTTGCTGCACGTCTGCGAACAACCAATGGCTGCTAAAGCTGCACTTCAGCTCAGATGATGATGAACCGCAGAGAAGCTGCAGATTGAGGACAGAGTTCACCACAGCTGACATGAGGAACACCTCCTACCAGTGTCCTACTTTCTGTCCAATTACAATCTAATGGTATGCAAAAATGACTTTTGTATGGTTAATTTTAGAATAACAAACCAGTTGACTAATTATAGTCAGAACTGTGTGCAGCAGATCATTTAAGTTAGTAGGCCAGAGTCACAGACCACATCACAGGCTGGCTTTGGTGTAAAGGGCTAACGTTTTTAGCCTACATGTATTAATGGTAAGTCGTAAGTTATGTGGAAAAAAAACAGTCATACTTTCAGGCAGAAAACAGAAATGGGCAAGGTGGAAGCTCACGAACCCGTCAACCATGTGGTCAACAAAGATATGCTTCAGACTGTCTGCTCTTGTGTGGAAAATTACTAGTTTTATTTATCTTTCTTTCTTTCTTTCTTAGCCAATCAGAATCATTTAACCGTCATCATTGATGTAGTTAGTAGCCTCTGTTAGAGTATAATTGCTGTAACAATGTTATTGTGTGTGGGGCGGCCTACAAACTCCTTGTGAGACTTGAAGCTTCTGCTGATGAAACTGCAAACTAAACTTCACTAAAATTTCTTCTATTGACTGCACTTCTGACTCCTGGTCTTCATTCAACGTATCTGGTCCTCGGGTCTTAACTGTAATTCCCCTACATCATCCAACAGATTTACAGGTTGAGAAATCCGATTTCAAAAGTCTATTCTGTTTTCTGAATAAAATATTTATTTTGCTCGTGCATGACTAAAGTAAATACAAATGAAAGTAAAGTTTTCACTGGCTTTGTTTGCACGCACGTACTTAACCAGCTTATGCTCATTAGCAGACAATGCATGTGGTCATTTATGACATCATAAACGGCTTAAACCAATCAACACAGTGCTCCAGAAACCCAGCAAGGGTTTCATTGTGGGGGAGGAGGACACGTATCCCAAACTCTTTCTTGACCAAAAACAATTGTGTGATGTTTATTATTAAAATATATTCTCATCTTGTGCAGCTGAAATAGAAAATGCTGTAACTGCGTGAGAGGATAATATATGAGAATTATCTTTCATTTTTAAAGCTACACAACTTGCATAACAAATGAAACACAGAGTCAAATTCACAAATGATCATGTCTAAATGTCACTACTGGGACATAACCTGATTTAGTCACGTAAACACGGTTTTCTTGCATTGGTTATTAGTTTGCATGTGAACTTGTACAATGTTATTATTAGAAGCTGATTTTAGAGAGTTATCAACAAATTAATCTGCATTGAAACATGCTCATGAATAGGAAAAATATGCAATGAATTTGAGCTCTCAGATATAATCATTTATCTTTTTTCCCCCTTTTTTGCATCTGAAAATGATAATATCCCTGTAAAATGGAAAAATTAAATCACTATTTACACTGATCAGTACATACGCTCAGTAAAAATAGCATTAAAAAGCTCCTCTTGATCTGCTCTCCGCTGAAAGCAGCAATGACAGTTGAGTCTACAAACCACCCACGTCTGTCTACTGGCCGTCTGATGCTGCGAACTTCAATCACTCCAACTGACTGCAACTTCTTACCTTTTTTCGTGTTTTTGGTTTACATAATGGAGTACCAGTTCTTTCTTCCTCCACAGTCTCGACTGCATTAACAATAATAACCACTGATTAGTTATGAGAAATTGTAATATTTCTATCTTAAAAAAAGATTATACAGATGAATTGTTTGCTCTCCTGACCTGTTTTTCTACGTTTCTTGCAGATGCAGATCGTCACGATTATAACAACAATCAGCAGAAATCCAGCAGCAGCGGAAGAGACTATATACACTATGTACATTAAAGGTAAGCTTCGATCTGCAATAGATACAATTAATCAATTTGTGTGAGTAAATATCCGCACTTCAGTGTGTAATGCGATAGATCAGCATAGTTAGCTAACATTAATCTCAACACAAACATACCTGCACATGGTTGACAGAGTTGAGTGATGTTGAGATGTTGAGTCCGGTTGCTGATGGGATTGTTCACCACACAACTGTAGAAGTCGTTGTCATTAAAGTTCACCTCTAAAGAAAGGCTTCTGTTATGGTGGGACACACTGATGCTGGACAATAAACTGTTTCCTTTGTACCAGGAGAGAGTCACATGATCAACATTCACCACTGATGAACACAACAATGAACATGATGATGAATTTGATGATGAAGAACATTGTGAAGAGTTACTGCTGATGTTAGGAGCGGGTAGAGGAGCTGGAAAATGAGGGATTAGAGAAGCGTGGGTAAATCTAGTCAACAATCTTAATTTCGGTCTAGTGAGTGTTTCTGTCATCTTAAAGTATAAAATGATCACACATGTCAATATAGAAATAAAGGAATATTTAGAGTTCAGTGCAAGTGAAGCTCAGTTAACAGCATTTGTGGCATAAGGTTCATCTTTGTCCACATGTCTCGATGAGATAAGGCAAATAATTGTTTAATCGTAAACGATGCAAAGACTGAGTTTATTGTTTTTGCCTCATCTGACAAACTGAAGTAATTTTCAGTTTTTGATACAAAATGTGTGCAGAACACTGGAGTTCTTCTAGATAGTCGATTATTGCTTGTCTGTTATCACTTCTAAAGCTTCTTTCTAAAATGGATTAATTGTCGCCCGGAAAATCTCTTGAAATAGCTATTCATGCTTTTTTAACATCCCGCTTGGATTACTGCAATTTTCTGTATTGCGGCATTTCCAATTCCCAGGTCTTTCGGCTTCAATTGGTACACAAATCGAAGGTCAAATTTCTCAAGAAAAGCCATAAATCCACTCCCATTTTGCAAGCTCTTCGTTGTCTTCCAGCTCAATTTAGGATTGATTTTTTAAAATGTGAAATTTTCTTATTTGTGTAAAAAGTGTTTACATCATCTTGCTTCTAGTTATCAGTCTGAACTATTGCAACCCTACAGCCCGTCCAATAAAAAAACGCAGATGAGATAAAGCCTTTTCTGTGGTTCAGATTTAATGGGATTTCAATAGTACAGGCGAAAGATATGAACAATAGGAATGTTTACATGGTTTTATTGTGGGAAGAATCACTTGCCAACCTTGTTGCTTTGACAACAGAACATCTAAAACCCTAAAACGACCCCAAAAAATATTATTTAAAAACCTTTACAGTTGCAGTAATTTACAGTAACCTTAACCTTTACAGTAATATTTATACTAGTTTCAAGAGAAGAATTATTGTGTTCCTATTAAATTTTAAGCTTCACATTTCTCCTTTTAAATCTTTACAAAATGTACCTCATTGAGTTCCGCTGTAAGTGCATTGCCGTAACCTTTTTCTTTTCTTGCCGTAACCCTTTTTTCTTTTCTTTTTTATAATTATTTTTGTGTTAAATGCTGTCAATTAAGTTTAACTTGTATCGAACAAAATATTCCTTAACGATTTCCTAATAACAAGAATATTTGAAGAACCAAAGCAATTGTTTCTACTCACCATAGACAGAAACACTGAATGTTTTTGATGCTCGTTTCGCTCCACTTATTAGTAGTTTATATTCTCCAGCATGTTCAGTTGTGATGTTTGTGATGGTCAGAGATCCAGTTTGATTGTCCAGTTTCAGTCTGTCTCTGAATCTCCGATCAGGACCATCAGATGTGGAGAAGACTCCAGCGCCTTTGCTGATTTCAGCTATCAGAGAGTTTTCAGCTCCATATTTCCACAGTATGTCGTCGTCTTCACGTATTTTAGTAATATCAGAGTTTAGAGTGACAGATTCTCCCTCCATCACTGACACTGAATCACCAAACACTCCTGATGAACATGAGAGAAGTTTTAGCAGCAGAAGAGACACAAAACAAAATAAAAGATGACGTTTGATATTTAATGCGTTTTAAAAGGATCTGCTTATAGAACAAAAACATTTGAAGTTACATGAAAAGTTAATTACAACAGAGTAAAACCATCTTCATTCTGCCAGACACCTTGGCGTTTCATATTTTTATATTTGTCTCATTAAAAAACAGACCTGAATCCAAAGCAGATCTCATAATAATATGTGATAGATTTGATTCAAACAGCAAATGCATGTCCTCTGACTATAATTTGACCCGTAGCAGCTTTATTTCTCTAAAACTGAAAATAAGTAGGCTGTTAAAATATGTAGAACTTACCAATCAGACCCCAACAACACAAACAAAATACAACAATCATGTGAAACATTTTCTCGGGTAGTTCAGTGAATAATCTCGACCTAATAAGACTGTCCGCTGAAAAAACTCACTCTAGTATGAGTCCTTCCCCCACTGAGTTTGACCACCCTATTAGTTCTCTCTCACACATAGACACACACACACACACATATACATGCACTGAACATGTTCAACTGGTTCAACAGTTTTCATTTCGCGTACAATATATCTTTAAAAAACTGGTGCATGTCTGAATCAATTTGTCAACATGTCCACGAAGAGCACAATGTAGAGTATTTTGAGAGTGTACCTTTCTTTACTCCATTCTTCTAATCAATGGTTATTACTTTATGTTAGCATGACAATAAATAACACACTCAACTAACTCTTTCATATGGCGAATTCATTGCAGAGCCCACGACTCAAGGAATGCAGTCACTAATAGAACTCGCTGTATAATGCGGCACGTCACGTAATCGTACCGTTTTTGGACAACTAAAACAAAATAGGGCCGTAGAATGATTCAACCCAGATATCACACATACGTCTACAAGACGTCTGTTAAAGAGCTGGAAAGCATCTGCTGTGAACAAACATCTGAGGAACATCTTTAAGATGTCAGTTTTAAATCCATTCTAAATCCTAAGCATCTTAAAGACATTTTCTAAACGATGGGACATGTTCTAGAAACGTATTGCAGATGATCTAAAAATATCTAAATCTAAAAATATAATTCCAGGTGTAAACACACATCAGATAGACTCTCTGAGCTTTCTGGGGGATCTTGGACTAGTGTCTGTGAATTTTAAAGCTCAAAAAGAAAAAGGTTTTCGGAATTTGAAGTCTGCATGTTCTGGGTGAATGAGCGCCGCCTCATCTGCACCATCTCACACTGCCCGTCTTTTAGGGAGGTGTGATTTTTGCAGCTCATCTAGTGCGTCAAACTGAAACCTGCGGTCAGTTTTCTTCAGAAACAGGGTTTGATCTGCTGGATGGACAAAGAGCTTGTGCATGAGAATGGCCATTTGTTTCATCTGTGTTCAGTTTGTGTGTGAAGGGCGTTTACCTGCGTTAACCCTTACATTCTGACTGTAGAAACTTTTATATTGTGGCACTTTTTTTTCTCGTTAAAGGGATAAATCATCATCATTTAATCATCCTCAAGTTTTTCTAATTATGTATGTTTTTTTGTTTCTGTTTGCTAGCACAGAATACCACATTTGCTGAGGTTTGCATGGTTTTAACTTATTTTAATTGGGATTTTGTCTATTCTATAACGTCAGAAGCATGTCAAGGCGCTGAGGCTTTTTCTTCTCTGTAAAGAGTGCACTCACAATAACTCGTCCGAAATCTAAAATAGCCAATAGTGGTCTTGAGGACTTAACAGACAAGAAACCATTTTAAGTCCACTTGACCCAAAGAGCAGAATGTCTTATGGAATGTCATCAGTGCCCCTCCTTTGGGAATCATTCTTCTTCTACTTCAATTTCCTTGCTTTTTAGCTTCACTAACACCATTGTCACCAACATAAGATATACTGATCATATTAAATAGATCACAGCCACTATGCTTTATTAACTAATAGTTTTAATTCCAAGATGAGGGCTGCTATTACACGTTGGCTAGAAAATATCAAGAAGATAAGAGTAGATGTTATGTTTATCAGTTTATCTCTGCAGAACACAATATGATCCGTCTTTCTTCATCCAGTTTTTCCAGTGTCTGATTGTGCTAAATTGTAACATGAGCATTTTGATAATGGTAGAATGTAATTTGGGGTGAATCTGTCAGGTTTGGGGAAAGAGTGAAGACTCAATCGCAGAGAGGAACAGGGCTTATTGGAAAAATAAAACAAAATGCAAACATAAACCACCCCGAGGGTGGTTTATGGGACTAGACAAGATGCACAATCAGGACTACAGGACTAGACAAGATGCACGCCACGACAGACGGCTAGGAATGACAACGAAGCGACACAGGACGGCAAACACAAGGAGATTAAATACACACGAGGAAGGGAAATTGATGAGAACACAGCTGGGAGGAAATCAAACTAATGACAATGAAACAAGACGGACGGGGTAACGGACAAGACATGAACACGCAGCCAATGCGGATGCGCTTCGGTGCATGTTTACATTAAACACAGATGACGCTCAGCTGGTGACAACCAAGAAAACACAACATGAAAGCACAGCCGACGTAAACACGAACTGTGTGCTTACAACACTGCACAAGGACATGAGAGCACGAGCAGCGCTTGAAACAGCGCCCACTCACATAAATTAGAGCGCGTGAGAACGAGAGCAAACACTTGTCTCACGCGCTCACAACAAGGACGAACACACGGGTCATGAATGCCCAAATCCCGGCACAAACCGAAACTAGACAAGACCAGTCTCGGGATCAGACATCATAACCCGCACATTACACACGAATCCTCGAAGCCGTGCGCACACACATCAAACATGAGACATCTGCCACAAAACAAAGAAATGACAAGACCGAATGTGGCAGAACCCTGACAGAATCAATGTGAAGAGCACAGTGTTTCCAAGGACTGTGATTTATCTGCTTTTCCTTTGTTTAATGTTTAAATAAATAAGTTTGACTCGTGTGCTTATCACTTAAAGTCATAGGCGGAGTTTGGGGGGGGCTGGGGGGGCACTGCCCCCCCAGACCAGAGCCAATTTATGCCTGCCTTGTGCTTTGAATATGTTTTTTTTGTTATTACAGAATTCATATTTTCTCGTTTTATTTGTTTTATCTTATTAGTTCTGTGTATAGAATGAGTAAGATGTGGCTAATTAATTTTTTATTACTGTATTTAATTTTTTATTACTGTAGCTTTATTACATTCTCCCGCGATTTGCGAATCTCAAAGTATCGCGGTACGTGAGTGGACGCTCGTTCTGTTTTACGCGCTGAATAAACAAAATGGACATTCGTCGTTTTTTTAATAAATCCACTACTAAAAGTGTCAAATCTATCAGAAGAGAAGACAGTGGACATCTACGTATCTCGGAAAAAGAGGCGGCTTCTACATTAGGTAAGATATTGTAATGTCTGAAGTAGTTCTATGACAGGTCAAGGGAGGATCTGTTTATTAACTTTAATCGGAATGAAGAACAACACACTGTAACAAGCGCACCCGTCTAACACACTTTTTGCCGCACTTCTGAACTCACTGTGTTAACCCCATCACTGCCGATGCAAAACAAAACAGCAACTACAACGAGTCTGTTCTATTCGCTATTCTTTGTATAAAGCAGTGGTTCTCAAATAGTGGGGCGCACGTTACCCTGGGGTACATGCTTTTTTTTGCCAGGGAGTAGGTTTTCTTGCACTGAACAAGAGCAGAAGTTCAGATAATCATCCCCTCATCCTTTGACGCCGGTGTTCACGTGTCACGTGATCAACCCCTAAATTCACAGGTGTTTTCACGTGATATCTGGCACTGAGCCAAAAAAAAAGACGGACTCAGAGCTTGTCATTTATCACAACATCTCAGTGTTTTCAACCACATAAGATTTATTTTCGGTGCCAACAAGTTGGTGACTATTTTGAATTATCTATTATACAGCGCTTTTTGTGACTGCGGTATGTCAGGTCAAGTCAAGTCAAGTCACCTTTATTTATATAGCGCTTTTTACAATGTAGATTGTTTCAAAGCAGCTTTACAGGAAAAACAATATAAACAAAGTTTGTTTGGCTGAACAGAAGCCCCAAAAGAGCAGGCGAATCAATACAATTGATGAATTTTAAGTGTTAAGTTTCCCCAACTGAGCAAGCCATAGGCGACAGCGGCAAGGAAAAAAAACTCCGGCAGGTGACGTAACGAATGAAGAATAGAATGGAGAAAAACCTTGGGAGAAACCAGGCTCAGTCGGGGGACCAGTTCTCCTCTGGCCAAAGCCAAACAGTACATGATTATTATATTGACAACAATTCAAGTCCAATATGAAGTCCAATTTGGTCCGGTTGGAGATGGGTTCATGATCGTCACAGGGGAGGGTCTAGTAGAGTCACGGTCTCCGCAGACACTTCAGGGTAGTGCTGTGCTCGTGTCCAGGTCCTTCATCTGATCTGGATACGGCCCGGATCCGGCTGCCCACGGTAACCTCGGAATAAACAGAGAACAATATCAGCGTAGATGCCATTCTTCTTCTGATGTATCGAGTACATCAGGTGTTATGGGAATGTTCTCGGTTCCGGCTTATCTAAATTATGCAGCCTAACAATCATTTTACATGATTTGGATTAAAATGTATGTATAATGTGTTATGTGTATGCCAGGTTGAAAAGATGTGTTTTTAGTCTAGATTTAAACTGACAGAGTGTGTCTGCTTCCCGAACTGTATTAGGAAGACTGTTCCAGAGTTTAGGAGCTAAATAGGAAAAGGATCGACCGCCAGCAGTTGACTTTGATATTCTAGGTATTATAAGCTGGTCAGTATTTTGGGATCGCAATAGACGTGAAGGACTATAATGTGTTAAGAGATCGCTCAAGTACTGGGGAGCTAAACCATTTAATGCTTTGTAAGTAATTAGCAAGATTTTAAAATGTATTCGGTGATTAATAGGAAGCCAGTGCAGGTTTGACAGAACTGGGCTAATATGCTCATATTTCCTGGTTCTAGTAAGAACTCGAGCTGCTGCATTTTGGACCAGCTGGAATTTGTTTATTAAGCGTGCAGGGCAACCACCTAGTAGAGCATTACAATAATCTAGCCTTGAACTCATGAACGCATGAACTAACTTTTCCGCATTTGTCTTAGAGAGCATATGTCGTAATTTAGATATATTTTTAAGATGGAAGAATGCCGTTTTACAGATGCTAGAAACATGGCTTTCAAATGAAAGATTGGTATCAAAGAGCACACCCAGGTTTCTAACTGACGACGAAGACTTGACAGAACAGCCATTGAGTGTTAGGCGGTAGTCTAGATTATTACGCGCTGAACTTTTTGGTCTAATAATTAGAATCTCTGTTTTTTCAGAATTAAGCAGTAGAAAGTTATTAGTCATCCAATTTTTTATATCGGTTATGCATTCTGTTAATTTAGTGAATTTGTTTGTTTCATCCGGATGAGAAGAAATATAGAGCTGAGTATCATCAGCGTAACAATGAAAGCTAATGCCATGCTTCCTAATAACTGCACCCAAAGGAAGCATGTACAGGGTGAAAAGCAATGGTCCTAACTAGAGTTGAGCCGGATACTCGGCTGAAACGAGTATCCGGTACGGATAATGCACTTTTGCCGAGTACGAGTATCATACGAGTAAAACGAGTCGTTATCTGTGCTCGGATTGAATAAAAATCCTCATTGGGCAGCTGAGTGTCTGCGTGCAAATTTCCTTCGTCCCGCTGCTCCGCCCTGCTCATTCACACACAGAACGCTGAGACGAGAACAGGTGTCTTTCTCTCTCGGTCACTCAGGTTCGCGGGTCTTTTCCGTTAACGTTTAGGGCAGGGTGGTAGCGCGAGCGCGAAGCATCATAAGCCATAAGCTAGACTTGATTAATACAGGAAGTGTTCGGCGCGGTAGCTGGAGCGCGGGCCATCTCGCGGGCCATTAATAAAATGATCTCGCGGGCCGGACATAATAACACGCCGGGCCGGGAGTTTGACACCTATGGTTTAGGGTTTCTTCAGCTTTAGATTTGTTTTTTATTTCAATTTGTTTGTAGTACTTGCTTATTAGCCAGTATAGTTCTGGTAAACGTGGGGTTTGCTCGGTAGTATGTGACTGTCGTTGCGTCTCTGCCTGTCGGAGATTTTTTTTTTTAACCGTCTGCTGGCTCTAACGAGTGTTTAACTTCACGCACTAAGTGTCTGACACTTTCTTGCTGTATTTCATACATAATAAATGCAGATTTTAAAAACAACGTCAGACTATTTGATCCATAGAACACACAGTCTCTCTCTTTCTCTCTCTCTCTCTCTTACTCACTCACTCACACACACGCATACCTGGCGTGGAAATTAAAAAAAAATCACACTGATCATAAAAAATTAGAAGTTAAAAAAAGAAAGTTATGTTTAAATGAAAAATCTTGTTCATTACATTTTTCTTCATAATTCCAACCGCATGTGTTGTATTCATTGTTGCAAAACTTATTTTATATAGTTTGTTTGTTCTTGTGATCAAAACCTTTGATATGAAGCTCAATGCTGATGCTGTCATGTAAATAGTTTTCTAATCAGCAATAAATATAACAATTTCTAATCGACCCAAATCAATTGCATGATTAAAAACAACATAGTAGGTACAGTCCCGCCCACTTCCTGGTTAAATCCCGCCCATTTCCGGGTTAGGCCACGCCCAGTCCGAGTACAGATACAGATACAGATAATTCATATGGTTAACAGATACAGATACAGATACAGATAATGCTGTACTCGCTCATCCCTAGTCCTAACACTGAACCTTGAGGAACTCCATACTGAACTTGTGACCGATATGACATCTCCTCATTTACTGCTACAAACTGATAACGGTCAGATAAGTATGATTTGAACCAGGCTAATGCAACTCCACTAATGCCAACATAATTTTCAAGTCTATTCAGAAGGATTTTGTGGTCAATTGTATCAAATGCAGCACTAAGGTCCAGTAACACTAACAGAGAGATACAACCACGATCGGATGATAAGAGCAAATCATTAGTAACTCTAATAAGAGCAGTCTCAGTACTATGATATGGTCTAAATCCTGACTGGAAATCCTCGCAGATGCTGTTTCTTTCTAGAAAGGAACATAGTTGTGAAGATATTGCCTTTTCTAGAATCTTTGACAAAAAAGGTAGATTCGATATCGGCCTGTAATTAACTAATTCTGTAGGATCAAGTTGTGGTTTTTTAATAAGCGGTTTAATTACGGCCAGCTTAAAGGTTTTTGGTACGTATCCTAATGACAAAGATGAATTAATAATATTAAGGAGAGGATCTATGATCTCTGGAAGCAACTCTTTCAGTAGCTTAGTTGGTATTGGGTCTAGCATACATGTTGTTGATTTTGATGATTTAACGAGTTTAGACCAGTGATTCCCAAACTGTGGTCCGCGGACCACTAGTGGTCCGTGAGGGTACTGCAGGTGGTCCGTGGAAAGGCAAAATAAAATAATATTTTACCTTCATTTTACCAGGAAATTCCCATAAGAAATTTTGTAAGGAATATGTAGGCCTATATTGATATAACATTTACATTAAAGTTATTCTGCGATTACTAAAATAGGCCAGTGGTGTTCGGAAAATAATGTTGATATGGAAATAAGCCTGTTGTTCAAATTAACCTGTGTTGGGTGCTGCCCCTTTAAGGACGCTAATTCGGTTCCCATGGTGATCAACGCACAACAAAACAAACCCACTGAGGGAAAGAAAGGTTGCCATGTTAAAACCACGCTAAACTTTTACTTCAATTACAGTTAAAATTACAATTTAAACTTTATATTCCCAGCGTAATGAGTAATTAATATGTTGTTTTAAGTAAATTAATAATTTCTGATGTGATACTGTATATAGATCGCTATTTGAAATTAGCGCCTAAACGTCTAATATTATACGCTTGTTTTTTTATGTTTATGTAGCTATTTACTGTGTTTTAAGTTGCTTGTTGAAATGTTAATGCAGTACATGTTACATTTAGCTGATAAACAAAGTTTAGTATGTGTGTTGTCCTTTAAGGACAACAGAATTTTCTAATGCTTTATTTTTATTGCACTGGTTCTCAGGAAGAATGTGAAGTTCTTTACTTATTTTATTCTGTTTTTCTTCCTCATATGTTAACATTAATATAATCCGCTATGTAACGACATTACTTCCGGTTATTTCACTTCCGGTTATTTCACTTCCGGTTAGCGCTTTTCTGGTTCCGCTAGAAAACACCAAAAACAGACACATCAATCTCGTCCATACACTATAAAATGTCATAGAGGCAATGCTGTAAGTTCATCGAGGTGACATTAGACATGTTAAGATTATATATTTACATGTATTTGTTTTATAAAACGATCTTTATGAGTTATTATAGATAAGCTAGCATTGATGCTAACCGCTACATTTTGAATAGCACTTATTGTTTGTTACAGTTGTGTATAATTGAATGTTTAGCCAAGATATGCACACTGAATGTTGTTGTATTGTTTATTACAGTTTTCACCATATGCTACATGAAAGAGATAAAGGGAAAGTAAATGGTTAACCTTGCTACGACCTTGTCTTCATTGGCTGTGGTTTAACTTGGTGTTTAGTCAGAGTTTCTACACACTGCACGAGAACACTACAGTGAAAAAGCACCATTTGACGTTTGAAGTGGTTAAGATGGCAACGAGCAGCAAGTCGTCTGTGTGCAGTGCTAGAAGTGGCAAGTCATCCACATCATCATCCTGTGCGGCCCTTGCCCGGGCCAGAGCTGAAGCTGCTAAAGTGAGAGCATCATATGCTAGCCAAGAGGCTAAACTGAAAATTGAAAAGGCTACAAAAGATGCTCAAAATCAACTGGAAACAGTAAGAATAGACACTGAGTTAGAAGTGTTAACTCTACATAGAGAAGCTGATGCGGCTGCAGTGGAAGCGCAAGTGCTGGAAGATGCTGAACTATCTATGCATGCAGCAGTTGAAAGAGGAAGATCTGAATCAGAGAATGCTAAAATTGAACGTGTCAGTGAATATGTCAATTCTCAAATCAACCTCCAAAGTCATTCTCCCCCTCCACTCTTATCAACCTTACCTGTCACTCCTCCACTCCATGCTAAATCACATGACAGCTTCATAACATGGAGTCCACCTGGAAAAGACATTTCACATGCACAGTCTATTAACAAACCGAAATCTGAGAAAGCTGGACTTGCAACAAACCTACCTGATAAGTCTGAAGTCAGAAACTTCATTATGAACGAGCATGCTAAGCCATATGTTCCTCGATATGTTCCTCCAGCTAGCACACCACCTCAGACAGAGCCTTTGGCACAGTATTTAGCACGACGAGACCTTGTCAGTTCAGGACTGTACCAATTCGATGATAAGCCAGAGAATTATCGGTCATGGTATTCTTCATTCACCAGTGCAGCCTGTGAAGTGCATCTCACAGCAACGCAAGAATTAGACCTAATGACTAAATGGCTGGGAAAGGAATCTGGTGAACAGGTGAAACGCATCCGCTCAGTGCATGTCAGCAACCCTAATGTTGCTTTACACAAAGCATGGGAAAGGCTACGTGAGTGCTATGCTGCACCAGAAATAATTGAAAAATCACTGTTTCAGCGGCTGGACAGTTTTCCTAGAATATCAGCTAAAGACCACACCAAATTGCGTGAACTTGGGGATTTGCTCATGGAAATCCAAGGGAGTAAAGAAGACGGTTACCTTACAGGTCTGTCATACCTTGACACTTCACGTGGTATTGGACCTATCGTAGAAAAGCTTCCATATGGGCTTCAGGACAGGTGGGTGACTTCTGGGTCATGGTACAAAGAAGAAAATCACGGTCAATTTCCTCCTTTTGAGTTTTTCTGTAAGTTTGTTTGCTCTGAGGCAAAGAGACGAAATGATCCTAGCTTTATGTATCAAAGCAGTGCTATAACACCCGCAAAGCTTGACAGATCCATTGTGAAGAGTTTCCATACCAACAAACCCATCTCAGTACACAAAACAGATGTGTGTGTTGCCAATGACGACCCCAACAAAATCTGTCCATTACACAATAAGCCACACCCCTTGAAAAGATGCAGAACATTCCGAAACAAACTCCTCGATGACAGAAAAGTCTTCCTCAAAGAGAAAGGAATATGTTTCAAATGCTGTTCTTCGGTTTCCCACCTTGCCAAAGAATGTAAGGCTTATGTGAAGTGCATTGAATGTGGCAGCACCAATCATGATGCAGCCATGCACCCTGGCCCATCATCTCAAGCAGTTAAGGCTCCTTCACCGTCGCAAGAGGACGGCGGGGAGGGAGAAGATCATCCTAACACAGCTGTTGTCAGTACAAGTTGTACAGAAGTTTGTGGTCCAGATCAGTGGAGCCGCTCATGCTCAAAAATCTGTCTCGTGAAGATTTACCCCATGGGTTCCAAGGACAAGGCCATCAAAGCCTATGTAATTCTGGATGACCAAAGCAACCGTTCATTAGCCAGACCCGAGTTCTTTGAGCTGTTCAATGTGGAGAGCAAGCCATTCTCATACCATCTCAGAACTTGCTCTGGTGTCGTAGAAACGTCCGGCAAGAAAGCGGAAGGATTCCAAATTGAGTCACTAGATGGAAAAGTCCTCATCTCTCTTCCCCCACTCATTGAGTGTCATGAAATCTTGAATAATCGATCTGAAATTCCAACGCCAAGTTCAGTTCTACACCAGCCTCATCTCCAACACATTGCCAAGCACATTCCAGAATTGGAACCAGATGCAGAAATACTTCTGCTACTTGGAAGAGATGTCATTAGGGCACACAAGGTCAGGCAGCAGGTTAATGGACCAAGCAACGCTCCCTTTGCCCAACGACTGGACCTGGGCTGGGTAGTAATAGGAGAAGTTTGTCTAGGTAACGTACACAAACCAACGGTAAGCACATTCAAGACCAATGTGCTGGAAAGTGGTCGCCATTCAATTTTTCAACCCTGCACAAGCTTTATGCAGATCAAAGAGATGCAGCAAAACTGTAACATGTCTGGCAAAACAACTGAGAAGACGTTAGGACAGACAGTGTTTATCAGAACTGAACATGACAACAAACCTGCTCTATCTGTGGAAGACAAAGCTTTCTTAAAAATAATGGACACAAATATTTACAGAAACGATACTAACAGCTGGGTAGCTCCTCTACCATTCAGAGAACCACGCCAGCCCTTGCCAAACAACAAACAGCTGGCAGTTAATCGTTTTACATCCCTGCAACGTACCCTGAAGAGGAAACCAGAAATGCAGCAACAGTATGTGGCATTCATGGAAAATATCTTTTCTAATGGACATGCTGAGGTAGCGCCACCACTAAGTGGAGATGATGAGTGCTGGTATCTTCCAACATTTGGGGTCTATCATCCTAAAAAACCCAATCAGATCAGGGTTGTCTTTGACTCCAGCGCTCGATACTCCGGTGTCTCTCTCAACAATGTGCTCCTCACAGGCCCCGACTTCAATAACTCTCTAGTGGGTGTCCTCCTACGCTTTCGGAAAGAGAAAGTTGCAATTGTAACGGACATTCAGCAAATGTTTCACTGTTTCTTGGTGCGGGAAGACCATCGCAACTTCCTACGTTTTTTATGGCACAAGGACAATGATGTCAGCAAGGAAATAGTTGAGTATCGAATGAAGGTCCACGTCTTTGGAAATGGGCCATCTCCTGCAGTGGCCATCTATGGGCTGCGAAAAGCCATCAGAGAAGGTGCAAAAGAGCATGGTGATGATACTGTCAAGTTTGTGGAAAGACATTTTTATGTTGATGATGGTTTAGTATCTGTACCGTCTGAAGCGGAGGCAATCGATTTGCTCCAACGAACACAGGCCTCATTAGCAGAGTCAAACCTCCACTTACACAAGTTTGCTTCAAACTCTCAGACAGTCATGAAAGCTTTCCCACCTGAAGAATATGCTCCAGTAATCAAGGACCTAGATCTGAGTGGAGAAACATCACCCACGCAACGGAGTTTAGGTTTGCTGTGGGAGATCACGAGTGATACATTCACGTTCTCCACATCAATCAGTGACAAACCATTTACTCGCCGTGGAGTCCTCTCCACTGTCAACAGTGTTTTCGATCCTCTGGGTCTACTGGCACCTGTCACGATCCAGGGAAGAGCGCTTCTGAGAGAACTCACCGCTGAACTGTCAGATTGGGACACACCACTCCCGAAGGACAAATTAAGTAGATGGGAAGCCTGGAGAGATTCTCTCCAAGACCTAAAACAGCTTCATGTTCAGCGTGCATGCACAAAAACCTCACTCACTGAAGCGGTGCACACAGTATTGTGTGTATTCTCGGATGCATCGACCAAGGCCATAGGTGCTGTGGCGTATCTGAAAGCACTTCAGAAAGATGGGCAAGTTGAAGTAGGATTTGTTATGGGCAAGGCAAAGTTAGCGCCCCTGTCCGAACCTACAATCCCAAGACTTGAGCTGTGTGCTGCTGTCTTAGCAGTAGAGATGGCTGATCTCATCCAGGATGAGCTAGATCTAGAGTTGAATGACATACAATTCTTTACAGACAGCAAAGTGGTGCTTGGGTACATTTATAACGAGACAAAACGGTTCTATGTGTACGTTCACAACAGAGTTCAACGTATCCGTCAGTCCTCAAAACCTGAGCAGTGGCACTATGTACGGACGGAAGAAAATCCTGCAGATCATGCGTCAAGATCCTTATCTGCATCCTCCCTGGCAAAGACCTCTTGGTTCACCGGTCCCTCCTTCCTGCGTCAGTCACCTGCAGAGAAAATGCAATCGAATGAGACATTTCAGCTAATTGAACCTGAAAAGGACTCAGAAATCCGAACACAAGTACAAACGTGTGCTACTAACCTGGAAGAACCAGAGCTTACCTCTGACCGTTTCCAACGGTTCTCCACCTTTACCTCTTTAGTAAGAGGAGTAGCATTCCTAGTTCACATGGCAAAATCCTGCAAACACACGGACCAAAAAAGTAAATGCAAAGGTTGGCACCGATGTGACTTACCTCGTACTCCGGATGAAATGGACCAAGCAAGGAACGTAATTCTTAAAGCAACACAAAAGGCTGCTTTTGCAAAAGAACTTTCAGATCTCCACCTTAAACAAGCAGTATCCAAAAGCAGCCGCTTATGGAAACTCAGTCCTATCATAGAAGATGATTTCATTTGTGTTGGAGGACGACTAAAATACTCAGAGGTTACAACTGGAGAAAAGAACCCTATAATTCTTCCCAAAGATAGTCACGTCTCCCTACTGCTCACCCGTCATCACCATGAGAAAGTGAAACACCAAGGCCGTCACTTGACGGAAGGAGCAATCAGGGCAGCGGGATTGTGGATCTTGGGAGGCAAGACGTTAATCAATGCAGTAATTCAAAAATGCATAACCTGTCGCAAGCTTCGTGGAAAGCTGGAGGAGCAACTCATGGCAGACCTGCCTTCTGAACGACTCAAAACCTGCCCTCTCTTTACGTATGTGGGCCTTGATGTATTTGGACCCTGGTCTGTCATGACCAGACGCACCAGGGGAGCACAGGCAGAAAGCAAGCGATGGGCTATTATGTTCTGCTGTATGAGTTCAAGAGCTGTACATGTCGAGGTCATTGAGTCTATGGACACGTCAAGCTGCATAAATGCTCTCAGACGATTCTTTGCACTCAGAGGACCTGCAAAGCAGCTCCGTTCCGACTGCGGTACAAATTTCATTGGAGCGTACAAGGAGCTTGGAATGGACAAAATGGTGCAGAGGTACCTCAGCGAGCAAGGATGTAGCTGGGAATTCAACCCACCACACAGTTCTCACATGGGAGGCTCATGGGAGCGCATGATTGGCATTGCCAGAAGAATCTTAGATTCAGTGTTTCTGCAATTGAACACTCGCTTAACTCATGAAGTTCTTTGTACACTAATGGCAGAAGTTACTGCTATCATCAATGCACGACCACTCTTACCTGTGTCTACAGACCCGGAACAACCTTTCATACTTTCACCGTCAATGCTCCTAACACAGAAGTCAGGAGTGCCACCTCCTCCTGGAGACTTCTCAGTCAAGGACCTGTACACTAAGCAATGGAGACAAGTTCAGGCTCTTGCAAACCAGTTCTGGACCCGCTGGCGTCGTGAATACTTACCTTGCTTACAACATAGACAGAAGTGGACAGTACCTCGCAGAAATCTTCAAGTCGGAGATCTAGTTCTGCTCAGGGACAAGCAGGTTGCCCGCAACTGCTGGCCCATGGCCAGAATCACTACTATATTCCCTGGAAAAGATGGACATGTAAGAACGGTTGAAGTGACGACAAGTGACCAAGGCAATATAAAAACCTTTCTAAGGCCAATTGCAGAAGTTGTCCTACTTCTACCCAAAGACTGATCTAGAGGTTAAGGTTCAGCACTCTCATAAATTCATAGTGACCTCACATAGGTCAGGCGGGGAGTGTGTTGTCCTTTAAGGACAACAGAATTTTCTAATGCTTTATTTTTATTGCACTGGTTCTCAGGAAGAATGTGAAGTTCTTTACTTATTTTATTCTGTTTTTCTTCCTCATATGTTAACATTAATATAATCCGCTATGTAACGACATTACTTCCGGTTATTTCACTTCCGGTTATTTCACTTCCGGTTAGCGCTTTTCTGGTTCCGCTAGAAAACACCAAAAACAGACACATCAATCTCGTCCATACACTATAAAATGTCATAGAGGCAATGCTGTAAGTTCATCGAGGTGACATTAGACATGTTAAGATTATATATTTACATGTATTTGTTTTATAAAACGATCTTTATGAGTTATTATAGATAAGCTAGCATTGATGCTAACCGCTACATTTTGAATAGCACTTATTGTTTGTTACAGTTGTGTATAATTGAATGTTTAGCCAAGATATGCACACTGAATGTTGTTGTATTGTTTATTACAGTTTTCACCATATGCTACATGAAAGAGATAAAGGGAAAGTAAATGGTTAACCTTGCTACGACCTTGTCTTCATTGGCTGTGGTTTAACTTGGTGTTTAGTCAGAGTTTCTACACACTGCACGAGAACACTACAGTATGCGTTTGAGACGCAGAGAATGTTTGATGTAAATAATACTAATTGTAGATTGTTTTTGTTTTTACAGTTTTGACCACACACATATGCACATAGCCACAGACATACACAAATACTCAACAAACTTTAACTACTACAACAACGACCAAATGTGTATATTGTTAGTTCTGCACAAGAGGAATAAAAGACAACATCAAAATCCAACTTAATGTTATCATTTCATTGGTAACAACCTGATTATGCCCTCGGGCACATGAGTAAATAAATAAATTAAATATGTGGCAGCCGTTGTGTGGAGTAAACTTTCTTTTAACAAGCCTGTTGTCAGGGTTCTGCCACATTCGGTCTAGTCATTTCTTGGTTTTGTGGCAGAGCTCTGACACTGCCGTTATGTCTCTAGTTGTGTGTGTGCGTGCGCGCGGCTTCGAGTACTCGACTCGCGTGCGCGCGCGCGTCTGTGACGTCTTTTGTGCGAGTTATGATGTCCGGTCCCGATACTTTGGTCTGGTACAGTTTCGTTTTGGATCGGGATTCGGGATTTCATAACTCGTGTGTTCGTCCTTGTCGTGAGACAAGTGTTTTGCTCATTCTCACGCGCTCTACGTTATGTGAGTGGGCGCGGTTTCACGCTCTGCTCGTACCGCGCGCTCTTGTGTCCTTGTCCTGTGTTGTAAGCATGCGGTTCGTGTTTACGTCGGCCACGTGCTTTCATGTTGTGTTTTTGTGATGCATCTTTGTTTAATGTCAACAGGCGACGATTCGCTTTGGCTGTGTGTTTGTCTCATCAATGTGTAACCCTCCCACCTTGTTTCCCTGCTTTAGTTTGATTTGTTCCTAGCTGTGTCCCATTCAATTACCGTTCCTCGTGTGTACTTAATCCATCCGTGTCTGTTGTCTTGTGCTGGTTTCTCGTCGTTTATAGTTGTGTGGTCCTGCCTCTTGTCAAGTTCTGTTAAGTCAAGTTTCTAGTCTAGTCTAGTCCAGTCCAGTTCAGTTCATGTTCAAGTCTAGTTCATGTTCTAGTCCTAGTCCTGTTTTCCCCCTCGAGGTGGTATTTGTTCTGTTTTATTTTTCGTTTTTGTAACAATAAAATCCCCACTCGTCTGCAACATTGAGTCCTCGTCACATCCCTTCACCCAACCTGACACCTGGTGCACACTGATGTGATGACTAGATATAGTAGTGCTAATAAGCCTATTTAGAGGTGCGGATTAATTCAGGTAAGACTGTGTGTAGACATTTTATTATGTGTGTTATGAGGTGGTCCGCAACATTTTTTGATTACAAATAGTGGTCCACACACACAAAAAGTTTGAAAACCACTGGTTTAGACAATTCTTCCTCCCCAATAGCAATGAAGGAGTGGAATTTTTCTTCGGGGACACTAAAATTTACTGTATTTTGTGATATTGTAGTAGACGGTTGCATGGTTATAATTTTCTCTCTAATATTATGAATTTTGCAAGTAAAGAAGTCCATGAAGTCATTACTGCTGTGCTGTTTTAAAGCATCTGGGGTTGAGGCTTTATTTCTTGTTAATTTAGTCACTGTCTCAAATAAATACCTAGGGTTGTATTTGTTTTCTTCTAAGAGGGTGGAAAAGTAAGCAGATCTAGCTGATTTTAAGGCTTTTCTGAATGCAATAGAGCTGTCTTTCCATGAAATGCGAAAAACCTCTAGCTTAGTTTTTTTCCAGCTCCGCTCCATTTTTCTGGCTGCTCTCTTGAGGGCCCGGGTGTGCTCGTTGTACCACGGTGTTGGACTATTTTCTTTAATCTTCTTTAAGCGCAACGGAGCAACAGTGTCTAAAGTGCTGGAAAAGAGAGAGTTAATAGTTTCTGTTGCAACATCAAGTTCTTCTAGGCTATCTGGGATGTTAAGTAGATCAAACTGATCAGGAAGATTATTTATAAAGCTATCTTTTGTGTTAGGAGTGATAGTTCTACTATATTTATAACAGGGAGTTAGTTTTTCGACTTTGGCTAAAGGTAGTCTACACGCAACTAAGTAATGATCTGAGATGTCATCGCTCTGCTGTAGAATTTGAACAGTATCAACATTGATCCCATGCGACAATATTAGATCTAAAGTATGATTATGAGAATGAGTGGGTCCTGATACATGTTGTGTAACTCCAATAGAGTTTAAGATGTCTCTAAATGCCAATCCCAATGCGTCTTTTTCATTATCTACATGGATATTAAAATCACCGACAATTATGACTTTATCTGCAGACATTACTAGTTCTGAGAGAAAATCAGCAAATTCTTTGATAAAGTCTGTATGGTGCCCTGGCGGCCTGTATAGAATAGCCAGCACAAAAGTTAAACAGGAATTATTACTTGCACTAGATAATTTTACATTAAGGACCATCGCTTCAAAAGAATTATATTTCAAATTAGACCTTTGAGCAGTACTGATCGTGTTACTATAAATTACAGCAACACCTCCTCCTTTACCTTTCAGACGAGGCTCATGTTTATAATAGTAATCTTGAGGGGTGGACTCATTTAAAGTAATGTAATCGTCTGGTTTTAGCCAGGTTTCTGTCAAACACAGCACATCTAGTTTATGATCTGTAATTATATCATTTACAATAAGTGCTTTTGAGGAAAGGGATCGTATATTCAGCAACCCAAGCTTTATCATTTGTTCATTTGTGTTATAACCGTTCTTAGTTGTTTGTAAATCAATTAAATTTTTACCCTTAAACGGTTTTGAGAGTTTTTTGTATTTGCTAATTCGTGGAACAGACACAGTCTCTATAGGATATCTAGGAGAAAGAGTTTCTATGTGTTGTAATTTATCTGACCTCTGTGACGTGAGACAGCTAGCAGACGGTCGGTTTAGCCAGTTTGTCTGCTTCCTGACCTGGACCCCAGTTAGTCAAGGTTTAGCTCTAAGACTATATGCCAAATTACTAGAGAGAAGAGCGGCACCATCCCAGGTGGGATGAATACCATCTCTTTTTAACAGGTCAGGTCTGCCCCAAAAACTTTTCCAATTGTCTATAAACCCTATGTTATTCCGCGGGCACCACTTAGACATCCAGCCATTGAGTGAGGATAATCTGCTAAGCATCTCATCACTCCTGCGCATAGGGAGAGGTCCAGAGCAAATTACAGTGCCTGACATCGTACTTGCGAGTTCACACACCTCTTTAATATTAGTTTTAGTGATCTCCGACTGGCGAAGTCGGACATCATTAGCGCCGACGTGAATAACAATCTTAGAATATTTACGATTAGCCTTAGCCAGCACTTTTAAATTTGCTTTGACGTCAGGCGCTCTGGCTCCCGGCAAACATGTGACTATGGTGGCTGGAGTCTCTATTTTCACATTCCGAGTAATAGAATCGCCAATCACTAGGGCACTTTCAACAGGTTTCTCAGTGGGTGCGTCACTGAGTGGGGAGAACCTGTTTGATGTTCTAATCGGAATGGAACAGTGGTTTTTTGACCCGCGATTATGCCGTCTCACAGTCACCCAGTTGCCCTGCTGCACGGGCTCTACAGCCGGAACCGAACAATGTACAGGGTTTGCTAAGCTAGTCGCATCCAAAGTAGTATCTAAAGCCCTTGCATTCTTACTATCCTCGATTAAAGTTTGGATGCGTGTCAGGTGACAAGCATGACGCGTTACCATGGAAACAATGAGGCGAAAGTTTTTGCCGCGAAATGTTTACCTCTTCCTAGGGGGGCGTGACAGAAAATAATTGAGAAGCACTGGTATAAAGTCATTGTTCATTGTAAATGTATTTTATATGTAAAATTAATGATATATAAATATGGTATTAAAAAAACTGAGCTCAGTCTGGTGCCCCCCCAAGCACAAAAGTGAAACTCCGCCTATGCTTAAAGTATATTAGTCACTTCTTCTGGTTAACCATTTCAGTAACGCTCCGACACGGCTGACTAGACTACTTGTCTTTCCTTCCTTTTTTAACTCTCCTTTTCGATGTTTCTCTCGGATCTGTTTGGACTCGATTGCTGCTGTCTCCCACTGGATTGCTTTCGTTTTAGTTCGGTGTCAAAATAAGAAGAGAAAATACTTATTTTCCCCACAGCATCTGCATTTTTCATAGAAGAGATGATGATCTTATTCATCCAACTATGGGTTTTACAGCTTGGTAAGCATGCATTTGTTTCTGGTGAACGATAAGTGAATGGCGATTGTAATGGATTTTCATGTAATGACGATGGCTTTCGGTTTCACAGTGCAGCAAATAAAATCGCATCTTTGTGATTTTTTAATTCAGGTGACGCATCAGCCACGAAATCTTTTTTGTTATATTTTTTTCCCATTTAATTTCGTTCACTAACTGAACTGACAGGTATTCATCAAAGCATGTCTTACTTAGCCTGACTCGCATATTATTTTATTGCTGACTCACATATTCCTCCATGCAGTGAATATTCTACCCTATAATAAGATGTTACACACCTTCAATAACCTAATTTTTTATTAGTAGAACGCACTAATGGTCAGTACTATAGGGTTTTCCCATAGAGAATACACTCCTCATATCAAATTATTGCTGTATTTTGGAAATATATGACTTTCCCTATCAACTGCGGTTACTTTCACTTTGGATGAGGCACTACAGCTCCCAAAATAAATACTGATGGTTGTTGAGGAGGCAGTTGAGGAGGTTGTGCCTCATTCCTTTGCTGAATTATGTTTTATGGCCGGCTGAGCAACAAAGCTTTGTCATATAAATAATAAGAGCAACTCTTCCTGCCGCCGCGAGCGCAATCTCCCCATTGCTGGTTTCTGTTATTTCCCGAAAGTCACACTGAAGTTTCAGGGTCGTGGATGGGACCAGTTTCCTGTGTTTACTCCCCAAACTTCCAATCATTCACAATAATCAGGGATTTAAGCAACAGGATTATAGGGCGACGCCCAAGATGCAACTGCAGTATTCTTGCGTTTTTGGACTGAACCAATCACATGCCAGAGACAACAAATGCTGTGTTCTTATTGGCTACAGCACTTGTCAATAACTGTGAAAGTTAATATAAAGAGATGCGTGATAAGTCTGATATTTAAGTCCCACTTGAGTGGTTTAAAACAACTAATTCAAAAGGTCAACTAATTGCATTTAATATTAACTTATTTTGTGATAGAGATGAAATCAATTGCAATTAATTTGCATTTAGTTAGTCGAAAAAATTACATTTAATTCACACTCAAGTGTGTCCTTTAAAGTATGTTATTTGTGTATACACTCTATAAAAGTACAGTAAAGTGCAGTTTTTTCCTCAAGGGTGATTACGCTGATTATCAACAAAATGTTTAGATTGTGCAGAAAATCTAAATGAACTATGATCATTGTATGTGTCCTACTTTCTTAAAAGTGATTCATGATTATTTATCGATTTCTTCTCCAGGTGTTTCTGGTGTTGATACAGATGAAGTGTCAGTGATGGAGGGAGATTCAGTCACTCTAAACACTGGTGTTCAAACAAAACAACAAGAAAATATTAAATGGTATTTTAATTTCACCCGCATCGCTCAAATCACTGGAGATCTCAGTTTCATCTGTACAGATGTTCAGTGTAATGAAGGAACTGAGAGATTCAGAGACAGACTGAAGCTGGATCATCAGACTGGATCTCTGACCATCATGAACACCAGAAACACACACTCTGGAGTTTATCATCTACAGATCATCGGCAGCAGTAGCAGCAGTACCAAGATATTTTATTTTACTGTAAATGGTGAGTCATTTATTGAATGTTTAAAGATTTGATTAAATCACAATGTGGTCATTGTTACATTGGTTACTTTCAGAGCGATGTATTATCTTTTCACTTGAAATGACTTCTAGGTTCTGACATCATACCCGCTCTATTTATGTTGCTTATGCTGTGTTTCAGACAAGGTTAGTTGTGGCTAAATTAAATGTCCCACTTCGGAATTCAGTTCGGAGTTCCAGGTAATCAGACATCATGTTCAGGTTGACCACATGATGTCGCCACAACACAAGAGTGTGTCATGTTTTTCTGACTAAAGCAGAATATAACCAACATAAAATCACTTTGAAAACACCTGACAAAAACAAAATCAAATGTATTATTACATAAACTAATCCCACCTAATATTAAAGTTTGTTTTTGCGTTGTTTTCTCATTGGAAGCAGGACTTGGCGACATCTTGGAAGTGACGTCTCTCTGAGGTTGGGGTTGATCAAGTGACGTTCAAAACATTATTTCCAAGAAAAAGGGAAAAATCCTAATTCTGAGATGTCTGGAAGGCAGCATTAAACCTAGAAAATATAACCTACCATTTTTGTGTTTTGTTGCTTTTTTCCTCCAGACATATTGAGAGTCATTTTTTGGTATGTTCATTTATTCTTTATATTCATCCAAATAATTAATTTGATTAATTTATTAAATTTAATTTATTTTACCATGGTCAGTAATAACGGAAGTTAATGGTTTGCTTCGCGACCAGTTTGAAAATTCTGTGTGAAAGGTGGAAAGGTCAGAATTGGTAGAAATCGGCTTCAGACTCCTACAGCTGAATCCTCTATCCTGTTGCATATGTTTATGAGTTTCAGATGTTCCTGGTGCAGAGACGGATAAAACAAAGATAAAGTCAGTGAAAGAAGGGCAGGCTGTAACTTTATTTCCTGGAGTAATGAAAACCCCCAAACATGTGATGACATGGTACTTCAATGACAGTCGTATAGCTGAAATCACTGGAGATCAGAGTAAGATCTGTACAGATGATCAGTGTGATGAGAGATTCAGAGACAGACTGAAGCTGGATCATCAGACTGGATCTCTGACCATCATCAACACCACAGACACAGACACTGGGGTTTATCAACTGAAGATCATCGCTAACAGCAGCAGCATCTGCCGTCAGAGCATCATCAGCATTAACAGTGAAAAGAGCTCTAGTGAAACTGTCACTAGTGAGTATAATTTTTTTTTTTAAATCCATTGTACTTCTCACACACTGCGGACAGACATTGATACTCTAAATCCCTTATGAAAGTAAATTTAAAATTTAAAATTTATACATTAGTCCTTTAAAAATGTATTTAGATCGTTGTATGTCAAGTGACACTTGTTATTTAACATCAACACTTTAAAATCGGTCAGTTTTCCCATGAGCACCTGATTACAATTTAGCATTCACTCAATAGCACACAACTGATGAATTTGGAGTATAAGCATCAATTATTGTCAATCTCGGTTATAATGACTCTCTTTTTGTATTACAGATTGGAATTTGTATTTACTTGCTATACCAGGAGCAGTTGTCGGTGTTGTGCTGGTGTTTGCAGGAGTTACTGGTGAGAATTTCTGGTTGTGTGTTTTCTGTGTGTCATGTGGTTTCATTCAGTCATCATTACTTAAACTAATGTAATAACTATTTAACATAGTGATGCTTTTTAGACGTGAAGTTGTGTTGGGAAGACGTGTTGGGAATTTTAAATTGCAAGCTAGATGTTTCTCCTATTATAAAAAATGTTGATTATTAAAAAGGAAAAGGAAATCTAACAAAATGATTCACAATTTAATTAAACTTCAGTTCACTTGACAGTAATTTAACAATTTCACCTGAATCTCTGTTGTTCGACTGGCTATGAAAATTTCCTAGAAAACAAAATCTTCAATGCTTCCATAAACATTTACAATGGTTCACAACTGCAAAATTAGACAGAGTTCATTCAATCACATTCAGGAAGGCCTTGCGTCGTCATGTTGAAGCGAATGTAGGTCCAACGGATGGGCAGAAAAAACCCTGACCTCTGCATATGTCACCACATTTGTAAAATTTTACTCATAAATTTAAAAAGTGCAGTTAACCAATTTTGACGGCAAACGTTATTTCAACGTTATGTGTTCTCGCAGAAAAATGTAACACATAAATGTTTCTCTTTGAATCCTCTCTGATATTCTTAATATTAACTCTTGAGTTAAACTTCTTTTCATCTCACAGTGAATATTTGTTATTTCCACTGAAATTGGTGAAGCGGGACTTAAGCTTCAATCTCACGTAATTATCATTTATCACACTAACAGATGAGTGTTTTGTGTCTGTGTGTTACTGAAATGTCAATCCTGTTCATTTCCTTTACCTTCTGTGAATCTGTTTTCTTCTTGCAGGTGAACGATGTAGAAAACCTGAAAATCTCCCATTAAATGATAAATCTTATCAAACTGACGATTGGACAGAGTTTTATTTACACTATGTATAATTCTGTCACAACCATTTAGCTTTTAAACATTTCTCTCAAAACAGAGATTTCAAGCAATTTGTTCAGCACAGTGATGATTTTGAAGCTTTGTGACATTTTCCTGGGTTTAACTAACCCTTGGAGTTATTCTAGCACTGTTACGCACAGTGGCCACTACATTCGACAGCTTTTTCCTTTAAATGCGCCTGTTTCAATGGTGTGGCTGCATAGGCTGGGTCACTCCATAGGCTTTCACCCAGTGGCCAGAGGTTGTAATGACAACTACAATGTCTAAAATTAAATCAATAAAATCAGAGTATTTACTGTAAACAAAATTTAAAAAGTGCAGTTAACCAATTTTGTCGGCAAACGTTATTTCCACTATAGCTCTGCACACCGTTGAACGGTTAAGCAAGACAAAATTACTTGTACCTGTAATTAGTATGGTAACATGAACAGTTGTGTGGCTTTTCAGCTGAGAGAGATGCTTTTTAAGATATATATGAGTACGATTTTCCAAAACCAGAAGAGAAAGTGACAAACGGGTATTTCATTTCGAGGAAGCTTCTTCTCAGTGATCGGATGGCACATCAACCGTGGCCATGTTGTTAAAGCCAAAGATTATTTCAAGTCTGGCGTGAATAGAAGATGCGTATTGAAATAACCTTTCAAAGTTTACTCCATATATAAGAAACAAAGAGTAATCCATACATAACAAACCATAGTCCGTATGTATTGGGTCTCAATAAGACAGCATTTATTAATGATTTTAATCAATTTAACCATATAAGCTACACTGAAAATGCCTTACAATACACTGGTGCAAATAGTATAGCAAATAGCATGTAGTTTTACAAATTACCTCAAAAGGGAAATTGGGGACAGGGGAAATGTTTCATTTTAGGGGGTTCAGTCCCCAATGAGGGTATGATTAAAAAAAATATTTGTTTGACTAAATAAATTAATTTAATTTAATTTAATTTAATTTAATTTAATTTAATTTAATTTAATTTAATTTAATTTAATTTAATTTAAATAAAATAAAATAAAATAAAATAAAATAAAATTAAATAAAATAAAATAAAATAAAATAAAATAAAATAAAATAAAAATAAAAATAAAAATAAAAATAAAATAAAATATTTTGGTTGTGTATAATCATAGCTTTTTAGCCATATGAACATGGTTGGTTCTTCGTCGTCAACACCCCTGAAACTGATTACATTTCAAATTTAAGCTTTCTTGTTTTAGTATTTATGTATTTACAGTTTTCCTGTAGCTCGACCAGTAGAGAGTGGTGTTTACAACACAAAGGCCATGGGTTCGATTCCCAGGGAAAGCAAGAACTCATTGGAATATTGTGTTCTTTGTATGCAATGTCGCTTTGGATAAAAGTGTCTACATTAATATAAATAATTTTATCTAACCAGCTAATATTCATTAAGAACACAGCCAAATGTTGTATTTATATAATTGTCTAGATTGACAGTATGTTTAATCTGTTATATATTAAATTATTTTTTAAATCATTTTTAGATTTATCATTTTGCCACTTCTATAAATCTGACATCAAAAATCACAAGTACCTTTAAGGTTAATAAATGCATGTCATGATCCACTCCTTGGAAGTTTTGTGCATGTTTGCATACTAATATAACAGCACAATGATAGGTTTTAAATTAAAAATGAAATTTTCAACTGAAAATAGCATCATGATCTTTTTCTAAAGTATGCGTTTGGGATGTTAATCGCTCCGCACAAACTAGTGTGATGATGGGTGAACTCAGCACTTTTACAGTGGATGGGAAACCATTCTGTATTGTTCCAGCAAAATTATGTAACCTGCATTTGTGACAAAGACCTGCACAGATGCAGATGTCATGACAATCTATCAATAAATGCATTTTGTTGTCTGCAAATCAATGCATCTTGTTTCTGACGCCTGCTCTGCTCGGGGCGATGCACATTGAAGAATGCACTGAATCAACTCAGACTAAAAGACAAAGCTTACCGTTGTTTTCATGTGAGTTTAAAAGGGGACTGAACGAATCACAAATTAGTGTACAGATTATGGAGTCAATCACAATTTCTTTAGGGTGCTTTGGCAGAAGTTTAGGCTGAAGGCCCCTTAAAAAGGGACTAGTGACGCTCATGTTGGGGAGAGAGTCCACAATGACAGCTACTGTTATAACAACTTTTTGAGAACAAAGGGGTAGGGGAGAGTTTTACGATGCCAAAAACACAACTGAGCACCTTGTTCCTGGAGAAACGTTGTTTCGTTTCATTATGTACTTGTATATGGCTGAAATGACAATAAACTCCACTTTGACTTTGATCACATGCAAACACTATGTACTGTATTAGTGAAAATAGAATGTACAGAGCATGCAATGTAAATAACATCTGCCAAATATTAAAGTATTATTGGTGTCGATTAGTTCTATATTGTGACTAACAGTCACCACTTTGACGAGCATGTTCTGTTTTGGTTTCCCTGGCTGTTATTTGGTTTCCTTACATTCTTTTGTGTTCACCTTGATTATATTCCCTGTGTATTTCAACCCCATGTTTGTTGTCTAATTTTAATGTAGTTTAATGTTTTCTCCAGCAATCTCTTGAATGTAGATTTAATAAACTGTACTTGTTCCCTCTTCCTTTCGTCATGCGTGTTCATTACAGCAAACCTTTATCATATTTTGTAAAGCACAAGTGGAATAGAGCCAATGTGATGCGGGGAGGAAATTCCCTCAGAGTCCAGTGATGTTGAAAGAGACGATTGGGTGAATGTTATTTATAGTGACAGTGAAGCTGTGCATGTGCTAAATGACCTAAAAATCATGGGCAGCACAAAACCAGGGCTCTGGAAAGTCAGAGACAACCCATTTGAGGCAGTCTTCCTTTTTATTTTACACGTGTGGCATTAAAAATGCCTATGATTGATCTGAGATCAGGTGAAACTCATATATAGACACTGGTTTATGAGTTCAATGAACTTTCCCCCTAGAGGCGAAACATTGAAATTTCAAAACCATTGTGACCAAAAAAGAAGAAAAAAAAAAAGACTCATATATATATATATAGACACTGGTTTATGAGTTCAATTAACTTTTCCCCTAGAGGCGAAACATTGAAATTTCAAACACGTTGAGACAAAAAAAAGACTGAAATCACGTGACGTTTCAAAAACTAAACACAAAAGTGATGCAAGCCAGCAGATGTACTTGTAATCTTAAAGTAACACCTTTTAAAACTTTGCTTTTTAAAGTAAAATATTAGCACTATATTATATTACTTTTGATGTAATCAATCTTGTTGTTTCAAATTCACACAGTTAGGTTTAAAAATAGCATCACTGTTTAATTTGAGTGAGTGTATTATCATGTCAGATGATATAGTATTATGCATGAAGACACTATTGCGTGGTTGCAAGTAAACAGAAAGTTTCACATTGAGCAGGAATGGAAAAAGCACTTACATAGCATGTTGTTTTCACACCTCTAATGCCCGCTTTCAAATGTACATGCATTATTTATAGCCACTCATCCTATGTGTGTGAGCAACAGATCAAACCAGATGTAATTATGTTTAAAGGAACGAGAGCATAGCAGGTGTCAGACAGTGGGTGGGAAGTTTTGTGTGCATTTTCCCAGATTTGTGTTCAGATGTGTGGGCATGTGGAATCTCAACATCCCCAAAACATGTGTACAGCTTCTAAAGTTCACAGTTCACAAACTGAAACCGAAGGCTCGCTATCTCACCACTCTCGCACAGACAGACACACAGACTGACTCATAGTCCACGTGATTCTCCTCTGAAGCCGTCTGTAAAAAACATCACACAAGATTCAAAGATAAAACCAATGCATGTTTGAAGTGAAAGGAGTTTACTTAATTTAATTCAGATTCAGATGGAGACAAAGAAAAGAATTGCAGCAATAAAATTGCCTCAAATACTACACAATTTAATTGGACGTCAACAATATCCTGTTTAATGAACTCACCAGTGCATTTTGTTTGTAGAAAGTTGGATCAGCGTAAGTGATCTCTTCATCACGAGTCTCAACTGTTTCATCATCATCAAAAACAACAACTATAATGAGAATAAATTGGCATTAAAAAGAAAAACTAAATGTAACTGCATTTTTATCTTTACATATCATAAAATTACCAAAGCTGTGTGTGTATGTATATGTATATATACACACATATTTCTTATGATCAGTCGATAACACTTGCCTTCTTGATCAGTTTTTCTGTGTTTCCTGCAGATCCAGAAGATCCCAAATGCTGCAACAATCATCAGAGATCCAGCAGAGATCAGCGCTATCAGAGAGACTGAGACTGGAGGATGAGGAGGAGAGTGTGTGTCCGGTGCTGTAATGATGAAGACAGAAGTGAAGGATCAGTGTGATCTACAACACAAGACAGAGATCAGGTCAGTCTCTCTGTCTATAATCCCATATCTCAGCATGTGTGGAGTACCTGCAGTACATGTGTGAGAGCAGAGTTGAGTGATGTTGGGATGTCTGGTCTGGTTGCTGATGGGATTGTTCAGCACACAGATGTAGGTGTTTTTATCCTGATATTCCACCTCCAGAGGTAGAGAGAGACTGATGCTGAGATCAGACACACTGATGCTGGACAATAAACTGTTTCCTTTGTACCAGGAGAGAGTCACATGATCCACATTCACCACTGATGATGAACACAACAATGAACATGAGGATGATGAAGATGATGATGATGAAGATGAAGAACAGTCTCTGATGACGACAGGAACAGGCAGACGAGCTGGAAAACATCAAATAACAGGATTGCGTTTAAAGACAGTTTGTGTTTGTCATCCCACACACTGAAACCATTTTACAATGTAAACAACTGCAGTGAAAACAAGAATATGTGAAATCTCTACTCACCGTAGACAGAAACTCTGAATGTTTTTGTTGTCAGTTTCACTCCAGTTATCTCTAGTTGATAATCTCCAGCATGTTCAGTTGTGATGTTTGTGATGGTCAGAGATCCAGTTTGATCGTCCAGTTTCAGTCTGTCTCTGAATCTCCCATCAGGACCATCATATGTGGAGAAGATTTGCTTTTTTATTTTAGCTATGAAAGAGTTTCTAGCTCCGTATTTCCACAGTAAGTCGTCGTCTTCATCACGTATTTCAGTGAGATTAGTGTTTAGAGTGACAGAATCTCCCTCCATCACTGACACTGAATCACCAAACACTCCTGATGAACACAAAAATATTTTAATCCCAGATTAAGGTTTAGAAAGCTTGAATTTCAAAGGGGAATTGAAGAACAGCAGTAAAGACTTAAAATATTAAAGTTCACATGTATGAATAGACAGATAAGCGTGATTATACATTCTTAATGCATTTTATAGTTATCCACTATAGAGTAAAATATGTAAAGTTACATGAATATTAATTACAGCCGAGTGAAAGCAGAGTTTTATTCAGATGTATATTGTAAATCATTTCATAGTTGAACATTAAAACTGAATATAAAGTAAATATGAGTTTGATTTGATTGATCTGGGAAGAGAAGCAAAAGTAAATCCCTAATTGTAACAGTAGCAGTTGATAATGTTCTGAAAAAGAAAGAAATTAAGAAATTAAGCTGTAAAAAATGCTTTTATAACTTACCAAGACGCCTCCTGCACAAACAAAAGAAAAAAAACACGTGAAACATTTTCTTCAGCAGTTCAGTGTGAAAACAGTGATCATCCACTGTAAACCGACAAGCTGCTGTGAACCCTCCCACACAGGCACACACACACACACACACACACACACACATGCACTGTGTATTACATATGATGACATGTAGATTTTCTTGTTTTAAGGCTCTTATTAAGACTTTAAACATACTTATAGTAAAAAAGATTCTTAATTTTTTTTTATCATTTTACACTGATAGGGGAGCGCGGGGCACAAAGTAACGCGGGGTAAATAGTAACACAGACTTTTTAGATAGTTGCACGGTCTTAAATGTGACGTGCTAACGGGCTTTTCACCACACTGTTTGCACACGTCTTCTGGCCATCTTTCGAGAAATTTCAGCGAAATTTGGATGAGAACCACAGGAAAAACTCTTTTGAAAGCATGAAAATATTTTTTGTTATAGTAGTTGTTTTTCGATTTTCAAAGAATATGTGAAAGTATGTTAGTCCAATCTTATATTGTTATGATTACCATCTTCTTGGCTAAAAGACGGTACCATTTTGAAAGATGTGAAAAACATGCAGTGACTGCTGTCCTGAAGTAAACAAGACAGCGCGGGGTTTGTTGTAACACGGTGTTACAACTAAGTTGCATCATATATTTTGCATTGTATTAACCTATTAAAACGTTTTTCATGTCATTACATTGTTCAAAGCATAACAATGTAATAAATAAAAGAAAAAAATATATTCCATTCATAAGTTATGCTTCTAATCATTAAGACTCAACTTTTATTAAGAAATAAAAATACGCCATGAACACCCATTGGATAACATGGTGTTACAACTAACCCGCTGTCTGTTAAAACAAGCCCCGCTCACGGGGTAAGTTGTCACATTTCACTCCTTGCGCTTTTGGTGATACTGCGCAGAAACTGTAGGTCCGACGAACATCAAACCAGTGCTCATTTGTAGGAGAGGCTTGTGTGTTGTCTGTATAAAAATATGGTTTGTCTAACCCAATTGCTTTGTTCATTATTTGGCTAAAACCAAAAAGTGTTACGTTTGTCCCCGCGCTCCCCTACTTTCTGAAAGGTAGTTGCTTAACTGAATATGTGAAAGTTATAGAGTGCAATGATGTGTAAATCCTCCTAAATCTCAGCGTAAAATAAAGATTGTGAATTTTAAAATGGTTTTCATTGAGTGATAAACAAGTAAACTCCTCTGCCATCTCTCATTGCCAGTCTGAAGTGAGGTGAGAAACTAACAGCTCGACGTCTGAGTCAAACTGAAACCTGTTTGATCTCCTCAGAAATGTGTGTTGGTGGACAAACAGCTTGTGCAATAGTTGGTAGGTGAAGTTTCTTCCTGCTTTAAAGAACCTCACAGTTGATGCACTCAACCATCAAAACCTGTCACATAATCACAGATCAAACACAATAAACGATCGTGAATCATTGATAAACATGACAAACCAACATCTGATCAGCACTCAATGATATTGTATTATGTTTGAAATGTTTATAATATTCTCGCTGATCCCCAGCATCAGTTTTTTAAGGCGACCGATAGTTTTGAACATTTAATTTAATTTAATTTCAACATTTTTTCAAAGTAGTTTTACAGTGATAACAGGAAAATAATGCAACATAGTCTGTTTTGGCTGTACAGCAGGAAAACACTGAATAGTTGTAATACATGAGGAGTGTTGAGCGCGTCCATATTGTACCAGTGCCAGATTATGCGTGAAAACATGTTTGAATTCCGCAGAAGATCACGTGATGCGCTGACCGTTATAATCACATCGGTGTGATCGTTCCCGTCAAAGGGTTGAAACGTATTTATTTGATTTCTTATACCAAATGCAGTTTTCTTCTGTTTTTTAATAATATATTATTATTTCTCCCATTATTATCTACTTTTTTATTTATTTTTTTATATTGCTGTTTTCATTTTTTGTTTTGTAATTATACTTTACACTTGAACTATTATTTGCATAATGACATCAATTTTTAATACTTGAATTTGTACAAAATTGTATTTCATACTGATTGAATAATAATAATAATAATAATAATAATAATAACTATATCTGTACTTATAGTAAAGCTCACAAATTCAGTACCACTGTATTAATTGAAAAGTGTGGTATGTTTATGTGGCAAACATTACACTGAATCCACTTTCTCTTCTCTCCTCTCCTCCTCACGCATCTGTGATGGAGGGATGGTGAAATGAAGCTTTTCCCCCTCCACTGTATCTTAAAATGATGAATTACTCACAGCTTTTCAACACGGCGCACATTATCGACATCTTGTGGTCAAAAGATGGAAACTCTGAAGCTTGTGTCCCAGACCACTTATGATTGTTCAAATAATATTTCAGTTTGTTATGAAAACCCTAGAAGTGACTACAGATATTCAGTCTATATCAATAATAGTCTTTCACGTCTCATAACGTAATGCACCAATAAATGTGTGAGTCTGTGAATAAATGTAGACATATGAAAAATGTATACATTTGCAAATTAATTAATTAATTAATTAATTATGTATAGTTGTGTATTGTAGAATCTTTTATAAATCTGCTTCGATCAACACAAGTGTGGGGAATTAAATCTATGGTTGTAAATAATGTTCTGCAGCTTTAAATATGAGTGGGAGGATAATATCACAAGAACAGCGCCCCGCGATTTAGATCGCGGATGAGAACAGTCTGCAGCAGTTGAGAGCGCAGAGAGGGAGACGTGAGAGCCGTTTATTTGATTGTCTTTAAAAAAAATTCACGAGCTACATTTTTTTTTTGCATATTCGGATTACGTGCACCTCCCCCCTCACTTAAAATGGCGGACGACAAACGCGACGCAGCTGCAGTGCAGAGAGACAGGCACGTTGCAGATGAACCACATCCACATCTGCCATTTAAAATTGAACTTCCTGCTCCTTTTTCTGGAGATGGTAAAGAGTCATTTAATGCATGGATACAAAGACTCAAAGTAGCACTTAATGTCTCATCTGCACCACTGGATAAGGCCAAACTTCTCCCAGCAAAGCTTACTGGTCCAGCATTTGCATACTGGCAGTCTCTCTCCCCTATGGTGAAAGCTGGCTATGACTTGACTAAAGCCAGTTTGATCTCTGTTTTTGGACGTACAACTTTTTTGGCCACATTTCAGACATTTTTGAATGCTCGTCCCCGTAAACCTCAAGAACCTCTGGAAGTTTATGCTGCTGAGCTCACAAACTTAGTGACTGAAGCATTTCCTCAGTATGATGCAGCAGCACGGAATTGTGAAGTTTTTCGCAGATTTGTGACTGGCTTAGATCCAACACTCCAACTTAAAATCCATGAGAACGGTGCTGTGACTTTGGACAATGCTTTGAAAGTGGCTGCTCAATGTGAACGTGCTCAGTTGGCCATTAGTGTTGCTAATCCTTCAGCTGTCATGCCTGTGACGGTGAATCCACACCCATCATCTGTCACAGTGACATCATCTCACATCACTGAACTGGCATCAGCCATCACAGACCTCCGAACCGACCTACACGCCTTACGTCAGACTCACCTGCGGCGAACTGATGAACGCATGGACCAGCTCTCGCAGCCTTCAGGACGAGGTGAGTCCACAGAGAGGTCGACGGTAGCACCATGACTGCTGTCCTCCATGACACCACCATGATCATTCAGATAGCAGTCCAGCACCTCCACATGATGACTTCTATCATCAACGACGTTGCAGCTACTCCCCTTCCTCCCGCAGTCACGAGTCACACATTTCTCATTACACACAGTCTGACCAATACACCCCCAACAGACATCATTATGGTAGGTCAAGCTCAGGTTACTCACCATCACGAGACCGCCGACCTGATTTTGAATATGAGCACAGAACCCGTTATGTCCGTTCACCTTCAACAAGCCACCAGTACAGAAGTCCCAGTTATCGTAGACATAGCTCGTCATCGCCACCCCCCATTCCCAAAGTCTGTCAAAATCCCCCACACGACGTACATTTCTCCCCATCTCGCAAGGGGACAGCCCCTTTCTCACCGTCTCAGGGAAACGAGTAGAAGCTGTCATTAGGGACCAAATGCCAGCTTCGTCCTCATCAATGGTTCACTCTGATATAGTGGGTTTTGAATGTAATCCAGCTTTCCTGTAGCTCAACCAGTAGAGCATTGGTGCTTACAATGCCAAGGTCATGGGTTCGATCCCAGGGAAAGCAAGACTGATTCAATATGTATCTTGAATGCAATGTAAGTCACTTTGGATAAAAGTGTCTGCCAAATACATGAATGTAAATGTACCTACACCATTCATTCAAATTGCACTTGCAGCTCTGTACTGAACTTCATGCTTTGGTTGATACAGGGTCAGGGCTTTCTCTCATTACTGAAGATCAATTCCAGCTTTGTCTACTCAGTCTATTAGCGCAGTGGTCCCCAACCCCCGGTACTGGTCCACGGATGAAATGGTACCGGGCTGCGGACCGGTCCGTTGATCAAATCAGTGGCGCTGTAGCTTTGGCTGTGAGGAGGTGTTTCAATAATTGAACCCCCTCCCCTGTCAACAATCTCGCGCACCACCTCCCCCCTAGGGACCAACCAAATTCACGATTTCACGGCTGTGACATTTTCTGTGAAATCGGCTACTTTCTGTGAAAACACCCAACAAGCGTGACATTTTTATTGAAGATTAATATTTTTACTGATAAAGAGTATACCAGGAGCAGATGATCGTAGCGTCTTAGCCGAGTTTGCAGTCTACAAAACAGCAGCAAAAGAAGTTCCGCTGGATACGAGTATAACAGCATTCTGGCGTTCGCACAGCAGTCGGTTTCCTCTGCTGAGCCGGCTAGCATTACGCTACCTTTCTGTACCAACGAACAGCGTTGACGCGGAGAAAAGTGTCAGCCAGTACACAAGCGTCAATGCACCGCAGCGACAGAATATGTCAGCAACCACGTAGGTCGGCCAATTTTTGGCCACGAGAAACGGTAAACTATTTCATTAATGTCACGTGGCATTGCGGAGTCTGTGGCTACGTGCGTTCTAGTCGTATTTTGTTTCCTTTTTGTTTTTTAATACAGGTGAACAGTCCAAAAGTGGTATTTTAGAATACAAAACAGCGGGTGTGACAGCAGATGGACTGATTGCAGTGATTGGTGCCTAGTAAAAATTGTACCCGTGAATTTTCAGTGAAATCGAATATTTTTTCAAAAACCTTCCGTGAAATTGCTAATTTTTACCCGTGAATTTGGTTGGTCCCTACTCCCCCCCCAGTCTGCGGTAAAATTATCAAGCGTTTACCGGTCTGCGGCACAAAAAAAGTTGGGGACCACTGTATTAGCAATTCATTTGTGTTCATCGGTCATCGGTTACTGGACAGCTATTGGACATTCTTGCCTCTGTAACGGTTCCCATACACGTTGGAGAGGTAACATTTCCTCATGTATTCCATGTGATACGCGCAGCTACTAATCCTGTCTTAATAGGATGAGATTTCTTAATTGAACATTCAGTCACCATTGACATCCCACATGCACGTCTACAACTTTATAATACGTCAGTGCCTCTTTCACTGCCCCAGTCATGAATTCCAGTACAAGGTTCTGTCGTCAGTGTCACTCAGGTGTCTGTTCCACCGCTATCAGAGATGGCAGTTCCCATTTCTGTCAAAGATAATGGTGTAGCAAATCCTTACACGGATACGTATGTGGGGTTACTGGAACCTCAGCCCCCTCCAGTCGTGACTTTAGGAGTAGCTCGAACACTATTGTCATTTCAGAATGGAAAGGGCATTATTAGAGTTGTTAACCCGACTAACGAAACAGTCTCTCTTGAAGCCGGATGCCCATTAGGTCAACTATTCTCTGTAACAATATTCATGATGAGTATGCGTTAGTCTCAGCTGTGATGGCCTCTACAGAAGCTGTCTACCCAGTGCCTGATGTGCATCTTGGGGATACACACTTAAATGCGGACGAACAGGTACAGCTCTAGAGCCTGCTGACAGAGTTCGCTAACATCTTTAGCTCTCATTCTCATGACTATGGCAAACCAACTTGATTAGACATAGCATCAACACTGGTGACGCAAGTCTAATAAAACTGTGCCCCTATAGAACATCACCAGCTACTCAGTCTGTATTACAACAAGAGGTATCAAAACTCTTAGAACACAACATCATTGAGGAGTCTCACAGTCCGTGGTCAGCACCATTGGTGCTGGTTCGGAAAAAGGACGGCACACACCGGTTCTGTGTAGATTACAGACGCCTCAATAACGTAACAATCAAAGATTCACACCCTCTTCCTCGGGGGGACGACACCCTTGATAGACTTTCTGGAGCCAGAGTGTTTAGCACAATTGACTTGACTGCTGGTTACTGGCAAATACCACTTAATCCAGATGACAAAGAGAAAACTGCTTTCTCAACTGGCACTGGACTATATCAATTTCGCATGATGCCAATGGGAATCTCTAATGCTCCGCCCAGTTTCCAGCGCTTAATGGAGCTTGTACTTCGGGGTCTGCACTGGAATATTTGTTTAATCTACTTAGATGATATTATTGTCTACAGTGCCGATTTCCCACAGCACCTTCAGCACTTGCGTGAAGTCTTTCAACGATTTTGTACTGCTGGACTTAAACTTAAGATAAAAGACAAGAGTTAAGAAATAAGATGAAAGAAATGAAACATAATACAATGTCATGCGCAGTATAAATCTTGTTTCCCAGTGGAGCATATTTTATTACAGTGTAGAGCATATAGTAAAGAAAGACAAATGCTAGAAACAGAGATACAAACAGAAGGTGCAAATAATATGACATTAGAACTGTTATTAGGCAATAGAAAATTCAGAAGAATGATAATAAAATATATAATAGATACAGGAAACTTCAGGAGAATATAAATTATTTTTTTCTTTTTTATACGTATAAACTTTCCCATTGTCACTTCACACTCCAGTTCAGTTGGTGGCGGTAATGCAGCAAAAGTTGGCTTGCCCACCGCCAATAAACGTCACAGGAAAAAGAAGAAGAAGAAAATATTTTGTTTCCTGCCCGGATCGACAGTGAATCAGCGGTTTCGTTTCGACAAGAGTTTCTGCTAAAATAACGCAAGCTGTAATTTTTTCTGCTCGTTTTTTTTTACACACGTTTTGCTTCGGTGTCGAATGTCACATCTCTAACAAACATGAGACAAGCTTTTGTTGTTAATGTTTTTGTTGAGGTTACTTTCGCTTTCATTAAAAATGGCGTCGAAATGAACCTTCGACAGAATCTGGACTAAGAGGGGAAATAATGCTCTGCATTTCTCTCCCACTATGTGTTTTAGTCCTGTGCGGTAAGTCGTATTTCATATTCATGTTGTTAATAGTCTATTAGACATGTTTGTGAGACTGAGGAGGAATGAGGCTTCGCAACAGATCATTGGCTGTTTTCTCAGCGGGGTGAAGTTAGTTTTGTTTTCGATATTCGTGACACATTCAGCTATAAATGGCAATATCTCCAAAACGGCTCGCACAAAAAAATCTAAACAACGTTATCACAAAAAGGAAATATGTCTTAATGTTTCACAAGCTTCCTTTTCGTTATTTTCACTGGATATAATGAGCACTGAGCCGTAAACACCGTCTGAATGTGAGTTTCGCCAGGAAGCTTGCTCTTTGCAGAGCTGTGAGTAAGGGACCGTGGGAAAAGTGCATGTTCTTTTCGTTTTCTGCTGTAATTTAAGTGTGTGTAGACATGAGACCAGTGGCATTCATTAAAGGGACACAGTGGACAACATTCACATGTCTTTTGGTGTCAATGTCCACCTACTGGTGGAAAAGGGAATTACATGTCCAAATATTTGGACATGCAATTTTTGTTTGTATGTCCAAATTTACCTTTCTTTTACCAATAGCTTTCTCCAGAAGGGTCATAGAGACACGAAACCACTGCCATTCTGTCCTTGGGGACAGTGGACAACTTTCACAGTTTCTTATTTCACCCCTACTGGTGGAAAAGGGAATTACATGTCCAAAAATTACACTCTTTTTGTAATAGCTTTTTTCGACGGGGTCATAGAGACTCGAAACCATTGCCAATCTGTCCATGGGGACAGTGGACAACTTTCACAGTTTCTTATTTCACCCCTACTGGTGAAATAAGGCCTCTGTGTCATGCCGCGCTCTCCATCACTGTCCGTCAGAACCTCAGGTGAGTGACGGTCCGCAGGCCTCTGTGTCATGCCGCGCTCTCCATCACCATCTCCATGTTTTATGACATGAGTTCTGACTCCTCGTCTATTTTCCTTCCACACAATATTAAGCCATTTTCGATATTTTAAAGTATTTTCTCCAAACACAGCTATAGAGAGTTGTGGCCATAACTCTGAACTCCAATGTGTGTCCCTCTTTGTTATTCTGGCACTCTGAAACTTGGTTGTCAGATGTGCAAATCCTCCTCATTCACTCCGTAAATCATTTTTAGTAATTTTTTTGCCACTTTTCACTCTACCCATGTCATCAAACACGTTCTAATCAAATATCTTGGAAATTAAGAATCTACTGTACAGCACACGGCATCCAGCATGAATAACAGCTCCAGATTTTCCTTATGGCACGTGCAGGATGACTGACTGCTGTGTATGATGCTGCTGACGTAACGATTTTAAATAAATAACCTGTCAATAAGACGTGATTGGCTGTCTGTCACTCTGATAGCTGGCTCTGATAGGCTTTCTGACCTGTCAATCATGCAAGAAGACGCGATTGGCTGTGCTGCCATGATAGCGTGCTCTTCTCATCCGATCAACACGCTTTCAGGAGCAGCGTGGCCGATTCTTTTTTCTTCAGATTTTGACTTGTGTTTGTTTTCTTATTGTTTGAATTTCGCGCACAAGCACTGTGTACCGAGCCTGAACATCATACATGCTATGATAATTGACATCATGCGAGCAACATTCAAAATTCTAATCGTGAACTTGCACAAAAACAAATCATCATGGGTGCGGGATATCTGAGGGTGCGAATTTTTGTATATGACACAAAAATCATGAAAAGATTTGCCTTTACATAAAGTGTATGTATGTGTATGTATGTGTATGTATGTGTATATGTATGTATGTATGTGTATATATATATATATATATATATATATATATACCATTCTCTAATTAATCTGTTCAGATTTTTTCATCTTAACATTTTGCACCTGATGTTTGTCACCTGTAGTTGATCACTAAAACAAAGCGATTGGTCATAAACATCACAACACTTAAATCACATTTTTAATTACATTTTTAATTAGTACAACAATTAGATATTTTCCAAAACAATTGACAATGTATATTTTTAAATGTTCTATTTAAACTAATATTCGATTTACAGTGGGTGACACATAGTGAGGGATATATTTATATATTTTTGATTGAACAAAATCATATTTGTAGTCTGCTTTTGGCATTGACATGTGGACATAGTGGTAAGCAATCTAAGAAACTGTGAAAGTTGTCCACTGTCCCCATGGACAGAATGGCAATGGTTTCGTGTCTCTATGACCCTGTTGAAAAAAGCTATTACAAAAAGACTGTTATTTTTGGACATGTAATTCCTTTTTCCACCAGTAGGGGTGAAATAAGAAACTGAAAGTTGTCCACTGTCCCCATGGACAGATTGGCAGTTGTTTTGTGTCTCTATGTCCCTCTTGGAGAAAGCTATTGCAAAAAGAAAGGTAAATTTGGACATACAAACAAAAATTGCAAGTCCAAATATTTGGACATGTAATTCCCTTTTCCACCAGTAGGTGGACATTGACACCAAAAAACATGTGAATGTTGTCCTCTGTGTCCCTTTAATGAATGCCATTGGTCTCATGTCTACACACACTTAAATTACAGCAGAAAACGAAAAGAACATGCACTTTTCCCACGGTCCCTTACTCACAGCTCTGCAAAGAGCAAGCTTCCTGGCGAAACTCACATTCAGACGGTGTTTACGGCTCAGTGCTCATTATATCCAGCGAAAATAACGAAAAGGAAGCTTGTGAAACATTAAGACATATTTCCTTTTTGTGATAACGTTGTTTAGATTTTTTTTGTGCGAGCCGTTTTGGAGATATTGCCATTTATAGCTGAATGTGTCACGAATATCGAAAACAAAACTAACTTCACCCCGCTTGTTTTCTCACACTCAGGACAGATTGTAGGGTTTTCAACTGGGGCACAAAAGAAGCCACAATTAATACAGAGGGTCCAATCTTATGTGCTGTGTTTATATGTATGACTGTAAATCTCAGGAAGTTCAGTGAGCTTTAAAATCGGTGGTAAACAGTGTACCTTCATTGCATTTATTCACTGCTGTAAATCAGAACAAGTAAAAAAAAAAGTTTTACTTTTCACTTCACTTCAGAAGTGAAAAGCTGTAATGAAATAATCCAGTCTGTTAATGGAGTACAACTCACAAACATATTAGAACAGCCTTTTTCATACAAATGCAGAATTATATCAATCATTCATGTAAGTACACAATTAAGGAATTGATATAACATAGATATGTTGTATATAATCTCGATATCAGTCTAATTTTCCATGAGAAATGTGTATCTAAAACCATAAATTAAGTTTGACGTTTGAAGCTGTCATGTTCAGGCCTCAAATTCTGTGTATACCAAATTTATTTTAATGAGTATGGGCCATTTCACAGTGTTTCTATCCACACAAACGCTATTTGTAGATTCTCCTCTAACCCAAGTCATAATTTTCTTCAAGGTTGAACCACCAAATTGCAAAGAATAGGTTGTGGTAGAGTCGTAAGCCTACGATTACAAAAACCATTTACCATTTTTATAACTACAGTTACCAAAACTGTGGTTAATTTGTGGTTACTATAGTTTAACTTTTAAATGTAAATCTAATTTCAAATATCTTTAAAATGGGCTTAACTATTGACATGAGTGGATCAGCTAAATTAGTGTAAAACCAAATTGATATTTGCTACACATTGATAACTTTAATATTTAGACAGACAAACTGTAAATTTGATGACAAAAGCAATATTTTGAATTAACATAAGAAATGCCAGTCCTTTAGACGCACAATTATAAATACACATTTTCCCCTTTTGTATAATTCTGTCCTATTATCCCAGACATGATTTATAGTTATCTGTTTGTTTCTTCTCCAGGTGTTTCTTCTGCTGATACTGACAGTGTACCAGGGTCAGTGTCTGTGAAGGAGGGAGATTCAGCCACTCTAAACACTGGAGTTCAAAAAAACCCGAAAGACCGAATTAGGTGGTATTTTAATAACACTCGCATCGCCCAAATCATTGGAGATGTTAGTGTCTGTACAGGTGTTCAGTGTAATGAAGGAACTGAGAGATTCAGAGACAGACTGAAGCTGGATCATCAGACTGGATCTCTGACCATCATGAACACCAGAATCACAGATGCTGGACTTTATGAACTTGAGATCATCAGCAGCAACAGCATCAAAAAGAGCTTCAGAGTTTCTGTCAGCGGTGAGTATCATTTAGTCACTAAATGTATTTTCCTTAAAGGATTGTGTAAGGGTGCGCTCAGCTCGGCCCAATGACCGTTTCCGAGGAGCGGGTGAAGGATCACTAGCGTTCGGTCTTTTCAGTCTTGGCAAATTACCACTCCTTTCTTATCTGACTCCATGTTTAAATATGACCACGAATTAGTTTGGAAAGCCAATTGGCCGTCAGTTATTTGTGTAATTATTTGGTCAAATATACATTATATACATTTGATTATTCTATCAAACTCGTTACTCTTATTACACTTGTTCTTTCGGGTCTCAGTGTCGCTCAGTCTCACGCCGGCTAATCCGTGCGGATCTCACGGTCATGGTCTGTCAGTCTTAGTTGCTGGACAGAGGTAATTGACTGATACCATTTAGAGGGCCGCTTCCATGCGTGCGCTGTCTAAAAGTACTTTATTTAGTCCCCATAGATCCGTATAACCTTAACTAAAGTAACACTACGACCACTACTGCAGATATAAGCCGAACCCAATATTACTTTCTCGATAGTAGCTTTGGTTTAGTCGTGTCGTGGTTTCCCACGTACACTTAGCTAGAATTATATTACGGTAACCAGAGGGAATGCCCTCCCTGTTTAGGTCGGTCGATCAACGTTTCGTTGCCCTAAAAGGAAATTCCATTTATTGGCCTTTACAGTCTAAGTTCACTTAACTAAAGCCGAAGTATTAGCCCAGGGGTGGCCAACCCACGGCTCACGAGCCGCATGCGGCTCTTTGACTGCTCTTTTGCGACTCTTCAGTCTCCACATCAGAGGTCCCCAAACTACGGCCCGCGGGCCGGATGCGACCCGCAAAGCCCTCTCATCCGGGCCGCGAAGACCTTTTTGTCTACAGATAAAAATAGATACATTTACGTGTATCCTGCCAAGATCAGCCGCCGCTTACGTGGACATTATGTTTTTACCAAATTCAAATAGAGGCGCACAGTAGTGCGTTCCCTTTCTAGATTGGGAATGAGATGTTGCAATGAAATGCATTTGGGAACTCCTCCCCTCTACGTCATTTCTGAAATCTTATAGGATAACGCCAGTTGACAACTGGCCAATCGTAGCGCGATGCGGCTCTGGCAGACAGACGGTGTAAATAGCATAAGCGTCAGAATAATTAACGTTCAATTCAATTGCGTCAGAATATTTTCTTCACACTTCTCTAAACGGAATTTGGAAAAATAACAGCGGCTACGATAGTAACCGGAGACGTTTTCCAACCGATCACTACATTACAAAACCTTTTTCGCTGCATACTTTTTCTACTTTCGGTCACCGTCAATGAGATGATATATCGTTTTTCCCCGCATATACAGTAATACCTCGGTTTACAAGCGACTTGGTATACGAGCAAATCGGTGTACGAGTATTGTATCTTTCCCTCACCCATGCGCAGTTCTGTGTGGAAAAAGTCCTAACGCTCAGCATCCTTGTGCGCATTTTTACATGAAATATCCTAATGACAGCCTCTCATAACACAGTCAGGAGGTTCCAACCCCTTTTATAACTACTTAACTCATTCATTGGCTGCATCATTCACCACAGTGATATTTTTATAAGTGATTTACAGAAGTTTTTACCTCATATTCTAAACATTAATTAATTGTGATCACTATTGTTCACGTAGTGAAAAATACACGGTTTTAGCCAAATAATAAACAAAGTAATAGGGTTAGACAAACCATATTTTTATACAAACAACATATAATCCTCTCCTACAAATGAGCACTGTTTTCATGTTCGACGGACCTGCCGTTTCTCTGCAGTATCGGCAAAATCGCAAGGAGTGAAATGTGACAACTTACCCCGTGAGCGGGGCTCGTTTTAACAGACAGCGGGTTAGTTGTAACACCATGTTATCCAATGCAAGTTCATTCACATATTTTTATTTGTTTAAAAAAGTTGCGTCTTGATGATCATAAGCATAACTTTGTTCCTTTATTTTTTAAATTTGTTGTGTTTTGAACAATGTAATGACATGAAAAACGTTTTAATAGGTTAATACAATGCAAAATATATGATTATCGATGCAACTTGTTCAATGCGGCTTAGTGTTACAACTAACCCCGCGCTGTCTTGTTTACTTCAGGACCGGATAGCAGCCACTATGTGTATGGTACCATCTTTTAGCCAAGAAGATGGTAATCATAACAATATAAGATTAGACTAACAATCTTTCACACATTCTTTGAAAATCGAAAAACAACTACTATATTTTCATGCTGCCAAAAGAGTTTTTCCTGTGGTTCTCATCCAAACTTCGATGAAATTTCTCGAAAAATGGCCAGAAGACATGTGCAAACAGTGTGATGAAAAGCTCTTTAGCATGTCACATTTATGCCCCTGCAACTATCTAAAAAATCGCTTTTACTATTTACCCCGCGTTACTTTGTGCCCCGCGCTCCCCTAGTTCTCTCGCGGCTCCCGCGAATTCGTTCGTTCGAGGCTCCCGCGAATTCGTTCGTTCGAGGCTCCCGCGAATTCGTTCGTTCGAGGCTCCTGTGGCTCCTTGATTCGTAGCGGAAACACGATTGGTACCGCGCATGCGCGAAAACGCGTCTACTTCCTGTCTGAGCTGTGCGAAACAATTTACGGCAGATCACAATCACGTGACTACTCGATCCGTACCGGAAATATTTCAGAAATTTACACTTTGACACTTTTTACGCTTAAATGGTGCCTGAATCATTATACATTTTATTTTAATGCTAATTTAATATACAGAAATATAAATTTAAAAATGGAAAACCCAGTTTTAGTGCTTAAGGAGATTAAAATCTAAAAAACAACACATTTTATGTAATCTCAACTGTATTGTGACCACATTTTTGGAAACACAGATGTGTACATAATACTTTGTATAGGAGTTTACATTTAATATTTAACTTTCAAAAGATAGATTCAACTTATATCAGTATGCTTAAATGTCTGCATTTAAGAAACACAAAATAAAGATATTAATTTATTCAATTTTATTTATTCAAACATTTATTAATTCCTTCACACATACACACACACTCGCTGATTGAGTAACATGGCATTGACTTTCAGTCCTTACTCATCAGCACAGTATGACAAACATGTTTCCATGTCCTCTTGACACTGAAATATAAATAAAAAGTCATGCTTTGCTTCAGAGAAGTCACTCCCTAGGACCTTCCTGAGGGCATGTTGTTGATCATCACAGTTCATCTGGAGAAAAGCAGGCTGTGTCATCTCACGGCATGAGTCTGTGTTTAGCAGCTCCACGCTGTACGAAGGTCTCTCGCAATGGCTGGCTGTTGCACCTGGTAAAATAAATACATATGAAATGGCACAAACCAATTAAAATATGTATCCAGCATACATGCAACTGCTTGGTATGTGACGACTAAAATCATTTACCTTATCAGTGTCCTCTTCCTGATCTCTTCTGTTGAGCGAAGGTTTGGTGCCGATGCATTTTGACACCCTAAAAACAGGCACAAGCGTTCCCTGAAGAAATGGGGATGCTGCTTCTGTCCAGTATGCAAATCTCTGTCCATGCCTTTAGAAAACATGTAAATGTATAGGCACTATTCATACAATAACTTTATAGTATCACTTTACCAAAAGTAACAATACAGCCAAGACACTGACATTTTAGTCAGTCATTCCCTTCCAGGCAAAACCTCTCCATATGCCGAATGCACCACCACTGGAGAATCAATGGCACCTCCTCCTAAAAACACACACCAAAAAAAAAAATAAATAAATAAATAATCGAAACATACTAGTAGTTTGAAACTACTTGTGTGTGAAAATCCAGCTTACCTCTGTGAATGTTCATGTTCATGACGTACAGGTGCTGAGAGTGAACTGCGAAATACAAATAACACTGTAATGCTTTGATTGTAGATTATCCAACAGGTTTGAAAAATTAAACAATCTTACCATCAACATGTAGAATTGTCTACAGGAATACTTCACAGGAATTGTCTGAGGACTGTTGAGGAAAAAACTGGAAAAGTTCAGACAGTTACTTTATAAAACAAACAATACCTAGCATTATTTGACATGTGTAAAACTAATTAAAAAATTTATGGATACATCATGTAAAACGTACCCTAAGGTCTCTTCCTGTTTTTTCAGTCTAGGATCAATGAAGGAAATACATAAGAAATACAAAGAAAATACATAATGTGTAATTAAATGATCAGAATGAATAAGAAAACTCAAGAAAACTGAGAATGAATAAGAAAAGTTATTAAATTAAAGTATTAAAGTTATTATTAAAAGTTCTTATATCATCTCTGTAATACATTACCCATTCTTTCACACTCTGGATAGCAGACCAACAGTAGCAGCAATAACCCTGTTTTGAGTGTCTCTGACTCCACTGTGAGTGCCAGTCCCAGGCGCAGTACAAATCATGCAGGTACGAAGCTGTCGTAAAATAAGAGGAAGTGGTCATAGAATCGCGCATGCGCAGAACGAAATTTGCGTTTTCGCACATGCGCAGTACCAATCGTGTTTCCGCTACGAATCAAGTAGCCACAGCGAATTCGTTCGTTTGCGGCTCCCATGTTCCACGACTTTAACTCTGGATTATCACTCGTTTGTTTTCTGCACTATTATAATAAATTCACTCATTTGCTTTCCCCGCTCCCCTCTCCTCCCTCCTCTCTCTCCTCCAAGCAGGCTGCTCAAACCTGACATGCATTACATTAAATTGTCAAGTATTTCTAGAGTTTATTTGTCAATTATTAATTAGTATTTATATGAGATCTTAATGGTTACAAAACTGCAATTAATAGGGTAAAACCCAAAAAATATTTAAAATGGGCATTTGTGGTCATGTGGAACAAATTAATTGATTTTTAGTGCATTCTTATGGGGACATTTGTTTTGGTGTACGAGCGTTTTGGTTTACGAGCTCCCTCTTGGAACGAATTAAACTCGTAAACCGAGGTATTACTGTATACCGTATTTTCCCGCATATATCCCGCGGGTTATACCAGATTTTACAAACCCCGCAGGGGGGGAGCGGGATATATAAGGGTGCGGACTATATCACAAATTTTTTACACGTAATAATATTTCAATATAAAAAAATTGCGGTATTTTCTTTCTGTTTTCTTTCTTGCAATCTGTACTGTCAGTCTTACAGCTGGCGCTGATAGGCTGTCTGACCTGTCAATCATACAAGACGACGTGATTGGCTGTCTATCAATCTGATAGCTGGCGCTGATAGGCTTTCTGACCTGTCAATCATGCAAGAAGACGTGATTGGCTGTCTATCAATCTGATAGCTGGCGCTGATAGGCTGTCTGACCGGTGATGTGTCGGCGCGATCTGCCTGTCCTCCGAACGCGGAAGTAGCGGAGCGATCGATCTGTCGACGGGCGGCGGCGTCAAAAGAGCCATATATTTCTCGCGAGCCATAGGTTCCCGACCCCTGTCTTATTGTGTGAATTTCGCGCACAAGCACTGTTTACCGAGCCTGAACAGTTATGGATAATTGACATCATGCGAGCAGCATTTGAAATTCGAATCGTGAACTTGCACAAAAAATTCATCATGGGTGCGGGATATCTGAGGGTGCAGATTATACCAACAATTTTTTACACAATCCCCCAAAACCCGCGGGATATATGAGGGTGCGGATTATCTGTGTCTGCGGATTATATGCGGGAAAATACGGTAATCCGCAGACGCGTTTGTTTGCATCCTCATGTAGCTCACGGGTGTGATATGTAAAATGTATAAACAGGAAATGTGTGATTTAGCGCAGGACTGGTGTTCTCCCCCCCCCACCCCCGTTTTTCCTAAGGAAGACATTCCTAATGTCAAAACTTTTGCATCAATGTACCTTTCAATCTTTTGAACAACATACATGTGTGAACAAACATTTTCAAGAACAAAATACGTGAAGAACAATTTGAGAACAAACTTGTCCGATGATAATCTCAGGTCACTGTTGATGTTAGGGAAATCAAATCTAAAGCCAGAAATGTCTGATATTTTTACATCCAGGAAACAATTTCAACATTCCCATTAATACAGGTCCATGTCTGGTGTATCATTGTGTTGTTAAGTAATACTGAATAAAATAATATTAAATAAATAATTAAAAACAACATCCATGTTTTGATTCTTTTTTCTTTGGACCTCGAGTGTGTAGTCGGCCCCCGAACTGCTGTTTCACAGTTAATTCTGACCGACCGGGAAAAAGCATTGGGCTGATTAACCCCGTCAACAGTCTTTTATGCGGCTCTCCGCAGTCATGAGCTTTATTTTGTGGCTCATCATGCTGAACAGGTTGGCCACCCCTGCCGAATCTCTAAAGCCTCAGTCGGTGGTTTCCTAAAATCCATCTCGAACTGGATTTTAGTCCGTTACTAACCTGACGCGTCTTTGCGGTAACAAAGGATGCAGCGTAATCTACTGAAGTGAATAATTTAAGAGTAAGACAGAATAAAAACAAACATGAACATTTATTAACATTCAGGTAAATGTATTGTGCCAATTACATAATCAAATTCAAATATAATCAATACAAACATTGAATGCTCAGAAATAGAGTAAAAGATACATACCTGACCTTAGGAAAATACGTGGTGATGGGTGTCCGAAGGCACTGCACATTACGGGCTGATCCTGGCTCTAATTTGCCTAGACGAATTCATAATGTGTCTGTTGGGACACTCAGCATTTTGAATGAATCTGGCTACTACAAGCAAGAGCCATGAGCATCCTGAAACTTTCCCTTAAATAACCCAGACCAGGAACCTCTTTTAATGTCATCATGAGTTAACAACGGACCTTTTGGTTATTAAGAATAGACGGTAATTAGTATTGAATACTTTGGGAGGGACAAACCCATCCAAAATAAGCCAAACATTTCTAACTCTTTAACCTTTAACACTTTTTGGTTTGCTTCTTATGGGAATAAGACCTTTGTACCAGTCACACTGAGACATTTCAAATGAGACCAACTATAATTTTTCACAATAAATCATATGGACTGTTGGGTGAGTTTCAGACTCTTTGGAGAGAAGAGATGGGGAAAGATATGGCGATTTTGAGGTGTTATGGTCAGTGGCTTGTGTCTCTGGAAGATGTGTATTAAGACAATTTGTCACAGTGTGTGAGGTGTTTCGGGAACAGCCTTGTCCGCCTCACAATTGTTATACAGTTGAATGTTTTCAATTCAGTGAATTAAATTGTCATTTAAATCTCTCTTACCATGATATTTTTCACATGAGCAATGCAGAAGTGATTTATCATTATCCGTTAATTTCTTCTTCAGGAACTGGAGTGTCAGTGATGGAGGGAGATTCAGTGACTCTAAACACTGGTGTAACAACAAACCAACAAGACCGAATTAAATGGTATTGTAATAACACTAGAATCGCTGAAATCACTGGAGATCAGAGTAAGATCTGTACAGATGATCAGTGTGATGAGAGATTCAGAGACAGACTGAAGCTGGATCATCAGACTGGATCTCTGACCATCATGAACATCAGAATCACAGATGAAGGAGTATATCATCTACAGATCAACAGCCGTAACAGTGAAAAGATCTTCAATGTTGCTGTTCATGGTGAGTCATTTAACATTTAAAAGCAGGTTATATATATATTTTTTAAATCACATGTTTGTTTATTATAACAGTGATTCTTGGCAGCATGAAAAACAAAATTAAGAAATGGATTATGAAAGGCAGTGTTCCCCGGTACTGGTCCGCGGATCAATTGGTATTGGGCCGTCCAAGGAACATTAAATTATTTCCATTTCATTTCTGGCCACCCAAGGAACAGGGGTTATTTCTGGGTAGAGTTGAGCTGTTGCAAACGGCAGTATCGCTCTTTCAACCTGCACAGATCCTATTTCCTCACAACTCTACGTACATTTCAGGCTTAATTTGTCTCATTTAACTGCGCTTATAAGGATACTTGACAAAATGGGCATTTTGGGATAATTTTGTCTGTTTATGCCTGTTCTGTGTGCAGACAGGAGACTCACAGGCGTTCTCCAGTATCACACAGCATTATCTTGTGTCTTATTGTGTTTGAAATGTTTGAAGCTTTTGTGTGAATAAGAGCATGGTCATATAATATAACTCTTGCCAAAGGATGGCGGGGAAAAATGGTTGCTGCGTCAATTGTGCTACATTTTTAATGTGATAAACTGAAAAAGTAATCATGTTAAGGTGTTAATTTTGACAGCACTGGTTTTAATTATTTGTAGCATTTATTTTAAGTAATTAACGAGAAGAAAAAGATATTGTGTGAATTACCTGTGTCTCTCTTCTAATAGTGAAGCTGTTTAATTTACTTCAAATTAGTTTTATTCAAAAAACAGTAGTGTTTCTTTCCCCCTCAATGCTGAGCAATATATAATGTTGCAATTTAGTAGCAAAGCTATTTTATTCAGAAAAGTCACAGAGATAGCGTGGACAGTTTTCTGTGCTTCAGAATGTGTGTGTGTGTGTGTGGTTCAAGTTCATGTGGTTCAATACTTATTTTTGTTTTCTCATTTTAGGTAGTTTAGGTATCTGTTCATGCGCTATTTAACTTTCCAGCCAGTCAGAATGTATGACCATGGTATAGTTATAGAAAATAAGCAAAGGAATGCTTATAATCAATACATGTTTACATACACATTTAAGATTATGTGTGTTGATCAATGTTTACGTTTGATTTTAAAGCACAAATTCATTCTGTTCATAATATAAAATGATCATCTTGTGTAATTATTTTTCAAGGTCCTTCAGTATTTGTTGGTTTGTGTTTCAGGAGTTTCTGCTGCTGAACGAGAGGAAATGAAGAGAAAGTCAGTGAAGGAGGGAGAATCTGTTACTTTAGATCTTGGTGTGATAAACAACCCAAATGATGTGATGAAGTGGTATTTTAATGAGATTCTCATCACTGAAATCACTGGAGATCAGAGTAAGATCTGTACAGATGATCAGTGTGATGAGAGATTCAGAGACAGACTGAAGCTGGATCATCAGACTGGATCTCTGACCATCATGAACACCAGAATCACAGATGAAGGAGAATATAAACTACAGATCAACAGCATCAGAAACAGCTTCAGTATTAGCAGGATTAAGAGCTTCAGTGTTTCTGTCACTGGTGAGTTTGATGTCAGTCTGTGAATTTTTTTAAATACTGTGTCTTTCATTGTGGGCAGTTTTAACCAACATTTTGATGAATATTTTCATGTCAGCTCTGATGTTTCCTGTTAAGATGAAAGAGCTTCAGTGTAGTAGTTCCTGTTTCTCAAAACCCACCATTTATCAGTTGAATCAGTAAAACTGATTAACAAATCAGAAAGGTGTAAATATCAATCAAAAACATCAGTAAGATTAATATGTCTGTCTCTTTATTGTTGCAGGTTTGGGTCGGTCTGCAGTTGTTAGAGCAGGAATAATTTCTGCTGTTCTGATGGCTTTTGCTGTTGTTGTTGTTGTAATTAAGATTCATTTTCACAAGCATCAAGCAAGATGTGAGTTTACAGCTGAATTTATAATTCCCATAAGATATGAAAATGTGTTTTTTCTTTGCAATTGTCCAAAGCTATGTGTGTTTATTTGATTTTGTAATTATTGTTCAAACAGGCAGCAAGAGGCAGCAAGATCCTGATAAGGTAAAATAAAACGATTCAGATTTGTGTGTGTGTGTGTGTGTGTCTGCTTGCATTGTGAGCTTTGCTGAGTTTTTTGTTTGATGTAGGAATGAAAGGCAGTGGCATAAATATATATTTTTATGTGATAATATACATTAATACAATTATTTATTTTAAAATAATCATTACACTGCTTTAGTATAATAAATGAAAATGATATAATCAAATAATATAAAAACAAAAAGTGCTACTTTATTTAGAGAGCAAATGTTTTGTCAGTACTTTCCAATATAGTTCAAGCGTTTCAGATGAGAGGAAGAAAGATGAGTTTTATTGTGTGTCAGTCATTTTATAAAACTTCATACAGTGAATTACATACAAATTCTTCAATACAATTTTTTTTATTTCTAATTAGTTTAATCAAAAATAATCAGACGTTGTCATTCAAACACTGTACGAATGTATTATGTTAAATATATAAGAAAAGGAAACCCATATTCCTCAAATACAATTCCAACTCTATTTTTTCTGCTTGTGTTTCTGAATCATCAATCTTGTTATTTTCTTTTACCTTCTGTGAATCTGTTTTCTCTTACAGGAGAATGGTGCACAATACTCATCTGTTAGTCAGAAAGATGATTCTGAAAATGGGAAATGCAACAGTGAGACTGAGACGAGCCAAAGCAATGCTTTACCAGCAAAAGGAAGACAGGAAAAACAGGAAGACCAGGTTTTAAACTGCGGCAATTATTCGCTTTCATGAACGTGCCTTAGAATAAAAAAAACATTAATGCTGTTCATCTCGAAAGAAAACAATGGCACTGACATATTTTAAGATAAAGGGGTCATGAACTGAGAAATCATAATTCTGTTTATCTTCTGACATAAGAGGTTATTTTATTATAAACTCAAAATGTTCACGTTAGTCTAAAAACTTCTTGTTGAAGATAAAACGACAGGTTGTTGAATGTGCCGCTTTATGACTTAATGGTGCGATTAAACGCTGCATCTGCAGAAGAAGCTCAACACCTTCTGCTGAGTCACTTCCATTTTGCCCCGTCCACTGATTCAAGTCATATAGTAGGTGAATGAGACGAATGCAGGTCTAAACAAAAAACAATTGATGAAAACATTAGGAAAGAGTGGATGAAGTTTATTTTTATTTAATAGTTTTATTCCAGACCACGTCAGTAAGAACTTGGTCCTTTGTTCACATAATTTTGGATTCGTTTACAAACAAGGCACAATTCAATAATGATTTTCTGATAGATTGAAATTAAAAGATGATCCTGTACCGCTATATTGGATCCGACAGCAAGTAACTTTTAATTACGTGGTCACCATTTCTCTCTATTATTACAGATTGTTTGATATGCGTTGAGTATTTATGCAGAAATTTTATATTTCTGTATCTAAAATATTTATTTACAAAAAGTGATAAAAGCTGTTGATCTCACAACATCAGTTTTTCTGGACACGTGCCAAACTCCTTATATATAATCAATGATGCTGTTACACTGCACAATCAATCACCTGCTAGTAGGAATGTAGTAAAAGTATTCGAGGTTTTAGACTTTAGTCTCTGCACATGTTCCACTTTAAACAGATCCTTTAAATCAGAGGCAACTTCTGGGTAGGATGAATGCACTTTCCAAAAAATCATATTAACATTGTAAGTGCACCTCATGAAACATAAAAGATAAGTTCATGACCCCTTTAAATTAAAAATAGCTCTGGGACTAGACCTGAGCCTTATCTGTGATTTCCAGCAATGTTGAGGTGCACTAAAGCTGCTGAAGGAATCCAGACACGAGCAGTGAAACATTTCTTTTTTTGTGGTTATTTCCACTGTTCAGGTTTTACCATTCAGGTTTGTGATTATCACTAAGCATTGCATTTGATTACTAGTGTAGTCACAGATAGCTTTGCACTGTAAGACAGATGTACTCTTCATAAGAGAATTTAAGCAAATGACGTGCCAGTGAATTGAGTCTGCGGTGCACTACACACCACTACACTACATATCATTTTTGTGTTGACATCTTGCTCTCACCACATGCCTTCACAATTCATTATTTTTGTTAAAACCCTCATTAAATCAAGTTCTATGGATCTGTGATGTAAATCAATAAAGACATTGTTTTAATTTCACCAAGGATTCAGTTTTAATTTTGTTTACATATTTGAAAGAATTTGTGTTTTAAAGAGTATTTTTAGACATTTTTTCTTTAACCATGCATTAGCCAGCTTAAAAGTTAAAACTTTATAAACAAAATTTTCTCCCAGCCACCATTTGTATGTGGGAATGAAATGGGTTAATTTACTAGAGGAGGGGTGCCCAATACCCATTTAATTAAAGTAGACATCAGCCCATCATCCGTCCTCACTATGAAATGTGTCACTTGATTGACGTACAGGGTAGTCAGTCTGACTTCTGACCTTTTCTGACACGTGGGTCCCCGCGCATGCGCACAACTGTGCTGCTTAACTATAGAAAGCTAACGAGAAAGCCTCCAATTTATTTATTTTAAGCTGAAGAAAGGTATAAAAATGCTGGACAAAGTGAGAAGTCAAAAATGTCATTTTGGAAGTGCGTTTGCCTCATCTGTCAGTCTGTCATCGCTATACCGAAGAAGGGAAATGTGGAGCGGCATTTTTGAACTGTTCATAAAAACTACAACTGATTTTCCTTCGAAAAGTGAACTGAAAAGAAGGGCAGACAGCAGTCATTTGTCTCACAGCTAACTTAAAAAGCGAAGATGTACAGAGATGTGTTGTGCACTATGGGTTCATGCAGTTATACAAGCTACACCAACATATAATGTGCAAATAAAGAATTCTCAATATATTCATAAACATGTTTTGTGTTTTTATAGTAGATCATTTCAAGTAGCTCACAAGCCAAAAAAAGAGTAGGCACCCCTGATTTAATTGATTTGAATTTTACACTTTAACAGTTTTTTCTCTCCATATATGCAAGTAAACCCATCGGACCAGATAGGAATCGTAGAATTTTCACAATTTATGTTTTGCTTTTGGACTATTGTACACATCTATGCCATTATTTCCGCTTTGGTTCTGTGGAAAAGATAATTGAAATAATGAAAACAATATTAATAAAATATTGGTGTGTGACCATAAATATGACAAAAGTACATCATATATTGAATTCTTAAAATAATTTCCGGAAACTGACAGAAAAAAACAACTGGATAAGATCTTTGGTTAAAAAAAGTGAGAACAAGAATAGTTCTTCTCAGAAATAACTTCTTCCTTTCTTGCAGGAGCTGGAAATACCTACTGAAACTAGCAGATCTTATCTGCACGATCACTGCATGAGTGTATCAGGTCTTGCATACGCACACAAAGTACATGATATTGTCATATTTCACAATAATATCACTTTTATCAAAGACCTTGAGACCTTTTTTGTGAAACACAAGCTCAATATTTTGTAGTAAAGTGTTTTTATTTCTTTAGAGCAGAAGTCAAACTGTTTCATGTGAGCAGAAATGGAAAAAGCCCGACAAACACATTCTGCACACACACACACACACACTCATAAATGGACATCAAACACAAACAGCAGTAGAAACATTCTCATGCACAAGCTGTCAGTCCAGCAGATCAAACCACATCTCTGTAAAGGTGTAAAGTCTTTTGCATCGCTTTTGCAACTTTCTGTTTTTAGAGATCCAAACCCATAGTCTATTTAGTACAGAGTCCAAAAAGAGACAAGGTGATGGAAAATATATAGTTTTAAACTCTATAGTGTTACTATAATTTTACAAGTGAGCTCAGTTTTTCTCTAGGAAACACAATACTTTTGAGAGAAGACAAAAGCACTGAATTTTTTAACCATCATCATCACGTCTCTTTAGAGACTCTGTACTTTAAGATGAAACATGACAGGAGATTTCTAATCAAGCTGATCAAACAGCTGTGTCTTTTACTTATAAAGCGATTTATGTTTGATCACGTACTCTTTGCGAGAGGTGCGTAATCCACGTGATCCTCCTCCTTCTACAAAAAAAGATATGATAAAAAGTTTTTACTATGACATTAATCAGCACTGTTATATGAAAACACATGGCCAACTGAACATAAACCAGCTTCAGGAAACAACATCAGACATCTCCTATATCAGCGGTTTTCAACTGGTTTTGCATGAACGCATTTGTCAGCGATATTTCACACTTGATTATTTTCAGCTTGATTACCTACAGCAGCACATGCATAGAGACTCTGCGCCTATCAGAATGATTATCAAACAATATTTTAAGTTAAAATATTTATTTTAAAGAAAAAAAATATTTTTATTTCTCTTCTTTTAAAAATGTTACTTTATATTTAAAATATTGAAGGCTTGTTGTACAAATCATTTGATTTGATTGATTAATTTTTTTAAACACGTTTTGTAATTACATCAATTGAACATTAAAATGTAAAGATCTCTTTCAGTGTTTCTCAGTTGATAAAATGTTTTCCAGTTCAAGTGACTAATCGCTTGAAAAATGTACGGTAATCTGTGTCATGTATTTTCTGTGTAATCTGATTAATTGTCTTACCGATTTCTGTGCGTTTCTTTTGTGAAACACTGGTTCAGCATAAGTCATCTCTTCTGCACGAATCTGAACTGTTTCTGCAGTAAAAGATGCAATAAAACAACAAAACTCAACTTGATCTGTTGCTTTACAACATAATTATTAGAGCGGTCAGAGTTAAAGCATGAATGACATTTAATTAAATGTTTAACAGTGTAGTTTTTTAAAATGGTAATTTCATATGAAGCCAATAATGCAGCGCTTCCACTAAGATTTTTTTTTTGGAAGTCCAGACTTCCAGATGTTAGTTTTTGGAAGTCCCAGGTATTATTTTTGGAAGTCCCTGTTACAGTACTACTACGTCGTAAAGCACAATAATTTTATGTTGTCCCTCTCACAGTTTCGCGATCTCCGCACGTTTGTGCATAGTTATCAATTAGTTTATGGCCATAGCTCTCGCTGTTGGCTTTCGCGATCCCCGCAGTAGACAGAAATTCAGTAGTTCGCGGGAATTACCATAGTTACATCACTAGTGTACATCTTGACAGGAGTTGTATGGCGAAAGAGATTAAGTGACCTGCTGTGTCCTTATCAATGGAGTCGCTTAGCATACACGCCTACGGCGCATGTGGTGATTTACAATGCATTTGGTTACTTTGCAATGCACATGTACGTCGAGCGCTCTGTGATCTGGCGTAAAACCATTAAACAGGACGTCCCGCGGACTTCCTGAACTTAAAATTTCGGCGTACGCTGGCGATTTTCGGACGTAAATTACGCCCGGACGCCCGTTAACGGAGGCGCTGCCAATAATGTTTTATTTATTTAGAGACATTCTTTAATTTATAAATCAAACCCAGGCAGGATATTTAACAGAGTATTCTGAGTATTCTCATTTGCATTCTTTGGATGGTGAAATTGAACAAGTCGTCATTCAGAGAGATTTTAATTTTGATTTTATTATCTATTAATTTCCAGCGTTTTGAATAAATATGAGCTATGAGAATCCATAAAAACTAATTATGAGAATTTGAAACACTTGCCTCCTCTGTCAATATTTCTCAATTTCTTGCAGATGCAGAAGATCCCAATAGCAGATACAATCAACAGAGATCCAGCAGAAGCAGAGATCATTGCAATCAGAGAGACTGAGACTGGAGGATGAGGATGAGGAGGAGAGAGTGAGGGAGTCTGTGGCACCAGTGCTGTAACGGCTAATGAAAGAGACAGACTTTAGTGTGAGTGAATGTACCAGTTAAAAGATCAGCTGAGTAAATAATCAGTAAACATCTCAGCATGTGTGGAGTACCTGCAGTACATGTGTGAGAGCAGAGTTGAGTGATGTTGGGATGTCTGGTCTGGTTGCTGATGGGATTGTTCAGCACACAGATGTAGGTGTTTTTATCCTGATATTCCACCTCCAGAGGTAGAGAGAGACTGATGCTGAGATCAGACACACTGATGCTGGACAATAAACTGTTTCCTTTGTACCAGGAGAGAGTCACATGATCAACATTCACCACTGATGATGAACACAACAATGAACATGATGATGATGATGATGAAGAACATTGTGAAGAGTTACTGCTGATGACAGGAACAGGCAGACGAGCTGAAAACATGAGAGAATAAACAGAAATATAGTTAATATGTACTATAACTATAAAGTGATTACACATTTCTACATGTAAATCACAAAGGAATATTCAGAGTTCAGTACGGCTCAAAATTTCAACAGAATAATTAATGATTATAACTGAATAATTAATTTTAATAAAAAAATTGCAGGCCTTAATTGCAGGCTTTTCCCCGTTGAAAGCGCCTCATTGTAACCTCAATTTCATCCTCTTTTTTTATGAGAAAAGCAGGTACACTAACATTTTTGGGGGGGATTTAGTTATTTTAACTTATCTTTATGTGTAGAGAGAACTGATTTGTCCAGACAACAAGACATTTTAAGTTAACTAGACTGCAAGTTGAATGAACAAGTATAAATATTGTGTCATCTCAAAAATGTAGGTTGAAACAACTGTACAAGATTTTCTGCAGGCTTTACGACATCAGGTTCGCGCCAAAACGGGTGATACTTTTTTCAAACACCATTTTCTTTGACCCTTGTTGTGGAGCAGAGGAAGAGAGTTATGATATGGATTTTATGACATATGTATATGTACATTAATGTGCTGTGTGCGCGCGCCTAAACTATGACTCGCAATGCGCATCAGAGGAGGGGGTTTCTTTTGGGAAAACACCGAAGATAAGCGTTTTAGCTCATTTTTCTGTTTATTGTATATCCTTCAGTTTTGTAGCGATATTTTTATGGTGTGCGTATTTAAACGAGCCTAAACTTTTCTCAAAGACGACATTTCCTTTGACTGACAATGTGAAGCAGAGAAGGTGGATTCTTCCTCCGAGTTTCTTCGTTTTTTACCTCATTTACGTTGTTTGTAATGTCATGTTGACAAATCAAAGCGTTGTAAGCTGACCATATTAAAATAGTAATATCATTGGTCAAAATTAAGTCATTTGGGTTTGAAATATTATTCCTTTTAACTTCTTATCTTTTCTCACCATAGACAGAAACACGGAAAGTTTTTGATGACCATTTTGCTCCAACTATCTTTACTTCATAAACTCCAGTATGTTCAGTTGTGATGTTTGTGATGGTCAGAGATCCAGTTTGATCGTCCAGTTTCAGTCTGTCTCTGAATCTCCCATCAGTGCCGTTAAATGTGGAGGAGATTCCAGCAGTTCTGCTGATTTTAGCTATGAGAGACTTTTCATATTCAAATTTCCAAAGTACTCTGTTGCCGTCTTGTATTTCAGTGAGATCAGTGTTTAGAGTGACAGAATCTCCCTCCATCACTGACACTGAATCACCAAACACTCCTGATGAACACACAGAATTACACTGATTAAAGCTCTTATAAAAGCATGAAGTCAGTTTTAAAACTTTAAATGTAAATTGAAGAAGAGCAGCAGAGATGCTAAACAAAATGAAAGATGACAAATATCAACAACCAGACATGTGTTAATAAATTGATATTCAATCTGTTTTAAAATTATCTGTAGCTAAAAAAAGTACAATAATAAAATGTAATAAATAAGCTTGTGGGTACAATCATTTTTAGCAGTAGTTTATAACTCTGAAATGTGAATAAAAGACACACGATATGTGAATAACTTACCAATCAGACGACAGCAGCACAAACCGAACAAAACAAGCGTGTGAAACATACTCAGTTGTTCAGTGAAATAAGATCATCTGAGGATAAAACTCAAACTGACTGAATCAAATATAGCAGGAGTGTTTCTGTTAATCTGCGTGTGAAACTCCCCCGACGGTTTGACCCTCCTATAGTGCAGACGCACAACCGCTCTGACGCTCGCTAGTTACATATCATAACACTTTAATTAGACTATACGCAATACAACTTTTTGATTTTGATATTCCTTGAATCATAGTTGCTTGACAATGTTAAATATTTAAAAGTAAAGATTACTGTGTGAATATTGGATGAAAATGTATGAACCCATGAAACAATGGAGTTTAACTAATTTTCTCAGCTCTCATTTTTAGCGAATGGAAAAGCACCAAAACATCAATGTTCAGTGTTCATTGTAAAAAAATGTTTGCCAAATGTATTAATTTAATAACACAGTAGATAAACTCCCATTCAGTTTCAGTGGGAACAGTGTTGTTGATTTCCGTTTTTTGCAAGTGCATCAAAGTCTGGAGTTAGTTTTGTTGTGGCGATTCTCAGGATAGATCCGAACTTCAATTGGCCAAATGTCTCACGATGCGGCTCTGGCTGACAGACAGTATAAATAACATAAGCACAGCAATCGGGTCAGAATTATGACTGAACGCTGCGCAGCTGGTCAAGCGGCGAACACAGTGGTTACCGGTAATGCAATGTCTCGTTCCCGTCTCTCAGGGAACCGAGGTTACGACAGTAACGGGTGACGTTACCTTTCGAGAGCGGGAACGAGACATTGCATTGAAATGCATTTGGGAACAGTGTCCAATCCCACTGTGAGAGAGACGCAGATCAGGCTGAAGAAACAGGGAAAACAGTCTGTTTTATGTTCAGGGTAAGAATATCACTTAATAGGCCATAATGTGGAAATTGGCATTTTAGCAGTTTTGTTTCCATCATCCCAAAATCATTGGGTGTTTTGAATTGGATGTTGATTAAATGGCTGAAATAATAAGGTCTGTGGTGAACACAAGATCAAATCACTTGTGATTTCTTTAAGTTGTACGTGTCTTGAAAAAGTTGGATGATAAGAAGTGACTAAATGGGATTACAGAGGCTGTCGGGGACAATAAACAACATCATGCCAAACAGGTACACAAAGTCCACTTTTACTGTCTTATAAACTACGCTAACTCAAAATTTCTAGGAAAATGTTTTAGATAAAACCAAAACGTTGTAGGAAGCTTAGTGATGGTGAACAAAACCGAAGGGCAGACGTCCATCTCAGAGATTATATTTGATGCGTGTTTTTATCTGGAAGACGTATTTTTTAGAGTTTGTTCATCTGCAATACGTCTCTAGGACGTTTCCTATCAAACGTTAAATATACATTTATAAAATGTCTTTAAGATGTTTATGATTTAGAATGAATGTAAAACTGACATCTTAAAGATGTTTCTCAGATGTTTGTTCACAGCAGATGCTTTCCAGATCTTTTCCAGACATACAGCAATAAATTCATTTCAAACCCCTTTGTCTGATGCGCACTATCTCTGAACTGAAGACGCGAGCTGACAGAAAACGTCTCCGGTTACTATCGTAACCTCCGTTCCCTGAGAGAGGCGGGAACGAGACGGTGCATGGAAAAGATGCATTTGGGAACCTCCCCTTCACGTAAATTTCTGAAACCTTATAGGATAACGCCAGTTGACAACTGGCCAATTGTCGCGCGATGCGCTCTGGCTGTCAGACAGTATAAATAGCATAAGCGCGGCACTTGCGTCAGAATCATGACTGAACACGGCACAGCTGGTCAAGCGACGAACACGGCGGACATTGCACCGTCTCGTTCCCGCCTCTCTCAGGGAACGGAGGTTACGATAGTAACCGGAGACGTTCCCTTTCGAGGGCGGGAACGAGACGGTGCATGGAAAAGATGCATTTGGGAACGGTGTTCAATCCCGCCGTGATTGAGACTTAGACCAGTCTGATACAGGGAAACATACACCAAACACAGCTCGTCCAATGGCAACGTCGCCACGTGTGCTCACTACTGATAGGTGCAGCTAAGCCAATGAAATCTTAGCTAAAGCTTGTCAAAATTTGCATATCAGCAGCATGAAAAATAGCGGGCTGCGTTATTACAGGGCAGACGTGACTATTCAGAAAGCATTAAAGCACAACTAGTGTGAGCGCATAGCGTCAACGGCAAAGCGGTGACCGTGAGCACATAAGCACAAACTACTGTACAGAAATCCCCAGCGTCAACAGCACAGCGGTAACAACTGTATTTTGAGAAAAGTAGCAATATCCCAGGAATAATTGATTCAATTACTCACCGAAAGCACTTGAGACGCCAAAGATGGAACATCCAGTTTATAAAACCTGGCGAAGGTGTTCTGAGAAGACCAGCCAGCAGCAAAACAGATATCCTGTATTGACGTACCTCTAGACCAGGCCCACGATGAGGCAATAGCTCTCGTCGAGTGAGCTCTGATGTTGAGAGGGCATTCCTGTCCCTGATTCGCATAAGCCAAAGCAATAGCGTCCACTATCCAGTGAGAAAGCCTCTGTTTAGAGACAGCATTTCCTCTAGTAGCGCCACCATAGCACACAAAGAGCTGGTCCGACTGTCGGAATGTGGCGGATCGGTCCAAGTAAATACGCAAAGCCCTGACGGGGCAGATAGCCCTCTGAGCGCCGATGTCCCGTGAGGTTGACGGCTCTGAAGACAAGGCGAGCAGAGAAACTACTTGCGCTTTAAATGGAGTAGAGAGCGATTTTGGCACGAAGCCAGGTCTCGGCCGGAGAGTAACACTGCAGTCTCCGGGCCCGAAACGAATACAATCGTCACTCACTGAGAACGCATGCAAGTCCCCAATGCGCTTAGCCGATGCCAGTGCGAGAAGCAGCGCCGTCTTCTGTGAAAGCTCCTTAATCGCGACCGATTCCAAGGGCTCGAACGGCGGCAGAGAGAGAGCTCTCAGAACCAACGCCAAATCCCACGGCGGAACCGATGGGGGGCGTGGGGGGTGTAATCTCCTCGCACCTCTGAGAAATCTGACCATTAGTGGATGCCTCCCGATCGATTGCCCGTCGTCCGGTGAACGAAACGAGGCGACAGCGGCCACATAGACCTTTAGAGTAGACGGAACACTCCCGTCATCCAGCCGGAGCTGTAAAAACTGTAACACATCTGACACGGGACAGCTCACCGGGTCGATATTGTGCTCGTTGCACCATTTCACGAACACTCCCCATTTCAGGGAATAAAGGCGTCTCGTGGAAGGTGCACGAGACTCCGCGAGAGTCTCCAGCACACTAGAAGGTAGTGCGAGCTCTTCTAAGGCCCCTGAAGCGGCCACGCGTGCAGGCTCCACAGCTCGGGGCTGGGATGCCATACCTCGCCGCTCGCTTGAGACAGTAGATTCTTGCTGACGGGAATCCGCCACGGGGGGGCTGCCAGCAACTCTCGTAGGTCCGGGAACCAAGGCTGATTCGGCCAGTTCGGGGCGACTAGGATCACCGATGCTCTTTCCTCCCTTATTTTGCATAGGACTAAAGGCAGAATTTTTACCGGAGGAAACGCGTACAACCTGGCTCTCGGCCAACGCGATGTCAGAGCGTCCCCCGCTAGAGGGGCGTGCGACAGGGAGAAAAACAGCGGGCAGTGCGCGTTCTCGCTCGTCGCAAACAGATCCACTTCTGCCCTCCAGAAGCGATCCCAGATCATTTGCACCACCTTTCAGTGAAGCCTCCACTCTCCGTGAGGAATCCCGTTCCTCGAAAGCATGTCCGCTCCGCGGTTTAGTACACCCGGGATGTGCGAAGCTCTGATGGAGAGGAGATGTTGATCTGCCCACAGCAGGAGGCTCGTTGCCAGCTCGAACAGGGCCCTGGAGCGCACGCCGCCTTGGCGATTTATGTATGAAACCACGGACATGTTGTCGGTGCGAATCAACATATGCTGCTGTTCTATTTGCGGCAGGAAAGCCCTTAGGGCCAAACATACCGCTTTCAGCTCCAGGCGGTTGATATGCCACTCGCTCTGTGACTCCGACCATAGACCGGAAGTCGGAACGCCCTCGCATGTTGCACCCCAACCTGAGCTCGACGCGTCTGTCGTCACTACGGTGCGTGTCGTCACCAGCCCAAGGGGAACCCCCTGGCTGAACATGTCCTGATTGGACCATGGTTCCAGAGCGCTGATGCAGCTGCGGGAGATCGTGATGCGCATGCGCCCCGCTGTCCACGCTCTCCACGGGTCTTCAGCCACAACTGCAGTGGACGCATTCGCAGCAGACCAAGGTGGCACACTGAAGATGCTGACGCCATAAGACCGAGTAGCCTCTGAAAATCCCTCAGGGGAACAGACCGGTCCTGTCTGAAGCCACGCAGAGCCGAAGAGATGGTCTCTATGCGTTCCGGGGGGAGGCGGGCTCGCATCGCCACTGAGTCGAAGCACACACCTAGATATGTCATATACTGACTCGGGGTGAGCATGCTCTTCTGCATGTTCACTCGCAGGCCCAGTGACTCCAGATGATGAAGCAGCATGTCTGTATGTCTGATTAGCACCTCCCTTGTATGAGCTAGAATCAGCCAATCGTCCAGATAGTTTAGAATGCGCACTCCGCTCGCTCTGAGGGGGGAAAGTGCTGCATCCACACATTTTGAGAACGTGCGCGGTGTTAAAAGTGCAACAGAGTGGGTTTCGAACCCGGGTCTCTCGCGTGAAAGGTATACGCAGTGTCCGCTATACCACAGCACACCCATTGCCAGCCCGAACGGGAGCACGCCATACTGGTATGCTGAGCCCTCGAACGCGAATCTCAGGAAACGCCTGTGGCGTGGCGCAATCTGAATATGAAAATACGCATCTTTCAGATCTACGGACGCTAGCCAGTCCCCGGGACATACCTGTGCCAGTATCTGCCTCAGCGTTGCCATCTTGAACGCGCGTTTGTGGAGCGCGCGGTTGATGGGTCTCAGATCCAGAATCGGACGGAGCCCCCCATCTTTCTTGGGCACCACGAAATAGCGGCTGTAGAATCCGCTCTCTAGCTCGCTCGGAGGGACGCGCTCTATCGCTCCTTTCGCGAGCAGACTGTGAACTTCCTGTCTCAGAACAGGTGCGCTTTGAGGGAGCGCCAGAGACGGGACCACACCAGTGAAACGGGGCGGTCTGCGTCTGAACTGAAGAGAATAACCGTGCTGAATTATTCCCAGCAACCAACCTGAGATGCCTGGAATGGCCCTCCAAGCTTCCAGGAAATGATGAAGCGGAGGGTAGGCTGCACGCTGCTCGACGAGTGTCGGGAGCGGCGGGGAAATGTCGGCTACTATTGAGGGAGCAAGTGCATACTGTGGCTCCGCGCCGCTCTGGGGCAGGGCAAGCGACACAACACTGACAGAATGAGGAAGAAACAACTCTTTTTGTGAACAAGCATTTGTTTTTATTATTGCATCCACACAAACCGGGTTTAACACACACACATTGCAATCGTCGCCCATACGAACAGAGGGGACATAACGCACAACATGGTGTTTTGGGGGCGGCCCACCCGCGAGCTCTCTCTTCCTTTTGACGGGACCGTCAGGAAGATGGCTTGCCTGCGGGAGGCTGTGCGCCGTCATGACGGGGGGCCCCCCTGGGCGCGTGACGCCTCTTCCCGGGTCCCGCCCATTGCTTGCGTCGGACATCCGGTTCCGGGCGAGAAGCCGCCGGAACTGCAGCCGCCGATTGCTGTGTCACCGGTCTGTGGGGGAGGCGCGGCGCCGACGCCGACCGCGCCCTTGAGGGCTGCTGGTACGCGCGCCTCGGCATCACGTGGCTCATCGCTTTCGCGCGCTTTTGCGCCTCGGAAATTTTTTCCATAACCGACTCGACTGCGCCATCAAAAAGGCCGGCGGCTGCAATTGGTGCGTTGAGGAGCATTTTCCGGTCTGAGTCCCTCGGGTCCGCCAGAGTTAGCCACAGGTGCACCACTAAAAAAACCCATAGAGCGGCCGATGGCTTGCGCGGACCGCTTGGTTGCCATGAGAGCGACGTTGTCGCTCTCAGGTCCCTCACATCCTCCGCGTCCATGCTGCCGGCGTCCAGCAATTGCACGGAAAAAAGGGGGGATCCCCTCCTAGCTCCAGCTTGCTGGCGGCTGGACTGGAGGAACCAGGAGTCCAGCTTACTTCTCGCGGGCTCCTGTGGAGCACTCCAGTCCAGGTCCAGCTCTCTAACTGCCCTCTCGAGGACCCTGACTAGCTCCTGCCGGAGGTCTAGAGGGCCCTCTGTGTCGAGGCACTCCGACGCCGCCCAGTCCCTGTCTGATGCAGCGAGGGATACTGAGTCCACGTCTCTGTCATCCTCGACCGGGAGGAAGTCCGCGAAGAGAACTGGTGATTTGGGGGGACGGCAGAGGACGGCATGCTGCGTCGTCACCGTCACCCCGCGAGTGTGTGGGGGGGGACCGCCAGCGGCTCGACGGCGGCAGCGGACCCCTTCCCCGCGATACTGCGCGCTATGTCCCTCCTGGATCTCAGCGCGCGCCCCGGCAGATCCCCGCAGGAGGACTCCAGCAGGGCATCCTCGGCGTGGGCCAGACCCAGACAGACGACGCAGCACGCGTGAGTATCCGGCGGGTCAATGGGACCCGCGCAACTTACCTTACATTTAGTTCCTGTTGATTCCATAACTGTTCATAAGTCCGTGTGAAGGAAATAATCTGACGCAAGTGCCGCGCTTATGCTATTTATACTGTCTGACAGCCAGAGCGCATCGCGCGACAATTGGCCAGTTGTCAACTGGCGTTATCCTATAAGGTTTCAGAAATTTACGTGAAGGGGAGGTTCCCAAATGCATCTTTTCCATGCACCGTCTCGTTCCCGCCCTCGAAAGGGAACAGACGAGGTCTTTCCAGGTTATCTTACCGTCAAACTTACCTTGAACTGTTGCTTGATTAATCCAAACCTAATTACTCGACGTAAATTATTCCAAAAATGCATTAGGGATTAAGTTAATCAAACCCAGAGTTTATTCACAGTTCACACACGAGACGTTCACAACAGAGTGACGAATCCACGAGTCACCATGGAAACGGGTGCTACAGATAAAGCGCGCCAAATTACTTCCGTCTTCTTCCTTCATTTGATGCCGATTCAAATACTTGGTGAATATCGCCACCTATTGTGTGTCTTTTCATAATTTGTCATCAAAGTGAATAAGAACTATATTGTATATTTGATGTTTGCTAATTATGCAATAAAAAACACTGATTAAACTAAATAATAGTTTGTGCTTGCTTGATAACATGACTAAACGTTATTATGTTGAAGTGTTCATTTCTGTTCAAACATGAAATTAATGTTTTTAATTCTGTAGCAAAACTTTCTTGACTACCGTAAATAAAGGAGACTGCACTCAGGGTGAAAAGTCCAAGGCTGTAACTGTCGACGCTGTCTGTTTGCTAGAAAAGTTACAGAAAGAAAGGGATGGGGCAAGGGCATAGGCGGAGTTTCACTTTTGTGCTTGGGGGGGCACCAGACCACGAGCTCAGTTTTTTTTTATATCATATTTATATATCATTAATTTTACATATAAAATACATTTACAATGAACAATGACTTTATACCAGTGTTTCTCAATTATTTTCTGTCACGCCCCCCTAGGAAGAGGTAAACATTTCGCAGCAAAAACTTTCGCCTTATTGTTTCCATGGTAACGCGTCATGCTTATCACCTGACATACCGCAGTCACAAAAAGCGCTGTATAATAGATAATTCAAAATAGTCACCAACTTATTGGCTCAACTTGTTGAAACCGAAAAGAAATATTATGTGGTTGAAAACACTGAGTTGTTGTGATCAATGACAAGCTCAGAGTTAGTGGTTGATCACGTGACACCGGCGTGATCGTACACGTCAAAGGATGAGGGGATAATTATCTGAACTTCTGCTCTTGTTCAGTGCAAGAAAACCTACTCCCTGGCAAAAAAAAAGCATGTACCCCAGGGTAACGTGCGCCCCACTATTTGAGAACCACTGCTTTATACAAAGAATAGCGAATAGAACAGACTCTTTATAGTTGCTGTTTTGTTTTGCATCGGCAGTGATGGGGTTAACACTGGGAGTTCAGAAGTGCGGCATAAAGTGTGTTAGACGGGTGCGCTTGTTACAGTGTGTTGTTCTTCGTTCCGATTAAAGTTCATAAACAGATCCTCCCTTGACCTGTCATAGAACTACTTCAGACATTACAATATCTTACCTAATGCAGAAGAAGCCGCCTCTTTTTCCGAGATGTGTAGATGTCCACTGTCTTCTTTTCTGATAGATTTGACACTTTTAGTAGTGGATTTAAAAAAAACGACGAATGTCCAGTTTGTTTATTCAGCGCGTAAAACAGAACGAGAAGAGCGTCCACTCACGTACCGCGATACTTTGAGATTCGCAAATCGTGGGAGATTGTAATAAAGCTACAGTAATAAAACATTTATTAGCCACATCTTACTCATTCTATACACAGAACTAATAAGATAAAACAAATAAAACGAGAAAATATGAATTCTGTAATAACAAAAAAAAACATATTCAAAGCACAAGGCAGGCATTAATTGGCTCTGGTCTGGGGGGGCAGTGCCCCCCCCAGCCCCCCCCCCCAAACTCCGCCTATGGGCAAGGGGTTCTTGCATTCTTGTGTGCAGATTGCTGATTGCTATGGAGTATCCTGAGATGAAGGAATCTGCCTGATAACAGTCACTGTGTGAAGAGAAGGACTCGAGGGAGGAATTGAAAGTCAAGAATATATAAACTGCTTGCATATGCTTGTTAGACATTCGGGACTGCCCAGATGTTTGGAGCATAGATGGTGAAGCATTGAGGATGTGTTATTAGAATATGATAAAGTTTGATCACATATCATGCATGACGTTTTATTAGGAGTGTCGAGACTGAAGACTGAAGTGTTCGCACACTTGCGTGCATTATCCATATCATTAAACACAATGTGAGCTGTTGGCAACTGAGTTTTACAAGCAGCAAACAAGTTTGTGCTTCAGGAAGGATTTTTATTCATTTATCTGGGAACAGTGGTTGAGCTTGTATAGTAATGTAATTTACATTCAGATAATTTCATTCAGATGTTTTATATAGCAGTGTTATAATAATAATGTTGTAATGTTTTATTTGAGGTTACTTTCGTTTTCAGCATTCATTGAAGAAGAAAACATGGCGTCGAGATGAACCTTCGACAGAGTCTGGACTGACCTTTGATAAGAGGGACAATAATGCTCTGCATTTTACTCGCTGTAACAGATGGGACTCACAGGCAGGGATCCAATTGCTATGTCTTTATTAAGAATGGTCGTACGGGTACAAGGTACAAGGTCAGGGCAAACAGAGAGCAAATGTAGTCAATAATCCAGGCAGGGGTCACAAAGGCAGGCAGACAGTATCAGGCAGAATATTCCAGGCGAGTAGTCAAGACAGGCACTAGACAATCTTAAGTAGTGATGGCCGTCTGACACCGATGCTCCGACACAAGCTTCGAACTCGAAGCAGGATTTTTTATGAACTACTGCTTCGGAGCTTGCTTTGATGCGGAAAAACACACGACCGATGACGTCCGAAGCAGCAACTGCTTCACGTGACTGGTTCAGACCATTCGATACTGCTTCGCATCGCGAGAGGCTTTGTGACGCGAGACTTTGCTTCACGCACGCTTCAGCAGGTTTTTTGGCGCGTAATATGACTTTATAGCAGTGGCATAGCCACGGGGGAGGGGGCTTGGGCCCTCTCATTTACTCCACAGTCGTTACATTCCCAGCGCAGGTTCGAATCCTGCCGACTACATTACCCCCCCCCCCCCCCTCCCCTGTCAATAATCGCGCGCAGTTTGGCACCCTCGTTTTAAGCTGGGCACCCTCAAAAAAAAAAAATTCTGGCTACGCCCCTGCTATATAGATGCTCAAGATGTGGGTTTATTGTAGTAGGAGCTTGCATTGGTGTTATCACTGCATTTGTTTGATCATCATCATCATGGTGAGCATGATGGTGAGCTACTCAACATTAAGTAGTTATATTACATCATTATAGTGATGTATGTAATAATTAGTTTATTTACATCATTCACACAAACCCTAGTTACACTCAAACTGACATTATTTGCCATCTACAATTTCACCACTAGATGTCACTGAAACGAAGCTTTGAATGAATGAACCCATTTTCAAAACAGTTGATGAAGTGGTTCAATACTGGTTCATTGCTTCATTTGGACATCACTAATCTTAAGCGTTATTCCAGGTGCAGGTCGGGGCAGGCAGAGAAGGATCAGAAACAGGCAAACAGGCAGAACGGTATAAACAGCATAATCAGTAACGGTATAAACAGACATGAATAACAACGCTTGGAATTGACAACCACGGCTAATCAAGACTTCGCCCTGAGTTGTGGGGTAACCAGGTTTAAATAGTCTCTTGTGAATGTGTAACAGCTGGCATGAACAAACAGAAATCATTGTGTTCAGCTGATGTGTGTAATCAGTCCAGTGTACTGCATGATGGGAAATGTAGTGTGTAGTGTAGTGTCAGTATATGTGTGAGCTCCATCTGGTGGCCATAGAGGGGAGCGCAGAGCTCATAATCATAACACTCGCACTGTGTGTTTTCCTATACGGTAAGTCATATTTCATATTCATGCTGATATTCGTCTATTATTAGACATGTTTGTGAGACTGAGGAGGAATGAGGCTTCATCATTAACAGATCATAGAACATGATGTTGCACATAAGATCAAGTTGTATCATTTTTCACTTAGTTCGGTTCGTGATATACCCACGCTGTGCTGAATATCCTGTAAATGGCAACTGAGTTAAGTTGGTTTTGTTGTCGATATCTGTCACACATTCAGCGATAAATGGCAATCGCTCCAAAACGACTCCCTCAAAAGTATTTTGTCTATGTTATCACAAAAAGCACACATGTAATAATGTTTCACACATATACTGACACTACACTACACACTACATTTCCCATCATGCAGTACACTGGCATCTGTTGGTTTGTGTTTCAGGAGTTTCTGCTGCTGAACGAGAGGAAATGAAGAGAAAGTCAGTGAAAGAGGGAAAATCTGAAAACAAAAAACACAATTGATGTGATGAAGTGGTATTTTAATGATATTCTCATCACTGAAATCACTGGAGATCAGAGTAAGATCTGTACAGATGATCAGTGTGATGAGAGATTCAGAGACAGACTGAAGCTGGATCATCAGACTGGATCTCTGACCATCATGAACGCCAGAATCACAGATGAAGGAGAATATCAACTACAGATGATCATCAACAGCATCAGCTTCAGCATCACTAGAGTGAAGAGATTCAGTGTTTCTGTCACTGGTGAGTTTGATGATGTCAGTTAAATCAGTACAACTGATGAACAAATCAGAAAGGTGTAAATATCAATCAAAAACATCAGTAAGATTAATATGTCTGTCTCTTTATTGTTACAGGTTTGGGTCGGTCTGCAGGAATAATTGCTGCTGTTCTGGTGGCTGCAGCTGCTGTTGTTGTTGCTGCTACTGTGATTAAGATTTATTGTCACAAGCATCGAACAAGACGTGAGTTTAAAGCTGAATTTACAAAATATATGAATTATATGAATTTATTTTGTGGACTGTAGATTATAATGCTCATCTTGACCTTTCAAGCAAATGACTTCTCCTGACTTTGTTGAATGTTTTTTCTGTTGGCAGGACAAACGTTAAAGCACAATTTCCACACAAATTTGTGCACATTTCAAAATGACTTACAATTATTTTTTTACTGTAGCCTTTATATGTTTTTTACTTTAACTGTTGAAATGTGTAGCAAACTGTGTCTGATCTTAGCTGTAAATGTTTTTTTAAACATCATGCAAATGTTCTGCTATGTCAACGATAAAAGTTGACATTTATTCAGGGTAAAAAACAAAAATCAGCAAAATCTTTACTTGAAATGGTCGTGGTACTGGAGTGTCACTGGAAGGGCATTAGGGAAATTAATAGGTATGTATTTTTATTTAATAAAGCCATATTATAAAATATGAACGTGTTCTTCGTTAATTTGAGTTAAACATTAAAATAACTTAATTCTCAAGACTCTTTGTCATTTTATAGTAGGTAGTTTCTCACACTCAGACACTCAGTGCATGAGCTGACAAAATTATACATAATGAAGTATTTTAATGATTATTTATTGATAATTATGACTGCATTTGAAGCAGAACTATTAAAATATTGCTCTGTCTCTTTGGGAAATAATAAAGTTGATCACAGATGTCACAGATTTAAGAGTCACAGTTTTAATAACTTTTGTTTGAATTAAATTAAAATGAAAATCCTGATTTATTTTGATCTTTTTTTAGACATTGAAACAAATTAATGTAATTTACCAGAGATTCTGGCATAATAATCTGCAAATTGCTAATTCTGCAATTCATCTTTAAATGTTTAATGTGATCAGGGGGAAAAAATGGTTTAAAAAAACGATTTAATGACTCACACAAATACAGTGGAGTTCACTTATCTCGAGTTACGGTTAACTCGCATATACTATTATGTCGATGTTTTTGAAGTGAAACCACCAAAATGTCTCATGTCTCATTATTTTCTTGTGGGTTATGTTTATTCTGTTATGTTGCCGAAATCTATTATCTCGAGCACAAAAAAAGCGACAAATTCACAACTTCACATGGTGGTCCGCTCACGGTTCACTCCCTGTCGTTGATCTCGGCTGAGGGAAAACACGCTGTGACATCCCGCACATTTTTTGTGATTTTGTGAGCAATCTTTGTGTTTGCATTGTTGGAGAATATAATTAAAGGTTTGTATCAAGAATCGAAGGTGGTTTTTATTGTGGTGGTTTTACATATTCCTTTTGTTGTTAGCAAACATATACACTGTACAGTGTATGTACATTTTTTAGATTAATGCCGATCACTTCATCAAACAAATCTATTGTGTAAATCTATTGTGCAACACTATTGTGTAAAAAGACACCAAAAACACAAGCATCTACATTCTCATTTCATAACTCACATCATGTACATCAATACATTTTCATTTTTCTTTCTTGCGAGGGTTGTTGTTTTTGGCGCTTGCAATATCACTCTGAAAGCTGGCGCTTATAAGCTGTCTGACCTGTCAATCATGCAAGAAGACGTGATTGGCTGTGCTGCCATGAGGGTGGGCTCTTCTCATCTCATCCGACGCTTCTTAAAGGGACGATCTGCACAGTGCAAAGAGGAGAATGGGAGAGACTGCTTTTTCTTTTTCTTCTTCTTCTGATTTGTGTTTGTTTTTTTAGTGCGTGAATTTCACGCACAAGCACTGTGTACCGAGCCTGAACAGTTATTCAGTTAATTCGAAATGTGATCTTACACAAAAAAGTTCATCAATCTATGGGTGCGGGCTAGGGGAGTGCGTGGCACAAAGTAACGCGGGGTAAATAGTAACACAGACTTTTTAGATAGTTGCACGGTCTTAAATGTGACGTGCTAACGGGCTTTTCACCACACTGTTTGCACACGTCTTCTGGCCATCTTTCGAGAAATTTGGATGAGAACCACAGGAAAAACTATTTTGGCAGCATGTAAATATTTTTTGTTATAGTAGTTGTTTTTCGATTTTCAAAGAATGTGTGAAAGATTGTTAGTCCAATCTTATATTGTTATGATTACCATCTTCTTGGCTAAAAGACGGTACCATTTTGAAAGACGTGAAAAACACATAGCGACTGCTATCCGGTCCTGAAGTGAACACGACACTGTGGGGTTAGTTGTAACGCGGTGTTACAACTAAGCCGCATTGAACAGGCTGCATCAATAATCATATATTTAGCATTGTATTAACCTATTAAATTTTTTTTCATGTCATGCATTGTTCAAAGCATTACAAATATAATAAATAAAATAAAAATATACATTCCATTCATAAGTTATGCTTATAATCATCAAGACTAAACTTTTATTAAGAAATAAAAATACGCCAATGAACACCCATTGGATAACATGGTGTCACAACGAGCCCCGCTCACGGGGTAAGTTGTCACATTTCACTCCTTGCGCTTTTGGTGATACTGCGCAGAAACTGTAGGTCCGACGAACATCAAACCAGTGCTCATTTGTAGGAGAGGCTTGTGTGTTGTTTGTATTAAAATATGGTTTGTCTAACCCTATTACTTTGTTCATTATTTGGCTAAAACCAAAAAGTGTTACATTTGTCCCCGCGCTCCCCTATGCCAACGATTTTTTACACAAAACCCGCTGGCTATATGAGCGTACGGATTATCTGCGTCTGCGGGTTATATGTGGGAAAATATATAATATATGAAATATTATTTTTTGCAACCCCCGAGGCCGTCGACATAACCAAACTCCACTGTACTTAATTTGTTTTGTTACTAGATGAATCTGCAATGAATGTTGCATGTGCACACAAAGTATGATATTTTTATATTTCACAGTAATATCACTGTTTGATTTAAGACCTTTTTTTTTTATAAAACACCAGCTCAGTATTTTGTATTAAAGTGGCTTTTTTTCTTTCATATGAGCAGGAATGGAAAAAGCCCTTCACCCACATTCTTCACACACACACACTGACACGTCAAACACACTCATAAATGGACATCAAACAAAAACGTCTTGCAGAGGAAACATTCTCATGCACAAGCTGTCAGTCCAGCAGATCAAACCACATCTCTGTAAAGGTGTAAAGTCTTTTGCATCGCTTTTGCTCTTTCTTTTTCATGAGATTCACATGCATAATCTCTTTAGTACAGAGTCTATAAAAAGACAAGATGATGGAAGAAAAAATATATGTTAAAATGCCATGTTAAAACACATGGCCAACTGAACATAAAGCAGCTTCAGAAAAATAAAAAATCTCCTATATCAGCGGTTTTCAACTGGCTTTTCATGAACACATTTGTCAGCGATAATTCACACTTGTTTATTTAAACACCGATTATAGTTTAGCAAGTGAGCGCATTGTTTCTCTAGGAAATACTTTTGAGAGAACGCAGAAGCACTGAATTTTTTAACCATTATCACGTTCCTTTAGAGACTCTGTACTTTAAGATGAAACAAGAAAGGAGTCAAGCTAGTTTCTAGTCAAGCTGATCAAACAGCTGCTCTTGCACTTATAAAATAATTTATGTTTGATCACGTACTCATGGCGAGAGGTGCGTAATCCACGTGATCCTCCTCTTCCTGCTAAAAAGAAGAAATTAAAGATATGACAATAAAAAATATTGCAGGTTCAATCTGAAGATAGACTGAGATGTGATGTGTCCTGCAGTTTCAACTAATGACATCGATCAGCACTGTTATATGAAAACACATGGCCAACTGAACATAAAGCAGCTTCAGAAAAATAAAAAATCTCCTATATCAGCGGTTTTCAACTGGCTTTTCATGAACACATTTGTCAGCGATAATTCACACTCGTTTATTTGACAACAACAGCTTTCATTCAGCTTGATTGACTACAGCAGCACAACGATTCTGCAGCTTTCAGAACGATTTACGGCCATTTTTTTTAGTTAAATTATATTTTTTTATAATTTATTAAAATATTAAACTTTTTGTACAACCCATTCATTGTTAAAATATTTTCCTCGATGTAATTACATCAATTGAACAAATTAAGGTTTAGAAATCCTGCACTCTTTCAGTGTTTCTCAGTTGCGAAAATTTTTCCAGTTCAAATAACGAATTGCTAAAATGTACGGTAATCTGTGTCATGTATTTTATGTGTATTCATATTAATTGTCTTACCCTTTGCTGTGCGTCTCTGACGTGAAACACTGGTTCAGCGTAAGTCATCTCTTCTGCACGAATCTGAACTGTTAGGAATCATGAATTAAAACAACAAAACTCACCTTAGTAGTCTGTTGCTTTACAATATTAAATTATTAGAGCTGACATTTACTTTAATGTTTCACACTGAAGTTTTAAAAAATGGCATCAATAAATTTAATTTCATATTAGGCCTGTAACTTTTTCACACACAAAAAGTTCTGAACAGAATATGTGCTTTACATTTAATTTAGAAACATTCTTTAATTTATTAATCAGGATGTTTAAAAGAGTAAAATCATTTTCATTCTCATTCATAAGTCATCATTCAGAGATAATTTAATTTAGATTTTAATTTTAATTTATGTTCATTTAAAGTGTTTTGAATAAAAAGGAGCTATGAGAATCCGTGAAAACTAATTATGAAAATAACTGAAAATTAAGGCTAACAATCGATCAAAAACATTTAGAGCATATTACTTGAGATAATACTTCTTTGTAACACTTGCCTCCTCTGTCAATATTTCTCCATTTCTTGCAGATACAGAAGATCCCAAATGCTACAATCAACAGAGATCCAGCAGAGATCAGCGCTATAAGAGAAGGAGAGTGTGTGTCCAGTGCTGTAATGATGAAGACAGAAGTGAATGATCAGTGTGATCTACAACACAAGACAGAGATCAGGTCAGTCTCTCTGTCTATAATCCCATATCTCAGCATGTGTGGAGTACCTGCAGTACATGTGTGAGAGCAGAGTTGAGTGATGTTGGGATGTCTGGTCTGGTTGCTGATGGGATTGTTCAGCACACAGATGTAGGTGTTTTTATCCTGATATTCCACCTCCAGAGGTAGAGAGAGACTGATGCTGAGATCAGACACACTGATGCTGGACAATAAACCGTTTCCTTTGTACCAGGAGAGAGTCACATGACCCACATTCACCACTGATGATGAACACAACAATGAACATGATGAAGATGAAGATGAAGAACAGTCTCTGATGACGACAGGAACAGGCAGACAAGCTGAAAAACATGCAAGAATAAAGAGAAATGTGGTTCAAATCTAAACAAAAATCTTGTTTTCAGTTCAATGTGTTGAATGAATGTTTTAGCAAGTGTCTGTCATAAACTATGAAACTATTAAATATTTCAATAAGTCAATGGCTAACAAAATACGAAAGGCCTGAAATAACGTCTCTACTCACCATAGACAGAAACACTGAATGTTTTTGATGCTCGTTTCGCTCCACTTATTAGTAGGTGATATTCTCCAGCATGTTCAGTTGTGGTGTTCATGATGGTCAGAGATCCAGTTTGATCGTCCAGTTTCAGTCTGTTTCTGAATCTCCCATCAGTGCCGTTATATGTGGAGAAGATTCCAGAAGCTTTATTGATTTCAGCTATCAGAGACTTTTCAGCTCCATATTTCCACAGTATGTCGTCGTCTTCACGTATTTTAGTAATATCAGAGTTTAGAGTAACAGATTCTCCCTCCATCACTGACACTGAATCACCAAACACTCCTGATGAACACACAGATTTTACACTGATTAAAGCTCTTACAAAGTATGAAATCAGTTTTTAATCTGATAAAATGTAAATTGAGAACAGCACAATGTATAAGATACATATACATATCAGAATATCAGCAGTCAAACATGTGCGAATCAATAAATTGATCTTTAATATGTATTAAAATGATCTGTAGAGAAATTACATGATAAACACAGCTAAATGCTAAATTAATTATCCTATAATCTAATTTCATAATTTATAGCAGTAGTTCATTACTCTGAAATGTGAATAAAAGACACACGATATGTGAATAACTTACCAATCAGACGACAGCAGCCCAAACCGAACAACACAAGCGTGTGAAACATTCTCAGTTGTTCAGTGAAATAAGATCATCTGAGGATAAAACTCAAACTGACTGAATCAAATATAGCAGGAGTGTTTCTGATAATCTGCGTGTGAAACTCCCCCGATGGTTTGACCCTCCTATAGTGCAGACGCACAACCGCTCTGACGCTCGCTAGTTACATATAATCTCAAGACTTTAATAAGACTAAACGCAGTACAACTTTAAAAGTGGAAAACATAATTTTTCATTTTGATATTCCTTGATTTGTAGTTGCTTGACAATGTTAAATATTTAAAAGTAAAAATTACTGTGTGAATATTGGATGAAAATGTATGAAACCATGAAACCATGAACATGAAACAATTGAGTCTAACTCTAGTCATTTTAAAATAGTATGTATATTTTCTAATTTTTAGCGAATGGAAAAAGTACAAAGTTAAAAATTATCTCACAGCACCGGCTCTGAGCTCTGAGTGAAACTGAAAGACACTGTGGTCGGTGTTTTTCAGAGATGTGGTTTGATCTGATGGTGGACACACTTGTTTGTGTGAGAGTGGGTATTTAGTGTGAGTGTGTTTATAGGTGAAGAGTTTCTGCGGCTATAAACGACTTTATCCGACTCTCAAATGTACAGAAACAATAAACCCAAATAAAGATGAGAAACTGTGTCTGACAGCTGAGAAAAGTAATATCAACAATCAATAATCATATTTAACACATACTTTAAAAATGTGGATTGTAAAAAAAATTAAGTTAAAATTTGTAATTTTATATCAAGAAAGTAAACAAAACACATTTTCACATGGAGGTTTCATGAACACTGGCTCATTTAACGACGCTCATTTCAACTTTTGTGGCCTTTGAAGGACGCAGCCTCTGAGTTGGAGCATAGTTCTCGTGAGCATCGAGTTTTTCTCAGTGCATTGTGGGCCTTTTTAGGCAGCGAACGTTTCAATCCACTGGAAGGATTTTACGACTGAGACAGCCCTTCAAATGGCTGACTCCCTATCCAGTGCCCTCACTACTGAATGGATGAAAGAGCATCATCAGCAGCTCAACCTGGCAAATCCTTTCCTGCCAATCCGACTCTACAGCACGTCTTCAGCATCCAGATCTGCTCCACAACGATTACGCCATCAAGGTCTGCCAGAAATCTTGAAGTGATCTTTGAGGACCAGCTGAATTTCAAAGATCGCATTGCAAAGACAGCTCGATCGTGCAGGTTTGCACTTCCCAACATCAGGAGGATCAGGCCGTTCCTCACTGAGCAGCACAACTTCTGGTACAGGCCATGATGAGTTCCAGGCTTCTGGCTACACTTCCTTCTAGTTCAATCAAACCCCTGCAAATGATCCAGAATGCTGCAGCTCATCTGGACTTCAACCAACCCAAAAGGACTCACGTCACTTGTGAGCAATGGCTCGTGGTTCATCACAGAGAGGCAAAAGATCACTCTCAAGAACATTTTCATTCACAGTTCCTTGCTCCCTGCCTTCATTCGGAAAGCAGAATCTTTGTCAATATTCTAAAGAGCTTAAAACTCATCAACTATCGAAAAAAAACCTGATATCTTTCATCTCAAGCTGTAAATATAGCATTAAAAACATTTAAATACATCTATACCTCAGTCATGATATAGCAGCAATAAATTAATTTCAATTGTCTGTGTTATATATTTTCGCAAAACAACAGCAGAAAAAGAAAAGGAAATTAAACTCTTAAACTCTATCCTTTTCTTCGGGTAACAAAAAAGTCGATGGAAAAGAAAAGCAGAATATCGGGTGTATGACTTTAACAGCATGAAGGAAATATGACACGGAAAGTGTTAATAGACTTATATAGACTTAATATATTTATATTCTATTGCACTCTGAATATGAAGATTGAGAAAGGACTTTTTACATGGACCAGCTGAGCAGAAACTCTTATTATGAAGTAGGAATACAGCGCATGCGCACTACCTATTAAACACAACATATCTTTCAACTCAAGCTGTAAATATGGTAATTAAAACATTAAATTACATCTACATCAGAGTCATGATATAGCAGCAATAAATTCATTTCAAACCCCTTTGTCTGTTTGATATATTTTCGCACAACAACAGCAGTAAAAGAAAAGTAAATTAAACTCTTTTAGCCTTTTCTTCGGGTAACAAAAAAGGCGATGGAAAAGAAAAGCAGAATATCGGGTGTATGACTTTAACAGCATGAAGGAAAGATGAACTGAAAGATGACACGGAAAGTGTGAACGCAAATATTATAGAGTAATATAATTCATTTTAATACTATTATGAAATGGGAATATGGCGCATGCGCACTATCTCTGAACTGAAGACGCGAGCTGACAGAAAACAGACGTTTTTCCCGGTTATTTTTCCGTCAAACTTACCTTGAACTGTTGTTTGATTAATCCAAACCTGATTACTCGAGGTAAAGTAATTGAAAAATACATAAGGTAGTAAGTTCATCAAACCCAGAATTTATTCACGGTTCACACACGAGACATTCACAACAGAGTGACGAATCCCAGACGAGTCACCATGGAAATGGGTGCATCAGAAAAAGAGCGCCAAATTACTGTCTTCTTTCGTTTGATGCTGATTTACATACTTGGTGAATATCGCCACCTATTGGGTGGTCATGCTGTCATTTTCTCAATCTTTTAATAGTCGCTTATCACTGTGAATAAGAACTATATTGTGTGTTTGATATTTGCTAATTATACAATAAAAAACACAGATTAAACTAAATACTAGTTTGTGCTTGCTTGAAAACATGACTAAAATTTATTTTTTATATTTAGCCATTTTGCGGCCACATTGCTTGAAATGTAAGATATAGCAAATATACAGTGGAATCCACTTATCTCGAGCTCAGTTAACTCGCCAACCCTATTACGTCGACGTTTTTGAAGTGGACATAACCGGGTTCCACAGGATATATTTTTTTATTATAGAAAAACATTATAGCATAGAAAACCTCCTGTTTAAAAAATAAACGTCTGAATGCCGATCAAGAATGTTATATACATACAAATAAAAGTGAGGTTTCAAAACATGAAAAAATGCGTATTGACTCATATTTAAATATATCTGGGATCATATCTGTCACCTTCACGTGCAAGTAACACAATTATCACACAAAATAAAAGGGACTTTTCAGTTTTCCTGTGTTGCTGCTGCTCCTCCTCACTACATTCATCAGTTAAATCAGTATCATACAATTCATGACCAAAGAGGTAATTATCAATCAAAAGATATTCCAGATATCATACATACATCTGGATGACGTCTGACCCGGAAAGCATTTGCTGTGACCAAACATCTGAGAAACGTCTTTAAGATGTCAATTTTACATCCATTCTGAATCATCTTAAAGACATTTTCTAAATGTCTATTTAACGACTGACAGGAAACGTCCTAGAGACATATTAAAGATGAACAAACTCTCTAAAAAATACATCTTCCAGATGAAAACACACATCAAACAGACTCTCTGAGATGGAGGTGTGATATCAGGGAATAATGCGGCATGTCATGGAATTGTACTGTTTTTGGACTAAAACAAAATAGAGCTGTTGAATGAATATTCCCAGATATCACACATACATCTGTTAAAGATCTGGAAAGCATCTGCTGTGTACAAACATCTCAGAAACGTCTTTAAGATGTCATTCTAAATTATAAACATCTTAAAGACATTTTCTAAATGTTTGACAGGAATCATCCTAGAGACGTTTTGCAGATGAACAAACGCTCTAAAATGTAATTCCAGATGTAAACACACATAAAATACTCTCTGGGGAATCTTGAAATGGACTAATGTCTGTGTATTTTAAAGCTCAAAAAGATTTAGTAATTTGAAGTGCACCATCTCACACTGCCCGTGATTTTTGCAGCTCATCTGGTGCGTCAAACTGAAACCTGCGGTCAGTTTTCTTCAGAAAAAGGGTTTGATCTGCTGGATGGACAAAGAGCGAAATGGGAATGGCCATTTGTTTCATCTGTGTTCAGTTTGTGTGTGAAGGGCGTTATTAACCTCACAGTCTGACTGTGTAAACTTTTATATTGTGGCAAATAGTTTACTATTAAAGGGATATTTCATCCAAAAAATAAATATTCTGTTAAACACAAAAGTTAGTAACCAAACAGTTGGTAGCCCACATTTCCTGAGGTTAGTGTATAGTTTTATATTGTATTCAAGGTGCTGAGGCTTTGTTTTCTCTATAAAGGGTGCACTCGCAAGAACCTGTCCAAAATCTAAAATAGCCAATGGGACACCCTGCGGTCTTTAGGACTTAAAAGACAGGCAAACCATTTAAGTCCACAAGATCCAAAGTGCAGACTAACTGTAATTTGGGACAGGGCCCTCCCTTGGGAATCATTCTTCTTCTACAGAATATAACTAGTACATAATATGTTATGGGAATTGTTACTGGCTAAATTATGCAATCTAGCATTCATTTTACATGATTTGAATAAAAAAAAAAAAAAGTATAATGTGTTATCTGTATGCCAGGAAGAAGAGATGTTTAAATCTGGGATTTAAGCAACACGATTATGCGATTATGGGGTGATGCCCAAGTGTCTACAGATGCAACTGTAGTATTCTTGGGTTTTTGGACTGAACCAATCACATGCCAGAGACAACAATTGCTTTGTTCTTATTGGCTAGAGAACTTGTCAATAATTATGAAAGTACATATAAAGAGATATTTAAGTCCCACTTGAGTGGCTTAAAAAAACTAATTCAAAATGTCAACTAAATGCATTTGACACGAGATCACAAAACAAAAGCTTATAAAAACAAATACAAATTTAAAGCTTTTCAAATTCATGTAACTGCCCAAACATTACATAGCACTTTATATATTTTTCAATCATTATTTTTCTTATTTTCTTTATATGCATGTTCATTTTATATTTTAGTTGCTTTTACTCTTTACTTAATTTACTCTGAATTGCATTACAATGCCTTATATTTGCCTTGTACTGTTTGCATTGGACTTGGATAAAAAAAAAAAATTTATAAACCTCGTAATATCCGTCACTACCCACGTGATGTCATTATAAATCGTGTTTCCGGGTTCAGTGATTTCGTTTCGACGGAGCAAAAACAATTTTATTTTAGTATTTTATTTTTTTGTTACACACGTTTCGTTTCGACGTCGAACGTCACAATTCTAACAAACATGAAACTATTTTTGTGTTTTTAATACTTTTGTTGAGGTTACTTTCGCCTTAGTTTAAGAAAAAAGGACGTCGATATTTTGACCTTCGAATCTGCATTTTCTTCTGATAAGAGGTGAAATAATGAAGCACGTCTGTTGACACTAGCCTAGACCCTATTTATTTTTATATCATTTAACTAATTGCAAATTGTACAAATTCAATATGTAATCCGCGCGAGTGTCTTTGCTTTAACGCGGCTCGGCGCAACTGATCTATTAAACACATTCTTACAGAGCCGTTCAATGAAAATCCCGTAAATGTCACTATTTTGTGTGCGGAGGACAGCTGTGCATTTATCAAATCATCGACCCAAACAGCGAATCTAAACAACTCAACAATGTTGCACATGAGCGCTACTGGGCGCCATATTTATTTAGTTACCCACAATGCAACACTCCATTGCCACGACGGAAGCCCAGTGATTCCAAAAAGAAGAAAATTTCCTGGAATTGATCGGACAGCGTTCATAGGGCTTAAAATAACGATAATACAACTGTGTGCCCTTCCAATTTTGTGCTAATTATAGCAAACTCACCCAAGGTCCTGAATCATTGGTTGTTGAGAGATCTGTCGCTCAAGGGCTGAGGTGTTCTCACTAAAGCAGAAGACATTTCTCGCTTGGCATATTCTGTCCAGGATTAGAAATATTAGGGTAGAATGGCAGCATCACTGATTCTCATTGGATTAGAAACTGTTGATAGAAGCGCCCCTGCATTGACACTGTGTTTAGATTTGAATTTTGACAGTTGGTCTTTGAAAGCTTTTGGCTCATTCTGAACATTCCGCAATGAAAGTCAATGGGATTTTTCAGTTTTTTGCGCTGCATTTTTAGGAAAACCGTAGGTCCGATCCCTTAGAAAAGATATGGCCTGGCCATATCTGGCCAGGCCTCTGGCCTGTTCTGAATTTGGGGTCTGTAGCACTAAAGCTGTAGGAGGAGATGCGTTGTAAATTTTTGTCTGTAGCATTTCAATATGTTGGCTGCTTCTCAGCCAACTTAATTATCTATCTGTCTACATGCATGCATAGAAAGCATTGTATATGGTATAATCTATTTTTATAATAGAACATCATTTGTAATATATCTTACCAAACCAACAATGTGGAAGCAAAATGACTAAACATCAAAAGTAACATAGCTTTTACAGCCAAGTTACCTTAAAGCGCAAACTGTTAATCAGTTTAAAGAGTCTTTCTTTTTTATTATAATTAGCATCAAATAAACAGTATAGTTCTTATTCACAGGAATCAGCATTAAACAAAAGAAGAAAAATGTAGTATGGCACTTTTTCTGAGCATCCGTTTCCATGGTGACTCGTGGATTCCTCACTCTGTTGGGAATGTCTTGTGTGTGAATCCTGAATAAACTCTGGGTTTGATTAACTTAATACTGGATGCATTTTTTTTTTTATTAACACACCTCGAGTAATCAAGGATTGGCTTAATCAACCAAGAGTTCAGGGTATGTTTCACAGTGAGATAACCTGATTTCTGGAACACCCACCCCAAGTCTTGGTCACCCATTTCATTTTTTTCATCTTTTGTACTCATTGTAAATATGTGAAATAAATTTTAATTCGAAGTGTCTTTAATTTTGCACCAGTAAGCATAAAAAGATGCCTTGATATTGAGCCTATATAAACAATGCTTCCTTTCTGAAACAAGGAGAAGATATGTATATTTTTATTTGATAAATCCCAATAAAACATTTGTTTCACTCATAATAACTGGATTCTTTGAATGGTGAATTCCTTGTTTTGGACACACGATGGCGCAATACATTCTGTCATACTAATTGTATTGTACACAATAACTCACAGCCAACTATATTTGGTAAACCTTACTAGTAGTGGATTGAATCCTCTTTCACCGTCAAAACTGCCTTGATTCTTTGCAGTATCGATTCAACAAGGTGCTGGAACTATTCCTCAGAGATTTTGGTTCATACTGAAAAGATAGCAACACGACACAGGAGATTTATTACACATCCATGGAGTGAATCTACCATTCCAGAGGAGCTCAATTGGATAGAGATCAGGGGGGAATTCAAGAAGGCAGGTTATGTGACAGACCCAGGTATGTTTAAGGGTAAGTAACTCAACTTTTGGCTCCAAAAACAGAGGTAAGTTTCAGGTTTTTTTTAAGGAGCCATAGCAACTTACTCTCTGAACAAAACCTGATCCAGAGCAGCTTCAGTTTCTGTTATCTTTGCAAACACAAATTGTTAATTAGTTTAATAAGTCTCTCTCTTCAGAACAATATCGTTTTTATTCACAGTGGTTCAATTAAAATTATTACAAAACCACCAAATAGATGACAATTTTCACCAAGTCTGTAAATTAGCATTCAACAAAAGAAGAAGATAAATGTAGTATAACGCACTTTTTCTTGCGTGCGGAAAAACTTTTCCACACAACTTTCCCAATTGTGACGTGTGGATTTGTTGCTCTGTTGAGAATGTCTTGAGTTAACCGTGAACACATTTTTGTAACCAACATACCTTGAGTCAGCAAGGTTTGGGTTAATCAACCAAGAGTTCAGTGTAAGTTTGATGGTAAGATAACCTTGCTTTCTGGAACACCCCTCTGGTGACTGGAGGCCGTTTGAGTTTAGTGAACTCGGTCATGTTCAAGAAACCAGCTTGACATCGTTCGAGCTTTATGACTGCACACTATCCTGCTGGAAGATCACAAGATGGTACACTGTGGTCATCCCCCCCCCCATCTGAATAGAAAATAATCTTAACAATTTAGTTTTTTTCTTTTGGGCAGCAGCACTATTGTGTACATTTATACCATCATTTTCTAGTTTTATTTATTTTTACCACAAAACTAATTAAAAAATAATAATTTCAAAGTCCATTAAACATCAAAAATGGCCTGCTACTATATCACATTTGACATTTCATTACATTTTTTCTTAAAATAATTCCCAGACATTCTCTTGCTAGAGCTGGAAATAACTGAAAATATATCAGGTCTTGTTGCATACGCAAAGTATATGATATTTTCATATTTCACAGTAATATCAGGGTTTGATTTAAGACCTTTTTTGTGAAACACAAGCTCAGTATTTTGTATTAATTCTTTAGAGCAAAAATTAAACTGTTTCATATGAGCAGGAATAGAAAAAGCCCTTCAACCAAATTCTGCTCAAACACACTCATAAGCATTCGCATGCACAAGCTGTCAGTCCAGCAGACCAAACCACATCTCTGTAAAGGTGTAAAGTCTTTTGCATCGCTTTTGCACTTTTCTTTTCATGAGAAGTCTCTTTAATCCATATAATAAGAGTCCATAAAGAGACAGGGGTGATGAAACATGACAGGAGGTTTCTATCGAGCTGCTAAAACAGCTGGGGCCTCATGTACTAAGACTTGCGTTGAATTCATACTAAAACATCGCGTACGGACAAAGCTGTGAATGTGCGAACGCACAAAAAAATCCAGATGTATCAATCTCTGCGTTCGAAGGATCCCACGCATATTCTCTTTGTACATCCCGATTAATGTGAAATTGAGCGCACATGCACGAGCACAACACTCCACCCAGTCTCCTCCCTTCATTAAACTCATTTAAATATGGTAATGAGTCCACTTGGTCAAAAGAAAGCAGTAAGAAAATGGCTAAAGCAAGCGGCATGAAAACGAAACTTTACAGAAAGTGAATTGGAGGTGCTACTATCGGAGGTAGAAATTAGAAAAAAAATATATTTGGAATTTTTTTCTCCGGAATTATTAAAAACAAAAGGAAAAAAAAAGTGCCGTCAGTGCGTTTGGATCTGAAAGTCGCACTGTAAATTGTCTTGCAATTGTCTTTAGTGGATAACCGCGGTCTCCTGAAGGGTTGTTGTATAATTATATGCAAATAAATAACAATAAAAAGTACTAGGGGAGCGCGGGGCACAAAGTAACGCGGGGTAAATAGTAACATAGACTTTTTAGATACCGGTAGTTGCACGGTCTTAAATGTGACGTGCTAACGGGCTTTTCATCACACTGTTTTCACATGTCTTCTGGACAGCTTTCGAGAAATTGCAGCGAAGTTTGGATGAGAACCACAGGAAAAACTCTTTTGGCAGCATGTAAATATTTTTTGATATAGGCTAGTAGTTATTTTTCGATTTTCAAAGAATGTGTGAAAGTATGTTAGTCCAATCTTATATTGTTATGATTACCATCTTCTTGGCTAAATGATGGTACCATTTTGAAAGACGTGAAAAACACATAGCGACTGCTAGCCGGTCCTGAGGTAAACAAGACAGCGCGGGGTCAGTTGTAACACTATGTTACAACTAAGCCACATTGAATAGGCTGCATCATTAATCATATATTTTGCATTGTATTAACTTATTAAAACGTCATGTCATTCATGTCATTCATGTCATTACATTGTTCAAAGCATAACAAATGTAAAAAATAAAGGGAAAAATATATTTAATTCATAAGTTATTCTTATGATCATCAAGACGCAACTTTTTTAAACAAATAAAAATACGTGAATGAACATTCATTGGATAACATGGTGTTAAAACTAACCCGCTGTCTGTTACAACGAGCCTCGCTCACGGGTAAGAAGTAACATTTTACTCCTTGCGCTTTTGCCGATACTGCAGAGAAACGGTATAGGTCCAACGAACATGAAAACAGTGCTCATTTATAGGAGAGGCTTGTATGTTGTTTGTATAAAAATATGGTTTGTCTAACCCTATTACTTTGTTCATTATTTGGCTAAAACCAAAAAGTGTTACGTTGTGCCCCGCGCTCCTCTATTAGATAGAACCATAACTTTAAAAGCATCACTCACCAAGAAGCCACCCATCGCGCACTCAACCATGCTGTTTGATCTTGCTACAATATTTGTTAGGCGTATTTGCGCATCACATATAATCTGCACATTTATTGAATAGAAATGTTTCCGATTCACATATGCAAATTCATCTTCAGATGGTGCCTTATATGTGTGTGCAGTCGATCGCTCCGTTTACATTAGGGAAACCGGCTATCGTTGCAAATTGCATTTTAATGTTTAGCTGGTCAACTGCATCATATATGAACCATCAAATGGGCATTGCGCGGCGTTTCGCGGTGTTGCGCGGCTCAAAGACGACTCGCTTATTTCTGAGCGGTCTGCCAGTTCTCTTTGGAAATAATCATTTGCCAGGAAACTAAGCGTTGTCAGCACCTGTAACGGAATGGGTATTGCGTGTTTCCTCGCTGTCTCTCTCTCTAGATTCGGACCCAATTAGATTCGGAGGATAGCCCTTGTAAATCTGACATGGCTGATTAGCCAGTCATCATCCTGGGCCAGAAAATCATTGTGGTCCCTAAAAACTCGTTCTCTTCGGATTCTGCCATTAGCAGTGTCCTCTAATATTGCCAAAGCTGCCATTGCCAGACTAAGGGTTGTGTCAATTTGCACTTGCTTTTATATGTTCTTACTTAATTGCATAATTTATAGAATATTCCCATAAGGCTTGTGTGACAATATATACGGTATCAATTATTTTATACATTGCAAATTAATAGCAATGCTTCCCACAGACTTGAGGAACAATTCGTTGTATAATGTTTGCAGCTTCACTTCATTGTCTGTAGGAGTCGCCAACGGACAAAACTATGAGAAATGAACTTACGCCAGCCATGAACTTGCCGTGGAGAAACGCACATTGTCACATTAGTTTCACTTTTAGTACATCCCACCGTGAGCGTGAAAGCTGGCGAACGCAATGTTTTTGTGCGTAAGTAGTGTTGATACATGAGGCCCCTGGTCTTTTACTTATAAAGCGATTTATGTTTGATCACATACTCATGGCGAGAGGTGCGTAATCCACGTGATCCTCCTCTTCCTGCTAAAAAAAAGAAAAAGAAAAAAGATATGATATTACAAAATACTGCAGGTTCAATCTGAAGATAGATTGAGATGTATTGTGTCCTACAGTTTCTACTAATGACATTGATCAGCACTATTATATGAAAACACATGGCCAACTGAACATGAACCTGCTTCAGGAAAAACATCGAGCATCTTCTATAACAGCGGTTTTCAACTGGTTTCACATGAACGCATTTGTTAGTTCACGTTTGTTGCACGTGGACAAAGATTTTGTCTGTTGGAAGGATTTCTCCCCATTTTTTTTTGTTTTTAGTAAAACAATATTTTTTTCTTTTTAGTTAAAATATGAATGCCTTGTTGTACAAACCATTAATTGTTAAAATGTTTCCCACAATGAAATTACATCAATTGAACAATTAAAGTTTAGAGATCCTGCACTCTTTCAGTGTTTCTGTGAAATGTATTTTCTGTGTCTTACCCTTTGCTGTGCGTCTCTTTTGTGAAACACTGGTTCAGCATAAGTAATCTCTTCTGCACAAGTCTGAACTGTTTCTGCAGGAAAAGATCAATTAAAACAACAAAACTCAACTTAGTCTGTTGCTTTACAACATATAATTATTAGAGTTGTCAAAGATAAAACATAAATGCACACATTTCATGAAATGATTAACTGTGCAGTTTTTAAAAATCAACAAACTAAAATGTAACATTAGGTCTATAACTTTTTCACACAAAAAGATACGAAAAGAGTGTGTGAAAGTGTGTCAAACCCAGGCAGGATGTTTAAAGTAAAATCAATTGCATTCATCAAGTCGTCATTCAGAGAGATTTTACTTTCTGTTAATTTCCAATGTTTGGATAATCGTTATAATCGCTAAACGAGATAATCATTTAGCGAGAAAACCCATATAACATATATTATACATTTATATATATGGCGATTTGTTTGATGAAGTGATCGGCATGCTATAAAAATGTACATACACTGTATATGTTTGCTAACAACAAAAGGCATATGTGCACCAACTAACAGCAGAGATTGTAACAGCTACTTTATGTTTATGTTGGAAATATACCTTTAAGACGGCGTATGTAGTTCTGTGCGTGCTGTTCTGGTGTGAGCGCGCGGGGAGGAGGAGTGTGTTTGAGTGAGGAGAGAGATGGTCGCTCTACCGCTGACTGTTATACAGCATCATCTACTGTTTCTATTTTCCTTCTTTTATTTGTGATGTTTGAAAGTGTTTTCTTTTTCCTGGTTTGTACTTACATGTTTGAGAAGAGTGTGAAACCCATCTATAAACCTCGTCATCTGGACAGTCGTCAACCACTCTGACAGCAAGTGCAAGATTTACCAGTATACGATAAAAACCACCTTCGATTCTCGATACAAACCTTTAATTATATTCTCCAACATTGCAAACACAATTTTGCTCACAGCGTAAACACAGTCACAACACACATAAACACATTCACTCATAACAGTCATTTCGCTCTGACACAGTTCTGAAAGTATTGCACACGCGGTTACTATGGTTTCTTTAAAGTCTAAAATGCTTTGTTGCTTTTTGCCTTTAACGTCTGCTTGAAAACAAATGCTTCTAAGCTTCTGTAACGACAGTAACGACGTCTTTGTCGATGTCAATGTAATCTGCGTTGTGTAATTTCGTAATCCCTCTTGAACACCAGTATTTTTCCCGTGAGAATGTCATTTATTGGATCTGTTACACTTATTCCATGCAATGTGATCTTGTCTTGTCTGGGTTAGTCATTTGTTGTCATGGTGTCTAATGGGTTTAATTATGTTCAGGTGTTCCTAGTTAGTTTCCTCATTTCCTGTGTGTATATAGTCTACCTGTTTTGTTCATTCCTTGTCGGTTATTGTTTAATGTTACACGTTCCTGAGTGCTACCATTAAATGGAATTTATGTTTATCATCCGTTCCTTTCAGTTTCCTTCCGAGTTCCCGTGACAGAATAACCGACCAAGGCTAAGTCGCCTACAAAGACTTTTTTCTCAATGGATCAATTCCATCCCAGGTCCGGACAGCAGACGCAGGCCGCCACGTCCTGGCTCCCGAGCGGCGCGTCCACGCCATGGATCCCGGGCGCCACGTCCACGCCATGGATCCCGGGCGCAGCGTCCACGCCATGGATCCCGGGCGCCGCGTCCACGCCATGGATCCCGGGCGCCGCGTCCACGCCATGGATCCCGGGCGCCGCGTCCACGCCATGGATCCCGGGCGCCGCGTCCACGCCATGGATCCCGAGCGCCGCGTCCACGCCATGGATCCCGGGCGCCGCGGCCACGTCATCCAGACAGCGGAAGTCGGCTGATGAGTCCACCCCAGAGTCTGAAAGGGAAACGAACCTGAATCAATGGCCAACGGATTCGACTCCCACCCATATCCCCACCCCCATCTCTTCACTCTCCTCGCCGGTTCCGTCCGGGAATATGGATATTCCGGTCCCGTCCGGAAATCTTCAGTCTATGGTCCTGCCTGACTCCCTGATCCCGTCTTCCCCGCTGGTCATGGCCAGCCCCCTGGATCCGTCGACTCCAATGGTGTCATCGAAACCTTCAGCTCTGTCCTCACAACCGATTCTATGCAGTTCGTCAGCTCCGCCTCAGGCTTCAATTACACCAGCTCAGCGTGAGACCGAGTTTCCGGCTGCACATAGGACCTCCAGTCCCAGGTCCCCATCTCGACCCATCAGCCCATCGACCTCGCTTCGGCTCTGCATGTCCTCGCCGCCTCCGTGGTCCGTCTGCCCTGTGACTCCGCTGGACTCGTTCGTCTCTCCAGGTCGGCCTCCGACGATCGTAACTCAGCCTCCGCCACGGACTTCCGGGATTTCGGCGATGCCGAAACCCTCCACCCCTACGGCGTCATCGGGCTCCTCCCTTTCTCCGACCTCCCTGTCATCCTCACTCACCACAGCATCGTCCAGGTCATCCGAATCCCCGTCACCATCTCAGCCCCGCGACCCAGCAGCTCTGCCTCGGGCTTCAAGGCCATCGAAGGTCCCCGGGTCCATCGGCCGCTCTGCTTCGCCGGTCCATCCACACAACTTGGTTCCGCCCCCGTCGATCGGCTCCCGTGTTCCGCCCAAAGCTCCACCCTGGCTCCTCCCACCGGCGGTACCACCATGGGGTTTTTCAGTGACTCCTGATTGTCCTTACCAACTTCCAGCCCTACGCCCACCTCCGAAGCCTCCTCCCTCTTCAGTTGGACATTTAATCGGTGCGAGGACGCACCTTGCCGAGGGGGGGTGTAATGTTACACTTATTCCATGCAATGTGATCTTGTCTTGTCTGGGTTAGTCATTTGTTGTCATGGTGTCTAATGGGTTTAATTATGTTCAGGTGTTCCTAGTTAGTTTCCTCATTTCCTGTGTGTATATAGTCTACCTGTTTTGTTCATTCCTTGTCGGTTATTGTTTAATGTTACACGTTCCTGAGTGCTACCATTAAATGGAATTTATGTTTATCATCCGTTCCTTTCAGTTTCCTTCCGAGTTCCCGTGACAGGATCATTGGACTAACTCAAATAAGTTTGAGGACTCTGAAGCAATGAAAACATTGCGCTGTGAAAGAAAAACATGCGCGCTGCAAAACACGATACGCTGTGAAAGAAAGAGAGTAAAGAAAATAATTTCATAGAAGAAAAATAATCAATGAAATATTGTGTATATTATAAAAGTGCTCGAGGTCACAATTATATAACATGAAATCATCAATTACACAACTTATGGCCCTTATGACATGACAAACTAATGTGTCCTACCACTGTAAAATCATAATCTGACAAAATGACAAGCGGCCGGAATGACCAAAAACGGTCATGGCATGACGTGCAGCGAGCTCGGCGCATGCGCAGTGAACTAGGTACAATTATGAGCCACGAGATAACCATGTGAAGTGACGAATTTTTCCCTGTTTCGTGCTCGAGATATTTGATTTTGGCGACGTAAAACAATCGACGTAACCGTTGAGAAAATAATAAGACAAATATGGAGTTTGGTGGTTCCACATCAAAAACGTCGACATAAAAGGATTGGCAAGTTAACGATAAGTCGAGATAAGTGAACTCCACTGTATTTGGTATAAATAATACTTATTTGTAATACTTGCCTTCTCTGTCAATATTTCTCAATTTCATGACGATGCAGAAAATCCCAATAGCAGATACAATAAACAGAGATCCAGCAGAAGCAGAGATCATCACTATCAGAGAGACTGAGACTGGAGGATGAGGAGGAGAGTGTGAAGGAGTCTGTGGCAGCAGTGCTGTAACGGCTAAAGAAAGAGTCTTTAGTGAGTAAATAATCAGTAAACATGTTATCAGCATGTGTGGAGTACCTGCAGTACATGTGTGAGAGCAGAGTTGAGTGATGTTGGGATGTCTGGTCTGGTTGCTGATGGGATTGTTCAGCACACAGATGTAGGTGTTTTTATCCTGATATTCCACCTCCAGAGGTAGAGAGAGACTGATGCTGAGATCAGACACACTGATGCTGGACAATAAACTGTTTCCTTTGTACCAGGAGAGAGTCACATGATCCACATTCACCACTGATGATGAACACAACAATGAACATGAAGATGATGATGAAGAACAATCTCTGATGACGACAGGAACAGGCAGATGAGCTGGAAACATGAGAGAATAAACAAAAATAGGGAAATCGAAACAACAATCTTATTTTCAGTTCAATGTGTTGAATGAGTGTTAGCAGTGAATGTGTCTGTCATCTCAAGCTATGACATGATTAGCATGTGTCTGTTAAACTATGAAATTATTAAACATTTCAATATGTAAATGGCTAACAAAATACGAAAGGGGTGACAAATAACGTCTCTACTCACCATAGACACAAACACTGAATGTTTTTTTTGTCAGTTTCGCTCCAGTTATCTCCAGTTCATAATCTCCAGCATGTTCAGTTGTGATGTTCATGATGGTCAGAGATCCAGTTTGATTGTCCAGTTTCAGTCTGTCTCTGAATCTCCCATCAGTGCCGTTAAATGTGGACATGGTTTTATTCTCAATGTTGATTTTAGCAATGAGAGACTTTTCAGCTACAAATGTCCACAGTATGTCGTCTTCTTCATGTATTTCAGTGCAATCAGTGTTTAGAGTGACAGATTCTCCCTCCATCACTGACACTGACTCACCAAACACTCCTGATGAACAGATTTTACTCTGATTAAAGCTCTTATAAAGCATGAAATCAGTTTTAACATTTAAATGTGAATTGAAGAACAGCAGCAGAGATGCTAAACACAATGAAAGGTGACAAATATCAACATTCAGGCATGCATGAATCAACAAATTGATCAGTAAGATCCATAAAGTTGCTTGATAAATACAGCTTGAGAGTACAAGTTTAATCATGCCTAATTAATTGCCCTATAATCTAACTTCATTTGTATTTTGTAATGTTGTAATTTCATAATCTTTAGCAGTAGTTCATTACTCTGAAATGTGATTAAAAGACACACGATATATGAATAACTTACCAATCAGACGACAGCAGCACAAACCGAACAAAACAAGCGTGTGAAACATTCTCAGTTGTTCAGTGAAATAAGACCATAAAACTGACTGAATCAAATATAGCAGGAGTGTTTCTGTTAATCTGCGTGTGAAACTCCCCCGACGGTTTGACCCTCCTATAGTGCAGACGCACAACCGCGCTGACGCTCGCTAGTTACATATAATCTCAAGACTTTAATTAGACTAAACGCAATACAACTTTAAAAGTGGAAAACATAACTTTTAATTTTGGTATTCCTTGAATTGTAGTTGTTTGACAATGTTAAATATTTAAAAGTAAAGATTACTGTGTGAATGTTAGAGGAAAATGTATGAACCCATGAAACCATGTCTAACTCTAGTGGTTTTTAAATAGTATGTATATTCTGTCAGCTCTCATTTTTAGCGAATGGAAAAAGTACAAAGTTAAAAATTATCTCACAGCACCGGCTCTGAGCTCTGAGTGAAACTGAAAGACACTGTGGTCTTTGTTTTTCAGAGATGTGGTTTGATCTGATGGTGGACACACTTGTTTGTGTGAGAGTGGGTATTTAGAGTCAGTGTGTTTATAGGTGAAGAGTTTCTTCCTGCCGTACACTGAAAAGTATGGAAACAATAAACCCAAACCATGATGAGAAACTGTGTCTGATACACACAGAGAAAAGCAATAGCAACAATCAATAATCATATTTAACACATACTTTAAAAATGTGGATTGTAAACACTGTTTCTTTAAGTTAAAATGTGTACTTTTATATAAGAAAGTAAAAACAAAACACATTTTCACATTGAGGTTTCACATTTTCACAGCTTCAAAACACAGCTTTTACTTTTTATTGTAAAAGGATTGAACATGTTATCCATGAGAAGTGTTTACAAACTCTCAGCTTCAGTCAGGAACCATGTGGGGAAAAAAACAAAGCTCACGTCCAACATTTTGTTCCTCTGACATATTGTTCATGTTATAATCATTAGATAAAATGCCCAATCCTGTTCCTGGAGATCTCCCCTCCTGCACAGTTCAGATCTAACCTCATCCAACACCCCTATCTGTAAATATCAAGAGCTCCTGAAGATCTCAGTCTCAATTCCTAGCTTCCCTAGGTCTTGAATCTGTATAGTGTACCGTACACACATTCAAACACTGGACAGTGAAGGACACGGACTCATTTAACAATCCTTATCTCAACCTTTGTGGCCTTTGAAGGACGCAGCCTCTGAATTGGAGCAAGCTCTCGTGAGCATCGATGCTCGCTGGTTTTTCTCAGTGCATTGTGGGCTTTTTTAGGGAGCTAACATTTCAGTCCACTGGAAGGATTTTATCGTCTTTCCTGCCAATCTGACTCTACAGCACGACTTCAGCATCCAGATCGGCTCCACAATGATTATGGCTTCAAGGTCTGCCAGAACTCTTGAAGTGATCTTTGAGGTCCAGCTGACCTTTAAAGATCGCATCGCAAAGACGGCTCGATCATGCAGGTTTGCTCTTCACAACTTCAGGAGGATCAGGCTCACTGAGCAACACAACTTCTGCTGCAGGCCATGATGATTTCCAGGTTTGATTTTTGCAACACTCTTCTGGCTGGACTTCCTGCTAGTTCAATCAATCGCCTGCAACAGATCCAGAACTCTGCAGCTCATCTGGTCTTCAACCAATCCAAAAGGTTTCTCTCTTCATCTCTCTACACTGGCTCCCACTTGCATCAAATTCAAAGCACTGACACTTGCTTACAGAGCTACCACAGGTTCAGCACCTCACACTTCCACTGGCTACTTCAAATCTACACACCTACCAAAAACCTTTGATCGATCAACGAGCGACGACTCGTGATGCCTTCTCAGGGAGGTAAAAGATCACTCGCAAGAACATTTTCATTCACGTTTCTTTGCAGGTGGAACGCCCTCATCCTGAAAGCAGACTCGTAGTCAATATTCAAAAGAGCTGAAAACTCATCTCTTCCGTGAGTATTTAACATAACACACACACACACACACCACCAAATTAAAAATAGAAAAATTCATTGCTTTCGTCTCCCTCTATTCTCCAGGCTTATTCAACTCCAACCTTTGTATTGTAAGCACTCTTGTATACTTTTGCATCTTCAGGATGAATCGCTTTCTGTACTCCTTTGGATAAAAGCGTTTGCTAAATAAATAAATGCATGTAACTAGGGAGCTGATTGAGATTGCAGTCGATTTGACACACTTTTAGACACATTTAAACACATTCTCTATAGTAAACTGACAAACTCACACTCATTGTACCATTCAAGCATTTTATTGATTACATGAAGCAGCAGCAAGTGTGAGGTTGACGTGAATTACTTGTACTATGTCTACAGAGTTGGTGCAGGTATGACATCACTTAATAGGCCATAATGTAGAAACGAATTAGCATTTGAGCACTTCCAGTTCCATCATACCAAAATCAGTGTTTTGAATTGGATTGAATTGTGAGTGTTTTGAATTGGATGTTGGTGAAATGGTGGAAATAAGGTCTGTGGTGAACACAACATCAAATCTCTTTCACATAGTTTTCTACGACATAAAATACATCAGTTTTCTCAGATGTTTGTTCACAGCAGACACTTTCCAGATCATTAACAGACATCCAGCAGACCTATGTGTGATATCTAGGATTGAGCTTTTTTCTTTTCTTTTTTTTTTGTACTTCTGATGACTGTATTCAGATTTCAAAATGACAGCTTGCAATGAACACGTTGAAAAAAAAAATATGATGAATATATATATATATATATATATATATATATATATATAAAAAACATATGTCAACAGAATCTCACAGTAGGCTATTATTAAGCAAATCGAGTGAATTACTTCATATTTAGTGGACCTAACTACAAATGTTATTTACAAAATAAAAATTGAAAATATATTAAAACAAAACACTGGTATCTTTCAACTCAAGTAAATATGGTAATTAAAACATCAAATTATTTATATATCTGAGTCACGATATAGTAGCAATAAATCGATTTCTAACCCCTTTGCCTGTGTGATATATTTAAACTCTAATAGTCTTTTCTTCGGGCAATACAAAAGGCGATGGAAAAGAAAAGCAGAATATCGGTTGAATAAGAGCATCAAGGAAAGATGAACTGAATGCCAGTTTAAACCGGAAAGTGTGAGCGCAGGACGCTTACCTTTACATGGATCCTTTGAGCAGAGACTCTTATTTTGAAATGAATATGGCGCATGAGCACTGAAGCTGCGAGCAGACAGTCTTTCCTGGTTATCTTACCGTCAAACTTACCTTGAACTGTTGGTTGATTAATCCAAACCTAATTACTCGAGGTAAACTATTCCAAAAATACATCCTAGAATAAGTTCATCAAACCCAGAGTTTATTTAGTATTCACACACGAGACGTTCACAACAGAGTGACGAATCACCATGGAAACGGGTGCTCAAGAAAAAGCGCGCTAAATTACTTTTGTCTTCTTCTTTCGTTTAATGCTGATTTACATACTTGGTGAATGTCGCCACCTATTTGTGTGGTTGTGCAATACATTTCTCAATCTTTTAATAATCTTTCATCGCTGAATGAGAACTATATTGTTTGTTTGATCTATTGTTTGCTAATTATACAATAAAAAAAGACTGATTAAATTAAATAATACGCTGTGCTTGCTTGATAATATGACTATAAAAGTAAAAAAAAATAGTTTTTTATTTCAGTCACGTTGCTTGAAAGTAATATATAGCATTTTTTTAAACTATAGAAGAACATTGTAGCATAGAAAATGTTCTTTTGCAAAAATTAACATATGTATTTAAATATAACTGGGGTCATATATGTCACCTTCACTGCAAGTAACACAATTATCACACTAAATAAAAGGCAAGGCACTTTTTTCCAGTTTTCCTGAGTAATGCTCAAATGTTCAACTGAAACCAGTTTGATTCATGTCCATTCATCATTTAAATCAACATCATACAACTGATGACTAAGAGGTAAGTGTCAGTCAAAAGATATTCCAGTTATCACACATACATCTGCTAGACGTCTATTAAAGATCTGGAAAGCATCTGATGTGAACAAACATCTGAGAAACGTCTTAAAGATGTCAGTTTTACATCCATTCTAAATCATACACATCTTCTAATTGTCTATTTAATGTCTGACAGGAAACGTCCAAGAGACTTATTTCAGATGAACAAACTCTCAAAAATAAATAAATACCGTATTTCTTGTACAAAATTTTATACATCACAATAACACCAAAAGATATGTTACAACGAGTGAAATCAAAACAGAGACATCCTATCAGAGAATAAATATGTGTGGTCAAAATGTGATTGTCCAGTATTCAGTTCCAGTAGATATGGTGTTTGTTCATCGTCTTTTAGGAACATTTTCATACACGGCATCCATCTTTGATTTCTGAAAGTAAACACAAACTCAATCAGGAACCTGTTAATGCGACAGTTTAAAAGCTAATATTAGAACTTTGCTTCGAATTCAGTGAAAAAAATAATATATATATATATTTTTTTTTTTTTATTATTCAACTGAATATTTATCTAAATATCTGTAGATTATTTAACAATGTAGAACTGTAGCATCAATACAGAAGCACAAGAAAAGCTGCTACAGGAAATGACATCATACATTCAAGTCATAAACCTCACATAACTTAAGAATTTGAATGGTTTAAAAAGTTTGGGAACCTCTACACTAAATATGTCTGCAAAAAATTTATTAAAAATAATAGTAATTATTTTATATTCTACCCCAACAACAAACAATATCTATAAAACTAACAACTCATGTTATTTAAAGTATTTTGCATTCATTACAAATCAAAAATAAAATAATCTTCACAGTATTTTTTTCTGTTTTCTTAACTTGCACAGAAATACATGTAAAATTGCAAAAAAATATGGGGATATTATTTAGTAAAATCACCACCAGGTGGCTGAAACCAGTCAACTCACACTGTAAAAACAATCTAAAAATGGTTAAATTTGCTGCCAAGGGCTACAGACATAAACCATAAAAATAAAATATTCTTATATTCATATATTAAGTTTCACAGAAAAAGACCTATTTTACATTCTGTAACAAATGAAATAATTTGTTTTTAACATTGCTTTAACTCATCAAAATACATTAAAGAACTAAAAAAACTGAATATTTTGTTGACTGTCATCATTGAGATTCAAACACTGAATCTTGATGTCTGTGAGTGTCTACATGATATTTTCTTCATTATAACTCTCAAAATATCAATGCACTACAGGATTTTATGCAGTTGTACTACAATAAATGTGAAATTAATATTGTATTATGTCATCAGATTATTTAAATCAAAGATCAGCAATAAGTTACCAACATCATTTGATCAGATTTTCTTTTCCACATATTTTTTCCATCACAAACAAGCCTTAGAAACACAAAGTTAAAGCAGACAGATTACAAAGTCAAGGGTCAAGAGCCCAAATAAAGCAAACACTATCAAACTGTATTGCTTTATCTTTTATCTAAACCTCAGTTAATTTTCAACTAAAACTTAAGTATGAAATAAAAAGTCAAACTGGTCTGTAATAAGTGAAGATGAGCGATCTGTTCGTGTTTAATGTTCTGCTGGACTTAAAGGGTTTGGTGGTTTATTAGTGTGATGAAGAGCAGAGCCTGAGCTTCAGTCCAGGAGAAGATCAAGAAACACTGATGTTCCTTCATTTAAAGGTACTAGTTGTGTAATCACTAACACACTGATGTCTACAGTAACATTAACTCATGCCTGAGTGTGAACGTGAACTACAGTAATCATTTGTGAAATACCTGTAAAATAGTGTTTCTCTGTGAAACATTTAATCAATATTTTGCATTCTATTACAACGAGCATATTTTACTTTAACTTTACAGTTTTAGTTGGGCAGCCAAAGTTATTTGACCATCTATTATGTTTTTTTTTTTTTTTTACAGTGAAAGTAATGATAATAATAAAGGATGGGTCGTTATTCAAACATCGGTTCACTGACTGTCTGACGCTGCAAACATCAATCCCTACGATTGACAACAACTTCTCACCTTGTTTCCTGTAGTTTTACACAATGCTGAACAAGTTCTGTCTTCCTCTTGGGTCTCAACTGCATTAATAACCAGAGATTAGTTAAAATCAATAGAGTTTGCTTTATTCTATAGAAATTTATTTATTCGTTTCAAATGAAGTAATATATGTAGTTACACTAACTGAATTCCTGACCTGTTTTTCTCTTGCAGATGCAGCACATCACGATTATTGCAACAATCAGCAGAAATCCAGCAGCAGCAGAAGAAGAGATCAGCACTGTGAGAGAGACTGACTCTGGAGGATGAGAAAGAGAGTGTGAAAGAGTCAGTGGGAGCTTAAGAGAGTGTCAGTCATTAGTGTAAAGAAAGTGTCGGTCTAGAGATCAGTACTGTGTTTCCCAAAAGCAGTGTGAGCCAAGTTGATCATAGAGAACATCAACACTTGTGGCAATGACCTCCTTCATCAACTTGTGCTCACGATGCTTTTGAGAAACACAGATCATCTCTGTCTATAATCCCATATCTCAGCATGTGTGGAGTACCTGCAGTACATGTGTGAGAGCAGAGTTGAGTGATGTTGGGATGTCTGGTCTGGTTGCTGATGGGATTGTTCAGCACACAGATGTAGGTGTTTTTATCCTGATATTCCACCTCCAGAGGTAGAGAGAGACTGATGCTGAGATCAGACACACTGATGCTGGACAATAAACTGTTTCCTTTGTACCAGGAGAGAGTCACATGATCCACATTCACCACTGATGATGAACACAACAATGAACATGATGATGAAGATGATGAAGAACAGTTTGAAGAGTTACTGCTGATGACAGGAACAGGAAGATGAGCTGGAAAACATCAGATAATAAATTTATTTCCAGCAGTAATGCAATAATCTGGGTTACAATGAGACTCACAATGGCAGGGAATGGGAATGGGAATGGGAATGGCGCTGATCCGCAAACATTCACACACTCAGTTAGTTTCAGATGTGAACAATGTGTGTGTTAACATGAGTTTAATGTACAACAATACAGTGTAATACGTTTATGTCGACGGCCTCGGGGGTTGCAAAAAAAGCATAGAGATAACCGATGATCGAAAAAACCAACAGCCAATATGGCGATTTATTTGATGAAGCGTGACATCATGCGTAAATTAACATATATGTGAGGTCATCACACTGTACTAGATTGCATACTTTCTTGTGTTCTGCCTGTCTAATGTGCTTTCTCAACAAAAAATTCGGCTTTTAACAACCTGGTTCTTCAACTGCAGCGGTGCTGAGCAGAGCTCACGTCAGAACAGAAGCAGGGGTGTGTTTGTGTGTGAGTGTTCAACTAAGCCTCATACTCATTGGTCGGTAACCGCTCGTCCACTTCAAAAATGTCTACATAATAGGGTTGGCGAGTTAACCGAGGTCAAGATAAGTGAACTCCACTGTAAATAAATAAAAAACTAACTTTTTCTGTGTGGTTTTATTTAACTTTGTCGTGTGTGTTGACATCACAATAAACGCTAAAACTTTTACAGCTCACATAAAATACACGTTTCAAAAGAAGAACCAATGAGATTCATTCTCGTGTTACGAATCATGTTTGAGCTTCAGCAAGAACCATTGTGGTAACTTAACTTCAATCTGTTTATCATTTAAAGCGATTGTGTCTCTTCAGAAAATTTGGACTGAACTAATCAATTCATATGTACCAGTTTTACGAAGCTTTGTGAATTTTCTGAAGCATCAAAGTGGTAGATGCTTAAACTGTCAATGGAGGGACAGAAATATTTTAGATTTCATTAATATCTACATTTGTGTTTTAAAGAAGAACAAAAGTTGAATGGATTTGGACCAACATGAGAATAAGTATATGATGATAATGTAAATTTTTGAGAGAACCATCCCTTTAACTTTTGCTCAACTCAGAATATCCCTTTAATAAACAATATGTGAACATTTGGACAAATAAACTCTCTACTCACCATAGACAGAAACACTGTACGTTTCTGATGAATGTTCAGCTCCAAATATATCAAGTGTGTAGAGTCCAGAGTGTGTGATTCTGGTGTTCATGATGGTCAGAGATCCAGTTTGATGATCCAGCTTCAGTCTGTCTCTGAATCTCTCATCAGGACCATCAGATGTGGAGGTTTGATTATCTTTATTAATTTTAGCTATGAGAGAGTTGTTTTCAGTCCCATATTTCCACAGTACGTCGTCATCTTCATGTACTTTAGAAACACCAGAGTGTAGAAGGACTGAATCTCCCTCCGTCACTGACACTGACTTCACTTGATCATCACCAAACACTCCTGACGAACAAACAGAAACACGTTCATGCAGATCCTTAAATCTTTTTGATAACTGGGCATGAATTTCCATTTGTCCATTTTGATTTAAATTATTATATTTAACATCACAAAAAAAGCCCCTGAGTTTTGAAAGTGGCACAATGGAAGATTTCATATCCGAGCCTCTGTTTCAGTTTCATTATAGACTTCATTATTTCCATGAAGTTTAACATTTTAACACATTTCCAGGCATGAAAATTACAGTTTAAGAATTCCCAGACCATCAGAAACCTGAAACCAAAGTACATCTCAAAACAAATTCTCACTATGATCCATGATAAAAGTGTAAAAAGTAGTTTGTCCGTTTGTTCTGAAACAAATATGAGTGATTGAAGCATAAAACAGCTTTTAAAACTCACCAGTTGAACTCCTGCAGCACAGACCGAACAAAACAAACATGAGAAACATTTTCTTCACCAGTTCATCGTCTGATCTAACGAGAATACGCTGAACCTGAACACTCAACCTGTGTGAATCAACGCTCAACAGAATAAGACCCTCCTAGTTAGACCCCCCCCCCCCCCCCCTCGCTCTCTCTCTCTTTCTCTCTCACACACACACACACACACTTGAACTGTTCTTTATAGTGGAATTGACAATGTTTAAAAGAAAGTTGTCTATTTTATGTAGAAGTAGAAGAGTGGAATATTATGTGAACCTTGTGGAACTACATGGTAAAGTAGATTGTCCTGGTTTTACATTAAAACAATGCATTACTGAAGTGTGACTCCAGCAGCTCATCTGAGTCAGACTGAAACCAGCTGTGGTCGGATTTCTTCAGAAACGTGGTTTGATCTGCTGGATGGTCAAACACCTTTTGTAGGAAAGCGGCTATTTGTTTTCTAATGCGTGTTCAGTTTGTTGGTGAAGAGCTGCTTCCTGTTTCTCTTATGAACCTCACAGTCTGACTTTACCTCTAAATAAAACTGTTTCCAGTGTAATAAAGTATTGAATAAAGCCAATTTTCCAGTCAATCTGGATTCTTAGCCAACAGAATCGCTGATAAACTCTTCCTAAATGAACAACAGGTTAAAAAGCCATTAGGCCAGAGATCTCAAATACATTATAAATGTTATAACAAATAGCATTTTGTTGGACAAGCAATATTACTGATCGAATATTGGAGTAACTGTCTTTCTCTCACTGTTAATGTCTGTGAAAGTGCATAATATTTAAATTCATACAGATAATTACAGTTATTGTCCTCCAACACATGTCAGGGTTTCTGCAGGCGTTCTCAAGGTCAATGTAAGACTGTTTAAGACCAAGTAAAGAAAATGTATGGAGTGAATTGAAGGGAACACATCAATATGTTCTCCAAATACAAATGTCAGACAGTAAGATCTACATTAAATCATTTTATAAAAAAATATCCGAAAGCTTGAATCCCATCCACTATAATATGGAAATATATTTTACTGCACCTTCTGATCACACTGTAAAATAAATGATGTTCTTCATCTTGTTCTACAGTACAATTGTCTAGAGATTTTTAAATCAAGATACATTTTCTTGGATGAGAAGTCGTGAATTTGATTAGAATGCAGATTTTTTCTAATGCAAATATCTAACCATCCTAAAGATGGATTCATTTGTGAAAAAAAAATGTATGAAAACTTGTTTTCTGAGAAATTGACAAAAAAAAAAAATCGCTCAATTCATATTTCATATTAAAGAATCAAAGAGTCAATATCTGTCAATGGAGGGACCGAAAGCTCTCAGATTTCATCAAAAAGATCTTCATGTGTGATGATCAAACATGAACTAAAGTCTTCATTTGGGGTGAGTATTTGATGACTTTTGTTTCTTTTACTAACTCTTTAATGTCATGACTTTTATTTAAAATACTGCAGGCTAAGGGTTTTCAAAAACTATGAGCCTGACCCATTTGTGGGTTGCAGACTGACAAAAGAAAGTGTTGCGCAAAAAGTCACAAACAAATGTACCGGTAGTTTTCAGAGAATAACACACACACACACACACACAGTTTAGTCAAAGGAGTGAAATTAATTTATTCACATGTTAATACTGAGGCATACAGCGTTTTTGAGAAATGAAAATGCTTTATATTTTAAAACCAATTCAAGCTGTCACATGACAAAAGAATGAATGAATTGTCTTTTTCTCTCTCTCTCTTTTTTCCCCCAATATGATCAAAGTTTTAATATTTCCTGTAGCTCAAACAGTAGAGTGTGGTGTTTGCAACGCTAAGGTCATGGGTTCAATTCCCAGGGAAAGCAAGAACTGATTAGAATGTGTTCCTTGAATGCAATAAGTCACTCTGGACGATGTGGAACACAATGTAGACCATAAAATTAATTCTGCTCAGATTAACTTTTTCAAAGTTATACTAAAGTCTTTGAAAACAAAACAGGATTCGCAAACTATCTGAATATCTCAAATTCTATATTAATAGAGAGTATAAACTACATATAATAACATCTTAGTAAGATCCGTCAACATTTGAACTACTTTAGAGGTGTTTATTTTAAGCAATCGTTCTTGGAAGGATGCAGCCTCTGAACCGGGACAGATTAAACAGGGGTTGCTCATGACTTTCCCTGAAGGATGTTGATGGTGTCACCTCTGTAAATATAGAAATGAAAACACATTAAGTGTTTGAAATGTTACTGATGCACTATAAAAAGGTTAGTATTTTAGTTATATCTAAACTTTAAGATTAAGCTTAAAGTATTTCTGGAGCACCTGTTTGTTTGAATCCTAAGTTATATTTCTCATTGCATCAGAATTAATGATACTCCCTCTGCTGTTCCACACACACACACACACACACAACTGATGTGAAGTGACGATGATTTCAAATAGTTTTAGTCTCTGCATTGCAAGAACACTTTATCTAAGCATCAAATTATACTTATTATAAATTGAACTAATACTTATACTAATTTTACATTTAGAGATTCAAGGGACACAGCATTTATTCATGTAGAGTAAATAAAATAGGTCATTCAGAACAACTCTACTCAACTTCACAGTATTTAGAAAACTTAAATCCACACTGTGAATTGAGAATAAGTAATAAACTATGCTATAAAATTGTGTTTATGATCACAAAACCTACCCAGATATCACATATACATCTTCAAGACGTCTATTAAAGAGCTGGAAAGTATATTTGGTGTACAAACATCTTGAGAAACGTCTTTAAGATGTCATTTTTACATCCATTCTGAATCATAAACATCTTAAAGACATTTTCTAAATGTCTATTTAACATCTTACAGGAAATGTCCTAGAGAGGTATTGCAGATTAACAAATTCTCTGAAAAATACATCTTCCAGATGCAAAAACACATCAAACAGACTCCCTGAGACGGACATGTATACAATTGTACGTTCACTGTGTCACAATCAACAAATCAGATTTCGTTTGTCTTTCCTGATATGTATTTGATATGTATTTCAGGACAGAGGTGAGGAGCACACAAAGCTTTGTCATGTTGCCAGTAGTCAAGCAGTAAAATGCCCATTTCGGCACCCTAAGACATCAGTCTGGAAAGCACCATGGGCGCGGTCTTTATGGCATACAAAAGACAAGTTCAGAAGCTAAAATTCATGTTCTATTCAGTTCATTCATTTAATGAAAGGAGCTGAGCGTTTTTATCGATCGTTTTAATCGTTTTTTTTTTTTTTTTTTGGTCATGATAAACATTTGCGTCTTGTTTTTTCTTTCAGTTGGATTACTTTTGACCGACCATGGTAAGACATTTGTATATATCTACAGAAATGCATTTTCTGTTTGTATTTTCCTCGCAGTGTGTCTTGCTCGATCACTCTAACACGCTTTGTTGTTATTGTTAAATTTATCTTCCGGTAAACGACAAATGCTAACAAGCGAGTTTCAGACTCCGTCTCAGAGGCGTGAATTAACAGTATTTGCAAAGCAAACGTATAGGAAATGTGGTTCATACTCATTTTGTAGCGGACCGGGTCCGAATGATGTCCAAAACTTGATTTTATATATATTTTTTAAAGTGGCTGTCTTTGTCACGTCGCACTGCACATGTGCACAACACCGTGATCTTCAAGCTGAAAAGAAATGACGCGGAGTGAAAACGTGCATTAAACTCTTATACAAACTATATGTTTACTATAACTATAACAATCTCTCTGCTCGATTACTTGCATTCACAGATTGTTTCTCAAAAGTACTTATTAAAATTAACCGCTGATAAAGAAAGACAAGCCTTTTCCGCTGAGGACATAAATAAAAACGGCTCTCACAAACATTTCTGTCAGAGTCAGTTATATCGTGCTTAATATTTGTAATGTTCTCGTGTAACGTGTTGAAACTCTGACTAAACACCAAGTTAAACCACAGCCAATGCAGTCAAGGTCAAGGCAAGGTCGGTCGTTGACTGTCGATTTGTCTTTAACGTTTCGCTTTGGTGAAAACTGTAGTATTGTGAAATACTATAATACTGTGAAAACAAAATTCAGTGTCCATATCTTGGCTAATCATTAAATTATAAACAATAACTGCTATTCTGTATGTAGTAGCAGCTTAGCTGTTAGCATCAACTCTAGCTCGTTTTTAAACAACTTACTAAAGATCGTTTTTTTAAACAAATACTAGCAAATATATAATCTTTAACATGTCTAGATTAACTTACAGTATTGCCTCTGATATCCTATAGTGGATGCAAAAGATCATTAGTGTCTGTTTTGTCGCTTTCTACCGGAAGTGACGAAATAAATGACGTCATCACATAACAAATAATATTCATTTTTACAAATAAAGAAAAACAGAAAGATAATTAAGATAGTCAGTTTTTTTTCAGAGAATAAGTATTAACAAAAATAAAGCAATTATTAGACATATTTTTTTTTAAGGGACAACTCAATATAACTTTATTATTATTATTTTTTAAAGTGAAGGAAATTTAATTCGAGCAAGCAACGTCATAGCTATATTGTCAATTAACAAGTCAATTAATAAAAAGTACATAACTTCTATGCCGGAAAGGATCAGTCCATATGTTTGTTAACACTGAATGTATTCTTGTGTAGTTGTTTTGTTTTAAATGACTGTGGTGGAATACTAACTTACTAACTTTAACAATGAACTAGTTTAGCGCTGCTAATTAATAGCTTCCTCTTATGTTTATTAATCAATGTTAGATTTACAATTTATGTATAAGTTAAGTAAAGGGGGATGGTATTTGTGTCAACCATTTTAGGCTAGCTTGTTTCAAATTTCTAAAACTTTGGGTCGTGGCTTCATAACCATGGAAAAATTCTGGTCCCCTCACCAAACCATTTAAGAACCACGGTCCCTGATATCACACATCCATCTCAGAGAGTCTATTTGATGTGTGTTTTCATTCAGTTTGTCCATCTGCAATGCGTCTCTGGGACGTTTCCTGTCAGACGTTAAATGGACATTTAGAAAATGTCTGTAGGATGTTTATGATTCAGAATGGATGTAAAACTGACATCTTAAAGACGTTTCTCAGATGTTTGTTCACAGCAGATGCTTTCCAGATTAAATTAATAAATTCACAAATACAGTACATGTATAGAGAAAGAGGATAAAAAATGAATCAGGTTTGTATGATGTTCAGTTTTATAAGATCATTCATGAGACTCGTGTCTGTTTCTCTGATGAGTGACTGTGTAAATAAATGCTGTTCTTCTGTTGTTTGTTTACATGTTACATAAAGCAAAAAGTGATTTATAATACATTGTTTATTTTTTCTTCAGGTGTTTCTGCTGCTGATACAGACAGAGTGTCAGTGTTTGTGATGGAAGGACATCCAGTCACTCTAAACACTGATGCTCAAATGAACCAACAGGAGAAGATTATATGGTATTATAAGAAAATTCGCTTGGCTCAGCTTAGTGGAGATCAGAGTAAGATCTGTACAGATGATCAGTGTGATGAGAGATTCAGAGGCAGACTGAAGCTGGATCATCAGACTGGATCTCTGACCATCATGAACATCAGAATCACAGATGAAGGAGAATATAAACTAGTGCAGATCATCATCAGTAACCGCCAACAGTTCTTCGACCTTAATGTCACTGGTGAGAAACTTTTAACATCTTTATTAAATCTATATGCAGGTTAAAAGTTATTTAATATATTCATATGTGAAACAATCCGTGACATGAACAAGCAAACAGCACAAAGACAAACATTGGGCTAAATGTTTAATCAAGGGGAAACAAGGAGCACTTTGTCTCCGTTTGGACGGGAGACTGTGAGAAAACATGAAATCATGATCAATACAAATTGTAAGATTCAAAATAAAAGACAAAAACTAATTCAAAACACAAACTCCTGAGAGCTGTATGTCGTCGCTCTTCCCATAAGAATTCACATTACATTTAATGTGACTGTAAGGATTGTTAGATTATAGTTTCTCTGCTGCTCCTGAAGATATACTTTAACCACCAAAATGTTTAAAAGAGCGCTCTTTGAAGCAAGAATCAAGACCACAAGGCTGAAATCAGCTTCTGTTGTTTATTGACTGTTGCTTAACATCTTACAAAAATACACAAGCTTATATAGGGTCTGCTTCTGTCCTCCTTCCAGCGGGTCCAAGGTTATTTCGTGCTGACATCACTTTAGGCCATGTTTTCGGCAAACAATATTCTCACATAACAGTTTTTTTGACTTGACACAATGTAAACATGAATAGTAGCAAAGCATAGGAGATGTTCAAAGAAAAAGAACATGAAGACATGTCAGAACGTCTTGTGATCAAAATACAAGGCTACAAAATACATCAGTTTACAGAAATACTGAGTGTCATCACAAACAAAGGGTAAAACATTAACCATGTGAACGGTCACCATCTCCTACATGAAATATCCACAGTTAATACGTGTACATCTTTGTGAGATATAATATAGATATATAGAGAATCCTTCAGTGACAATATGAATCTAAATGTAAAGTTAAATAGGGTATAAACAGAGTAAAATACATAAAAACTGGGTCACTGTTTCCTGTTGAGCTCAGTGTCGTGATGCTGCTGTTCTTCAACATCCCACAGGAGGAAGATATTTATCAGTTCAATCAATATCATTCAGCTGATAGTCAAAGGTTTAAATATGGGTCAAAGACATTGAAACATACCAGATGGGTTATCTCTAGTAATAATTTAGGGCTGTCTCCAGCTGTTCCAGACTCAGGTCCATCTTCAGCTGTTCCAGTTTCAGTTCGATCTCCAGCTGTTCCAGACTCAGGTTTATCTCCAGCTGCTATACGAGGAATAAGTGCTGCTGCTGTTGTTGTTCTGCTGGCGGCTGCAGCGGCTGCTGGTGGTGTTCTTTATCATAGGCATCAAGAAAGACAAAAAGGTATTGCATATACATACGTAAGACTGAAAATATGATAATTAATGTGTGAAGTGGGAAAGGACTTGTACTTAATTGAGTTTGTTGTTGTTTAAACAGACATCGAGATGCAGGCCAAGATTAAAGAGGTGAGATTCTGTGTGTAATAAATCTAAAAACCTGTGAATTTACGGCAGATTCAGGTCTGTGACGACTCTGTGTCTGTAACACTGTGTGTGTAATGTGATTTCAGAAAAATTAATAATAACAACAACAATAACCATTGCAATAAAGAAGTTATATAAAATTGTTTTATATACAGATTTTAAATATGAACTATATATTTCTGTATTTAGCATTGGGTGTGAAAGATCCCTCTTTAGGTACAACATAAACACTATAAATATTTTGTCTTTATTTTTATCATCATGGAAGCTGAGCTCCACAATAAAAACTAATTTAAACACGCCGTTTGCGAGTCAGATTATTAGGATTCTCTAATCTCTTGTATTTTTGTGCTTGTGTAACTGAAACATCACTATTCATTTAATTTACCTTCTGTGAATCTGTTTTCTTACAGCAGAGATTAGAAGAACCAGAACAGAATGACCCTCTAATGCAGAACTTTACCAATGAGATTCGCGCTGCCAACGGGACAATCTCTAATTCGACTGAAGCTGCCTAAGAGAAATCAGCATGACGTCATTTTTGTTATTTCGTCTTGTCTGTATACATCCTCTTGAAAATGACAAGTGTTACCCAGAATGCATTATTTTCTACAGTGCATTACAAAACACAAATCCAGAACAAAATATCCTTAATTTTTGTTCTTGAATTTGATTACTGTGAATGTTGTTATCACTGACTACGCCATGGACCATCACTACGTTTTTGCTGTTGTTTGTTTATAAGTATGTTTTTAAACATTGAATATACTTATAAAATCTACTTCTGTTGCCAAATATGCTATTGATACACTATTTCACTTTTGATACAGAATGCATTTGTATATTTTATGTAAATTATTCCCTATTTTATTTGTTATGGCAGGTCTGGCTCTGTTTTTTAAATAAATTTCAGTGGTGTTAAATGTGTAAAACCTGTCATGTATTTTATATTGGATGAAGCTGAAGGTTATTCTTGTATTCTTGCATTGTATTCTTGTATTCTTATTGTAAAAAAATTTGTATGGACATATCAGGACATTTACAACAATACCAGTATAAGCAGCCAAAGTGTTACTATAAAACTGTACTATGTTATTGAATAACTTATTTTCTAAATACAAATCGTCTTCAAGTATGATATATCTATGTATTTTACCACAGTTATTTCGAGCTGTTCAGGCGTTAAATGCGGTTTCTGGATTCAAAGACCTTCAAGAAGTGTGTTTTTTGAAAGAACACTTCAAACTTGAGACATCACTATCATCAAAAAAGGAATGACAACATTCAGGAAAAAACACTGAAGACAAAAAAAATATTATTTCTTAAAATGTTGTATGCATATGTCCTTCTTTTTGGAAAATAATAAAGAATGGTGATAGCATATACAAAAGATAGCATATTAAATAGAGATTTTATTGCAGAAACAAGTTACCATGATGAATTGTTGTAAAATGTGGTTTAACACTGATATTTTTCTTTTAAAGCGTGAGTGTATTTAGAAAGATTGCACAATCCTACTTTTTTTTTTCTGTAGAACAATGACTCATCCCTTGTGATCTGTATTTCTGGTCAATGTTTGAAGAGTTAGCAGATTTTTTTAAAAACGGTAGTCATTCACTTATATACCCTCAACTTGATATTGATTTTTTCTGATATTAATCTGCTATGCTGAGTTAAGGTTTATTTCTACATTAGGCCTACAAACATTTGTACACATTGTTCAGCAAGAAACGATGAGTTTCATCATTGCATTGAGTTGCATCATCTGGATTGTATGCAGGCCATGGGAAGACCAAAAGTAGGTCTTTTTTAGTTAGGGTTAAGGTTAGTCATTTAAATTTTTTGTGTGTTTTATGAAAGTGTAAGAATGACTGAGAAAGTTGAGTGTCCTGTTACCTCAATTATTTCTTAGACGTTATTTAAAAAATATGAACTTAGCTAAGTCTCAAGGATTCGCTCAGTATGTTCATGCTATATTAGCATGTATGCCATGTGGCCATTTGTCCTGTATTTGATCATTTTCTGCTCAATAACTCATATGTCTTGTTAGTCATATGGAAAGTAACAAGGGTGAGTAAAAGTCCTCCGGTTTGTTGGTCTAATATTATTCAGCTGATTGATTAGTTTACTATTGAAATTACTTAAAATAACTTAAAATTAGTTTTACAATGTGATTATGATACTTACAGGGAGCCGGTCCACAACTATATACCACAATACCACAACTATATGACTCACACTGTTTGTCTTTGTCTTAGATTCTGTAGAGAACAGAAATAGCCCACACTATGCAGGAGCCAGAAACACCCACCATGGCATACTGGAAGGGAAGGAGAAGAAAGGCAGATCCCTCCCTTCTATGTTTTTTTCCCCTTTCACCACCTTCTCTCTCCATCTCTTTTGCTGTGAAGAACTACTAGCATATAATAGCACATCCATTCAACACAAAAATATCATGCACACACACATATGGGCAGACATTCCTGTTACCAAATTTTATTTATATTGATTTCTTTAGTTAAAGAAAAGGTACCCATTGTTTAATGAATCAAAAACATTTTTATAACAATCTTACAAACTTGAGGCCTCTGTCATCTTTAAAAAAATGCTTCTTTTTTAAAAATACACCTTTCCTTGACATACATCCTTTAAAATAAACACTTTCTTGAGGGTAAAACAAGAATTAACTTACATCCTTTTGAATATGCTTTTAAAATGGCGCATGAATTTTGGTAATAGGACTGAAAAAACATAAATATGAACACTTTGTACATGGCTAAATACGAGTAGTAGATGCAATGTTGATAAAGAGTCGGTGGAAAGGCCCAGCCATTTTTAAAGGCCAAGGAGAAATTGTCATGATGAAACCTCCAATCTCTGAAAAGCCCTGAATGTGCTCTTTACAGACATCCACACTTAAAACGGTGACAGAGAAAGTCACTAGAATATAATGTCCACAAAAAAAGACAAAAAGTGCATTCCTGTTGTACCATCTAAACTAGCATCCGGTGGCAGGGCAAGCTCACTGTCCCTCTTTTCCCCATCCCCTTGTTCAGATGACTTGAACACCTTCATACAGTAGCTTTATAGTTAATATAACAAATTAAATGATTTAATCCCGATGAAAAATGAACGTCCTCCCGCTTTCATTTTCTTTCTTCTTTTCGATGTATTTGCTTCAACACGGTAAGACATTTTTATTATAGTCTCTCTTCCGGTTTTTTTCCAACAGCTCTAATATCTTTATTTTTGACAGAAAAGCACTTATTGTTTGGAATTTGCTCTCAGCATGTTTCACTTAACTATTGTGAGTCATTTATTTGTCATAACCTTTCTTGTGGTAAACAATAAATCGAGTGGTGAACTGTGACGCAGTTACGAATGAAACGAAACTATGAAATAATGCATTACTAAAACATTTCTATCTAAAACATCCATGCTCAGTTTGTATCGGACCCCGTCCTAATGATGGCCAACACTTTAATTATGATTTCTGATAAGTTTTATTGTACATCACATATTCAAGTGCCCGTTTGACTCCAGGCCAAACACTAAAAGAGCCGAATAATAAAACGGAAGAAATTGTATATGGCTTATTATTGCATTATCATTAACGAAAACAACGAATATCACAAAAATACCACTAAGAACTTAAAGTTGGTTTAGACATTCATAGACAGACCAGCTCGTACCGTCAGATGCCGAAGTTTCTTTTTTTCCCCACTCTCTCTCCCTCTTCCTGATGGCTAAGGATATTGGGTTTTCAAAATAATAGTCTCACATGTGGGACTACTTTTAAAATCAGCTTTGGCTGGCTGGCTGGTCTTAGCTTGTTTAATCTGGTTTTCCAGGCTGGCCCCTTTAAAACCAGGCAGGGAGAACAGTTTTAACCAGCCAACTTGCTTGTTTTTTTTGAGTGTTTGTGTTGAGATGACTCAGAGGTGTCTTGGATGGGCGCCTGGATAAACAACAATGGATATTTTCTCTTAACTCACATGGAAATGGGAAGTTCGTTCATATAACCTGATACCACTTGTCCATCTCAGAGAGTCTATTTGATGTTTGTTTGCATCTGGAAGACGTTTTTTTTTTTTTTCTTCTTGAGTTTGCTCATCTGCAATATGTCTCTAGGACGTTTTCTGTCAGACGTTAAATACACATTTAGAAAATCTCTTTAAGATGTTTATGATTTAGGGTGGAAAAATATGAATCAAAATGTGTGATGTTCTGTTGTTATACAAACACTCAGCCCGATCTAACTTCCTCTTCAACTCTCTCTTCGACTCTCTCTGCTTGTCTGCTGGAAATCAAGGCATGGATGAAACACAACTTTCTTAAACAAATTGTTCCAAAACTGAAATTTTGTTAATTGGCACTACATTTAAATGTCAAAAAGTGCAATGATTTTAAACTTTCAGTTGTCAATATTCAATTTTCCCCGTCTGTCAAGATAATCTGGGTGTGATTATTTGATGCTCATCAGACTTTCTAAAAGCATGACAAAGGATGCTTTTTTTCCATCATCAAAACATTGCTTGCATTAGACCATCTCTTCCTTGGCCTGATCTCAGCTTCTTCTCCATACCTTCATCACATCTAGGCTTGATGATTGTAATTCTCTCTTTGTGGGTTTACCATCAAACTCTATTAAGAGGTTGTAATATATGCAAAACTCATCTGTGTGTGTTTTAACTTCTACATCTTCACGCCATCACATCACCCTGTGCTCCTGCAACTGCACTCACTACCAGTCCAATCACGTGTTGGTTTTACAATTCTGATTTTAACTTTAAAGCAGTACATGGGTTGATTCCAGCTTACATTTGGGATTTGGTTATTCCACCCACCCCTTCCTTCTGCTCTGCTGGCTTTCTCACTCTGTATCAGCCTTGTTATAAACTAAAATCAATGGGCGGGAGGGCCTTTTCCTACAGTGCGCCTAAGTTGTGTAATTCATTACCTTAGGAATTAGGAATGCTGTCTCTGGATTGTTTTAAGTGACGTCTTAAGGCATCTTTTTAGACAAGTTTTTAATTTATATTTTATTATTGTGTATTTTTCTTATATGTTTTTTGCTTTGTTAATTTGCCATTTTGTTCTTTACTTGTTATTTGTACTTTGAGTTTGAGAAAGGCACACTATAAATAAAAATGAACTATTATTATATTATTAGTTGTATAAAATCATCCATGAGACTCGTGTATGTCTTGATGAGTGAATGTGTGAATTAATTCTGTTCTTCTGGTGTTTGTTTGCATGTTACATTAACCAAAAATGTATTTTTAATAAATTGTGTCTTTCTTCTCCAGGTGCGTCTGGTGATGAGAGAGATTCAGTGTCAGTGATGGAAGGAGATCCAGTCACTCTAAACACTGATGTTACAGCAAACCAGCAAGAAAAGATTAGATGGTATTTTTATAAAACTTGCATCGCTCAGATCAGTGGAGATCTCAGTTTCATCTGTACAGATGTTCAGTGTAATAATGGCACTGAGAGATTCAGAGACAGACTGAAGCTGGATCATCAGACTGGATCTCTGACCATCATGAACACCAGAATCACAGACTCTGGACAATATAAAGCAGTGATTATCAGCAGCAAAATTATCAGTACAAAGATCTTCAACCTTACTGTCAATGGTGAGTCATTTAATGAATATAAAAACCGAATATATATGTTTAAATAGCATCATTCATGTGTGTTTTTTCTTTTTACCTGTATATTAATTCACACACAGTGTATAGAACATTTCATGAAAATCCTTTTTTTTTTTTAACCACAAAAATTAAATTAAATTTTATTTAAAACTTAAAAATGACCATTGATTAGCTGTGTGAGTTTTGATTTATAAAATAGCTTGAGGTATGTTCTGGTTTTCATCATAAAATATCTGATTATTATTTGATGTACAGTCAGTTTTAAATGTTCATAAGCACAAAACATTTTTCCAGATTGAAATTAAGAAATTTCCGCCGTTCTCTCAGGTTATGTAGGGATTTTTTTTTTCAGCAAGAAAGTCTTCAAAGCAGCTGTTAGTTTCAGATGTTGCTTCCACAAAAGAAAATAACACGAAGAACCTGCTAGAGATGAAGGGAGAATCTGCCACTTTAAATCCTGGTGACACGAGAAAACAAAACCCTTGCAGAAAGATTGTAAAAGTAGTCAATTTCTTGGTGAGAAGTCTACAAAAGGAAACGTCATGAAATCATGAACGATACAAAATACAGGTTTCAAAATAAAAGATTCAGACTCCCAAGACCTGTATGTCTGTGCTCTGTCCACAAGACTTCATGTTGCATTTTATAAGAGATTATGGATCTTGCAGTTTTTAGATTCCAATTTATCAACAGGAGAAATGCATAAAAAGGATGCTGCTGTTTCCCGTTAAGCTCCCAGTGTTGTGCTGTCATAAGATGGTGACGTTTATCAGTTAGATCAATATCATAAAACTGATAGTCAAAGCAGAAAGGTGTAAATGTCCCCCCAGTTAATACTGGATTATCATTCACTCTCTAATTATTTTTGTCTGTCTTCATCTGGTCCAGGTTCAGGTCCGTTTTCATCTGTTCCAGGTTCAGGTCCGTCTTCATCTGGTCCAGGTTCAGGTCCGTCCCCTGGTGCTGTAGGAGGAATAATTGCTGCTGTTGTTGGTGTCGCTGTTGCTGTTGCTGTTGCTGTTGTGATTTACTTTTGCAAGCGTAAAGAAACAACCACTGGTGAGTTTTACATACAGATGACTAAACAATATTGGTAATATGAGGTTTATTGTGTGAAAAAAGATTTGTTAAAAGATTTGAAAGTACATGTTTAATTCTAAATAACCAGTTTGTTGTTGTTCAAACAGACACCGAGATGCAGCGCAAGAGTGATGAGGTGAGATTGTGTGTGCAGTGAATCTAAAAAACTGTGAATTTACTGCAGATTCAGATCTGTGACGACTCTGTCTGTGGCATGTGATTTCAGTTTTTTTTTAAATAATAACAATAGTAATAATAATAACAACTATTTGAGAAATGTTACTTTACAGTGAAGAATAGTTATGTAAATATTATTTACTTTGTTATTACATAAGTATTTATTTAACATTACATGTAAATGACCCCATTTTAGGTGTAACATAAATGTAAATATTTGTCTGTATTTGTCCTTTATTTTTCTCATCATGGAAGCTGAGGATTACAGGTGAGGCAGAGCCAAAACAATAAAAAACTGAAATAACTCCCAAAGAAACTAAATAGCAAAAAAATAAAGCAAAAAGATTGTGTAACATTATTAAGAGAGTGTCTTATTAGAGCACACTGTTTTCAATAGGATTCTTTAGTCTCTTGTATTTGTGTGCTTGTGTGACTGAATCATCAATTCTGTTCATTTCTTTTACCTTCTGTGAATCTGTTTTCTTACAGGAGAATGGAGAAGCTGGAGCTCTAATGGAGAACACTGCCAACGGTACTCACACTGCCAACGGGAATCACACTGCCAACGGGACAACTACTAATCCGAATGAAGCTGCCCAACAAACACCACTGTAACATCCTGGTTGTTATTTTGTACGTCCACTTATAACTCAATTAGCTTTACCAAGATAGACATCATGACCAAAATGACTTCTGTATACTCAAACTAACCCATCCTGACTTCTCAGTTTTTTTTCTGTCATGGTCTTTGAGGCTCCAGAGGTGAGCAAGGAGAGTTGTTCTTTCTCTAGGAATATGTTTTAACATATATACTCTCCATGTATGTGTGTGTATCTCTTGAAAACCAGCTCAGGTCATTTACTGCCAAGTAAGAACTTTTTCTATGCAATTTACACTCTTATTGGATTCCATCTCCACCCTGGATTTAGGCACGAATTGACCTCCCTTATCATTACAAGGCGCCTGCAGGTCTCCATCAAAAAGCCACTCCAAACTCAAACCAAACAGTGTTAAAGGTTGGGACCTCGCAGGGTCTTCCATGCTAATCACCGTCTGTTCTCAACAACCAAAAGGTCCATTGTTAGCTCATGTTTACATTTGAAAGAGGTCTCTGTCCTGGTCTGGATATTAAGAAAATGTTTGGAGAGGCTCAAGGCTCTCGTTTTTGGTGGCCAAATGAATCCGTAATGCTGAGTGTTTCACAAACGCTTTACATTATGAATTCTTCTACGCGATTCATAACTGATTAGCCTATAATGTTAAATGGCCTTCAGACACTCAGCATTATTTATTTTTCTAAGTTCAGGTATGCATCTTTTACACTATTTCAATGTTTGTATTAATTGTCTTTTAATTTATGTAATTTGCTTGATGCATAGACCTGACTAATAATAAATTGTTACATTTGATTTTATTCTGCCTTACTCTGAAATTATTAACTCCAGTAGATTTCGTTGCATCCTTTGTTACCGCAAATCTGTGTCCAGGGTTCAACACACACTAGATCTCAGGTTAGATGGAGCATTGAGGTGAGATTCTAGATTTGCCACACTAAAAAGACTGAACACACAGTGATCCTTCACCCACTCCTCAGAAACCATCTTTGGACCAATCGAGCAGTCCTTACACCTCCTATATGATGTTGTCTATATTCTCCCATTTGTTGGCTCTGTGAAACTCCACTAGACTGTTACCTCTATGAATTCAAACAAAGAGCTAATTAAGTTGAGAAGGTTTTGTGAATGGATTGGTTCATGAATCTCCCAGGGCACAATTCTTTTCAATCAGTGAAAAAGGAAAAGACTAAGAATGAGACATAGGAAAAAATAAATATGGATAAAATAATGTAACACAAACATACGAAATGCGATTCATTTAATAAAAAATAAAAAAAGATTTGTGATATTTCCTGAAGTGAAATATTTCTGTTTCCCTTTTTGGACTTGACTTTTTGGTGCTCATTGTAAATATGTAAATGTTTTAATAAAAACAATTTAGATACCAGAACAACATTGTCATATGCTCCTCACAAAAGCCTGTCCCAGGGCCTTCACTCTTTAGAGCTACACTCAGATAGTTTGGCTCTCCTAGGGAAAGCCCCTTACGAGTGCTCCTGAGTATAGAGTGAGTCGTTATTCCAAGTTTCTCGACTCCTGAGCACGGTAGGAGTCTTAAGTCGTGGAAAAAGAGTAAGGCGAGACCGGTTAGCCCCTCTCAATGGAGAGTTCTACACGGTAAGGCTTCCACTCCCTTCTGTTCCTCCAGGATAGCACCTTCTTTGTGAGTTGGAGGCTCTATTTAAGCCTCCTTGTTGCCTGGGGTCCAGAGAGCTATTATTCAAAAAAAAAAAAACTCACTCTCAGAGCTCACTACAACTAAGCCTCCTCAACATGGCGTTGTCAGGCCTCCTCTCACCATGTGAGTTATACCGTTTCTGGTGAGGTCTCTGCTCCATGGAGCTCCACTCGGATAACGTTTCTAGTTGTAGTTGCAGACTCTCTCAACTAAGAAATAAGAGACTAGGCCTCTGTAGGGGAATTTACAGTTAAGACCCGAGGACCAGATATGTTGAATGAAGAGCAGGAGTCAGAAGTGCAGTCAATAGAAGAAATTTTAGTGGTTTAGTTTGCAGTTTCATCAGCAGAAGCTTCAGGTCTCACAAGGAGTTCGTAGGCCGCCCCACTTACAATAACATTGTTACAACAATTATACTCTAACAGAGGGTGCTAACTACATCAATGATGACGGTTAAATGATTCTGATTGGCTAGAAAAGATAAACAAGACTAGTAATTTTCCACACAAGAGCAGACAGTCTGACGCATATCCTCATTGATCACATGGTTGATGGGTTTGTGACGTGGATTGTCGAGAACAACAAGTTTTATGGTGCCAGCTAATCACCTCACCAATACAGACCATATTAACGCACACACATACATACAGCTTCTCCAAGGCTGAACTTGGCTCAGGCTTCAACTCTCAACCAAAATATTCTGATAACATGTTCTATCTGTTGAGAAGTGCTGACAATATTCATTCTTACTCAATGGAAAACTACAGAAAAGTAAAGAAAGTTTATAACTAAATAAAAATCCATAACTTGATTATAAATCACTCTTTACAACTCGTTCAAATAAGAAAAAGGAAAAGAACATATGAAAAATTAGAAAAAGAAAAGAATATAGGTATAAATAGGAAAAATAAAATAATATATATACAAGCGGCAATGGATTTCCAAATCGTACCTTTCACCTCCACTCTCAAACATACACATTCAGTTCTGTCAATTTTAATAAATCAAACGTAACTTAATGAACTGGGTAAAAAGTAAAAAAATGCTAAAATCAAAGTAAGCTATTGAACAATGTATTTATATACAAGATACAACGGAGAGGAACAGAAATATGTACATAAAATAAATTTTAAAAATTACACCCTGTAAAAACAAGCTCCATGTTGTACTGCCATTTTCATTACCGATTTAAACTCATTAAAGCTTGACATATGTACAGTCGGAAAAGTAATGGTTTGGGTGCATGCACTGACAATGGGAAAGCACAGTGTGTGATTTTGCATTCTTTGCATACATGAGTGGTCAAAATTAACAGTAATTTTAAAAGCCTCTCTCTCTGACAGAAGCAGGTGTCTGTGTGCTTGACCAGTCAGCCACTGCATCACCTTTGGGACAGAGAGCACCGCCTCATCCTCAGAATCTCCATCTAGGACATTCAACCATACAACACATTTTTAAAACATGTAAATGCATCAACTATTTTAAAAAGGTACAAAACGTAACTAATTGCTGCTTTAGAAAAGTGTAAGTATGCAGACATGGTGATTTAAGAGGAATTTATTCCTCTTAATAAGGCTGTATTTTCAGCATTATTACTCCAGTCTTTAGTGTCACAATGATACAATTCCCAGGGAAAGCTAAATGTGCTATCGGTGGACCCTTTGCAATTAATACCCAAGTTCATTAACATCTGAAATGTATACAAACTTACCTTCAAGCTCCATAAGAAAATCTTGAAAATGATTCAGGATTTGCGTCTCTGTGGCAAATTTTAGAGTGCCACTCTCACTCATTTGTGGAGCAAGATGTGAGACAATGTAATGAGAGTCAACCTGAAAAACATGACGGGATGATAAATAATTTTGGTATGATGCATGTGGTTTGTCGTTTTCTAAGAAGAGCTTGAACTAAAACATGTTTTACAATAGAACTACGTTTTTGAAATCTTAGCATTTTACCTTATCATCACCCCCTTGCGCAACAAAGAGGCCACGGCACACTTCTCTGTTCCTCTCCATTACATTGATTAACAGGTAAAGCTGTAAACCTTCACGGAGCTGATGAAGCATGAGCGTTCTACGAGCAGCGGCATGCATTATAATCGCTCTGTACAGAAAATAAAACAAAACAATGTGTTTTAAAAGTGTCTAATTATTTTCGGTACATTTTTTTTTTGCATAAAGTAAAACCTTGTTATATTGTCCTTGCTGTCCTCGTTAATAGGCCCCGTGTAGCCACAGTTGACGATCTGGTCACTGTAAGACGTCAAATCTGAAGTCTCCTCGATCTAAAAGTAGTAGAGGAAAATCAGTGTTTACACTTATAAACAAAAACAATGTGGAAATAGAAAGAAACATAGATAATGTTTTACGATACCATTTTAATTAGTGGTGAAAACTCGACATCGTACACATTATCCTTGTTAATCTTTTCAAGGGTTCCATTCAACAAAAAATCGTAACACCACTCCTGAAGAAATCTTGGAGTTGGGCCACCCTGTGCAAGGCTAACAGCAAACACCTCCCCTGCAACTCTTAAATGACAATTAAATATTTGTTTTCCACAGAAAAAGGCACTTTGGAATGGACATGGAATGACATGAGTGTGAATGAATAACAAATGATTTATTTCTTTGAATAGAAACTTACCGAAAAAGGCCATTATCAAGGTCATTCAGTGAGTACTTCGGCATTTTTCCTTTACCCTCCTCTCCTTCGAAGAACCTTGTTTCTATGCCACCAATCAGTTCTACAGGGGATTTTTTTCTCTCTCAGTATTTATACATATATTTATATCTACATATATTTACAAAAAATTACACACAGTTTTGTGGAGTAGAGTTTCAAATATGGTTACTAAGTAGAAAAAAACCCTGACCGGTCAGGAATTCTTTTCGAAGAGCACCCGTGTCAACTCCAGCCTCCCCAAGGAATGTAACTTTTAAAGTGTTGACCGGGGAACTGTTTTTTTGTCTCCTCCAAAGTAGTAGACCTCGTTCCACGAGGTTCATTCTAGACACACAAATGCTAAAGTCCTTGGAGGTGTCAACCTGAGCCGCAAGCCATTGTAGGACATCCTCCTCACTGTAAATTGTTTTTATATTTAACTGTTACATCTTTTAAATAGTGTGCATTATACATAAGTTATAAATTATACAACTATTTCATACAACGACCAATAGTAACGCAAATTTTTTTTACTTTACCATGACATCTCTTCCTTTTGTGGCTCCATTACATCAGGGCTCCTTGTTCGAGACACTGGACTAGGGTAAAAAAATAACTTGTAAAATATAACACTGTTTACGCGAAGTAAAAAATATTTAATTCAGTCTATATGTAGGTAATTTCCATTAAATTCTAATTTACCATATAAATAGACTTTTGAAATCCAAATGTTCAGACTCATGATCCATTAAGAAGTTTCAAAATCTACATCACGCACCATACAATTAGACTGCTGTTTCTACACTGCTATGTGTATTGTATTACCTTTCCAAGTCACCACAAAAACTTGCATGGACCTCTAATTCCATCATAGGAAAGATCTCCATGCACACGGGACACTTTGCATTCGTTGACTAGAAAGTAAGCAATTATGTGAAATATTTAATACAAGCAGTATTTAATACAAGTAAATTACCTTCTCTTCAAACGGTGGAGGTGAATCAGTTACCTGGTAACAGACACTTCATAAACACTCCCGTATGTAGCCTAAATAATTTAAAAGGTCAAACGGTTGCCTAAAAAGAATAATCAGACTTTACCTCTGGTGGGTCTGATAGGGTCTCACAGCACAGAGCATTGCATTCCTTAATATGCACGGCGAGGATTTGGAGTGGCATCATTTGATGGCATGTCTTACATTCCGCTTTTGGCATCGCAGTAAATTCCAGGGCATCAGATGGAAGAGGTGAAAGGTCAAATTCATCCTGTAAAGGCACAATATACAACATGGTTTTCCCCCCTCCGGTTGCACATCTTATGGTCCTGCCACTGTATCCTTCTGAGTCTGGAGGAACTAGATTTAGCTGCCTTTTTCCCTGTCCACCTGATAACATAACAAATATAATCAATAAACAAAACAAAAAATAATTAATTAAAAAGAATTATTAACCGAGGAGTAACAGGTTTTGTGAACAAAACTGATCTTCATTTTATGGACACAATCAGAATTGGTTGTAATCTTTAATTATTTTGCCGCTCATACTTAGGCATCCACTTTGAATGGTTTAACTTCTGAGAACATGAACATCGACTATATCAACCCAATTAAATGAACATACATAAATGGAATGGAAGCATATATTCATGAAACTTGATGAATTGTGAGACACTCTGCAAATACCAGCAGTCTTGTAGAGAAGCCATCCTCCAGATGCCGACCTCATTTTGGAGAATGCGTTGCAAAACAAGCTGGAGACCTAAAATCCATATTCAATTTAAAATTACAACAAATTAAGCTATTCTATCATCCATGCATAAATATTCTATGCATCACCTCTGAATGAGTCAAATCTTGATTCACCGAAAGATTTCGCTTTCCTAATCCAGCCTGTATGAGCTGCAGCTCCTCAGCTGGTGAAGGGGTCATTTCCGAATTTTTATTTAAAAGGCATGCTGAGAACACAAAAGGCTTCCAATATTTACCGTGAAAATCAAACCTTACAGCCAGCAATGCACTTTACACACACGTTAGCTTCGAGCGCTGTTGAAGACACTAAAGCTGAGGCTTCTAGTTCACTGCGTGCCTTTATACTCCTGGCTCATGATATCACCCTCGGTGATTGCACTCGCACACCTGGTTTCAATTGCGCTTCAAGAGACAATCACACTAATGCGTTCCCATATGCGTTCCGACGCAGTGTTGAGTTCCCTTGATGTTGCTCTGGTCATGGGATAAGGAGTCGACCCATTGCTGGGGAAAGAGGCCATAAGGTATGTCCCTCTCTCAGCCAGAGGTCCGGGCTTTTATAGCCGATACTTCATCGTCCCTAGAAGGGATGGAGGCTTGCGTCCTACTTTAGATCTTCGCCACTGACATTTAGAGAGTAACTCTGAAGCAGTTTGTAGTGCAAGCCAGGCCTGAGGACCGGCTTGTCGCGACAGATCTGAAGGACGCATATTTGCATGTCTCCATCCTTCCACAGTACCGGAAGTTCCTCAGATTCGCCTTTGGGGACAAGGCTTATCTATACCAAGTTCTTCCGTTCGGCCTAGCTTGTCTCCTCACACTTTCAACAAGTGCGTGGATGCAGCTCTAGCTCCGCTCCTGGGAGTTCTGGAGTAGATGTGCTCGGCCTCCGAGGGGGCCTAGCGCATGGTATTGGTCTCACAACCGAGGTTGCTAAGACCGCTCTCCTCTCCAGAGCCGTTGTATCCCTGCCGGCTGTTTCCTGCGGGCCAGCTTGGCTTCAGGGCTCTTCTTCCCGGGAGGTTTATGTACGTATCTCGTCTACGACTGGCTCTTTCCGGCCCAGTCTCGGGAGAGCGCGGTGCGACATCGAGATGTTGTTCTCGCACACATTTAGGAGCTCGGGCTGAGACTGAATACCGGGAGGAATGTGCTCTTGCCGAGGCAGAGCACTACGTCCCTCGTGTTGTACGGGACTTTGGGTCAAACTCAGCACGGTTTCTACCTGTGCGTGTTGCCTCCATCCCGTCCTCAGTCGAGAGCATAAGGCTAGGTCGGCCACTCATGGTCAGACGCTTCTAGGAAGTGTTAAATTTTGTGGCGGCAGTTCCCAGTGCTTTTCCACTAGGCCTGCGCCATCTGTGACCATTATGGTGGCTCAAAAACCAGGGGGTTTTCCTCGAGGGGCAACCTTTCCCGCTTGATCAAGGTCTCAAAGCGATGCTGCGGGTCTTGCATCAGTGGAAGAAAGCCTGGTTTCTTTCCCGAAGGCCCGTACTGGGATCACTCTGTCACCGCGTGACGCTGTTGACAGACGCCTCCCGCTCGGGTTGGGGGGTGGCCCCGAGGGGCCGCTCGACTTAGGGTCTGTGGAGCAGACTCCACCTCTCCTGGCATATAGTATGTGTCGGAAGCGTGGCTGTCCGTTTAGCATTTCAAGCTTTTTTCCCAGACCTCCTGTGGACCCAAAGGGAAACTCAGCTCCCTTCGAGCAGTTTACATCCCGGGGTCCCCAAATTCGGGGGCAGACTTCCTGTCGAGACAGGGGCTGAGGCCCGGGGAATAGGACTCCACACCGAGGTGTTGGAGCAGATGGGGGGAATTCCGGCCCGTTCCGTCTCGAGAGACGGCTCGCTGCCTGCTCTATTCCCCCCTGTTCTCCCAGCTTCTCTGGCTGGATGCGATACGACACGAGTAGCTGAGGCTCCTCTTGTACACCTTTCCCCGGTTGCTCTGCTCCCAGGGTTCTAGAGAAAGTTCGCCAGGACAGGGTCCGTCTCACCTTTATTGCCCCGCAGTGGCCGGGCAGGGTGTAGTTCTCGGACTTGGTGTCCCTCCTAGACGGCACTCTTTGGAGGTTCCCGTCAGAGTGGACCTTCTGTTCCAGGCTTAGGGCAGGATACTTCATCCTCGCCCGGAACTGTGGAATCTGTGGGTCTGGCCTCTGAGGTGGCCCGACTCATAGACTCAGGTCTCTCGACTGAGGTCGTTGAGACCAGTCTCCACTCTAGAGCCCCGTCCACGAAGAAGCTCTACGCTCAGAAGTGAAATATTTTGTCACTTCCTGGTGCAGTGACAAACATTTAGACCCAGTGACCTGCCATGTGGTATCGTCCTGGAGTTCTACAAGAAAAGTTCGCTGCCGGGTTGTCCCCCTCCACGCTTAAGGTGTACATGGCTGCCATTACGGCTTACCACGTACCCCCAAGTGGTACCCCTCGGGGTTGGGACCCCCTAGTAGTGCGTTTCCTTCGTGGCACTTTGAGGCTAAGGCCAGCAGTACGCTCTCGGGCTGGGACCTGTCCCTGGTTCTCCAGGCTCTGTCCCAGGCACCCTTGAGCCACTCGAGGACATCTTGGAGGAATTACTCACCCTTAAAACGGTGTTCCTTTAGCCATCTCCTCCTTTTAGAGGCTTGGTGACCTTCAGGCCCTCTCAGTGGCCCCTCCTGTTTGGAGTTTGTTCCTTGTCTGGCGAAAGCTTTCCTCTTTTCCAGACCTGGATATGTTCCTAAGTGCGTTCGAGCCCGGCTCGTCACACTATACTGCAGGCCTTATGTCTTCCCCTCCAGGCTCGGCGGGTCAGCAGTTCCTACTGCATGTCCACGCCCACTCTACCGGAGCATGGCTACCTCTAAAAGCTTTTGCGCAGGGGCTCCCCTTGCTGATACTTGTGATGCGGCTGGCTGGTCCTCACCGCATACTCTTATTAGGTTCTACCAGTTAGACCTTAACCCCGCTTTGGGAACCTTGGCCCTTTCGTAGTGAGCTACGTTAGCTTGGCGTACTCCGTTCGCTGAGGCGGCGTGGGTATTCTCGTTCCCATATGCGTTCCGACGCAGTGTTGAGTTCCCTTGACAGGGAACGTCTCAGGTTACTTACGTAACCCTAGTTCCCTTAGAGGGAACGAGACACTGCGTCTCGTAGCCTCAGCTCCATCGCACGCCGGCTGTTTCAGACACTAGTTAAGCTGAGGCTTCTAGTTCACTGCGTGCCTTTATACTCCTGGCTCATGATATCACCCTCGGTGATTGCACTCGCACACCTGGTTTCAATTGCGCTTCAAGAGACAATCACACTAATGCGTTCCCATATGCGTTCCGACGCAGTGTCTCGTTCCCTCTAAGGGAACTAGGGTTACGTAAGTAACCTGAGACGTTTATTGTGTGAAGTGAAAAAAGATTTGTTAAAAGATGTGAAAATATATGTTATGTTTGTCTGTATTTTGTCCTTTATTTTTATCATGGAATCCGGTTTACAGGCAAGGCAGAGCCAAAACAATAAAAAACTGAAATAATATAAATAGCAAAAAATATAAAGCAAAAAGATTGTGCAACTTTATTTAGAGAGTGTCTTATTAGAACACACTGTTTTCAATAGTAGGATAGTCTCTTGTATTTTTTTGTTTTGTGTAACTGAATCATCAATCCTGTTAATTGTTTACCTTCTGTGAATCTGTTTTCTTACAGGAGAAAGAAGCAGTTGACCGTCTAATGGAGGAAACTGCCAATGGGACAATCTCTAATCCGACTGAAGCTGCCTAAAAGACATCACTGTAACATCCTGCTTGTTATTTTGTCTCTGTACATCCTCTTATAACTGCCTTCGTGAAGAACCACAGTTAGAGAGACGGCTGCCTTGAACTCGTTTGTGCAGCTCATTGTTCACTAATTAAGATGTTGTTGCAGGAACGACACTGCTTTAAATCCAGAACAACATTGTCATACATCTCCACAAAATCCTCAGACACAGATCTGAAACAATCAAGTTTGTATTGGGGGGTTTGATTTTAAAATTGGATGGGGAGGTTTGATCTCTTGAACTATAACATTTTGGGTTTTTAGTAAGCCATATATATATTCATTATATATATATATATATATGAGTTTCATTTGATCAATGCTAATAAAACTGGATGCTTTGTCATAAACCGCTGGATTCTTTGAGTTTGTTTGTCATTAGGATTTCTGATTTTGTTGTATTAGAAATATCTGAACAGAGAAGAGACAAGCGGACTACCGCAATTTCTGGACTATAAGCCGCACCGGAATATAAGCCCCACCTCCTGAATTTTTACAAAAATATTATTTTGAACACAAATAAGCCGCACACACGTATAAGCCACAGGTGCCTACCGGTACATTGAAACAAAAGAACTTAACACAGGCTTTAACAAAACACAGCTTGTCACAAAAATAAATAGCATCAAACGAAACACGGCTTGTACCAAAAAAAAGGCCTTTAACAAAACACGGCTTGTACTAATTAATTTTTTTTTTTTTTTTTTTTTTTTTGCAGAATGCTTTATATATTCATGAAAAACCAGTGCTATCTTTAAACTATTAAATGTATCATGGGACACATCAGTTATTATAGTGACTGTTACCACTGTAAAACTATGGTATATGTGAAATCAGAATAACTGTAATCTTAAAGGTAATTAGAGTAATTCTGAGAAGCCAAACAGTCTTTGAAGAAGATCCTTATATGTTATAATATGATTTTTTTGTATGAGCAATAACTTGTATGGCAATGCTGGAATCTCCTGGTTTCATTAGAAATATGATTTATCTCTTTAGTGGTGGAAAGATTATTTGGTTTTACTTCTGAGGGAGTGTTGTGAAAGTTAAAAGCAATGGAAACCATGTGATGTGGCAGATTTTTTAGGATAAGAATGCAGGGATATGCCCAGGGGCGCAACTGCGTTCTTGTGGATTCAAGCCCTGACACACATTCATGCCATGAATGTCAGATTACTTTAAATGGGACAAAAACTTGAATTCTGTAGAAACATCCTAAGAGTTCAGAGAGAAACACCTTCTGACACACGTTGGGTTGAATGAAGCAGAGACACCACAATCACACATGATCAAGACTCTCTCAGATTCTGGATAAACCTTAATTCAAGTTTTTTGGGGGGAAAAAAAGAGAAAAAGCATGATGGTAAAAAGCATGATGTGAATATGTTTGCATATTGTGTGTATTTTTATGCAATTCGTTGATCCATATTTCAAGATTTGAGAGATGAAGTTTTAGTAGCTTTCCTATTGCTCAAACAGTAGAGAAGAAGAACTTAACACAGGCTTTAACGAAACACGGCTTGTCACAAAAATAAATAGCATCAAACGAAACACAGCTTGTACCAAAAAAAAAAGGCCTTTAACAAAACACGGCTTGTACAAATTTTTTTGGTGTAAACAGTAGCCTACCAAGAAAGTCATTACTATCTTCCTCCTGCACTGAAACCACTGAAGTCATCTGCTTCTGTGTGGGAGTTGAATAGCCTTAGAATTGCTTCATGCAATCGTTTTCATTCATTCAAACTTCATGCCGCCCAAAACCTGAGCATGTCACAGAATGTGTGTTTGTTTCTTTTTTGGGGTAAAAAATGCGAAAGCATTGTATAAGCCGCAAGGTTCAAAGCGTGGGGGAAAAGTCGCAACTTATAGTCCGGAAATTACGGTATATCAGTAAACTAATGTAGGGAATAGTGAATGAGGGTAATGAGAGTGATTTGAGCAGCGGCCTTTGATTGTGGACTTTAAAAACTTTTAATTCACGGTATATTGCTGTAAGCTACTTTCATGAAAATGACAAATATTACCCATAATACATTGTTTTCTATGACATATTACAAAACAAACACTGTGAGGGATAGACTTTGTGTCTTTTCAGCGGATTCTGCTGATATTTCTTGTGTTTTTGGATTGTTCTGCTGACAAAAAAATTTCAGTAGACTCAAATCTTCAGATAACAAGAGTTGTGGAAAATTATAAGTGATCTAGGAGCTTTATACAGTTTTTTTTACAGCGGATGCCAGTGAAAACAAGGCAAGTCTCACAGCCTCACTTTCATTCTGTCATGGCGCTGCTCTGAATAAGGTCTATTAGCTTTCTCATCTTTCCCACAATTCACCTGAACTCAATCATCAGCTCCATTTACCTGTAATGTTAAATGTTTATTTAGCTGTTGTTTGCTTCACGGGACATTTAAGTTTTGTAATTAAGTTTTTAAATGGTTGGATATGCTTATGGAAAAATGTATGTTGCCAGTAGGTCGTTGATAGACTAGTTAAATTTTTTAACAAACACTACATCCATTTGAATATTTTGTTGAAGTAATTTCCCTTTTTATTTCTAATAGCAGGCACAGATCTTTATTGTCACTGACAATCAAATCATTCAATATTTTTTGTATTATTCATTAGTTGCAGTTCTTTATTATATTCATAGTATGACCTGCAGGTGACAACAGTGTATAATATAAAACAAACTACTGTAGTCCCTGAAGGCAAAAGGATTTTAGGAATGTACACGGGTTACATTTCCACACACTCATGCCGTTCCAGACCTGTAGATCTGTTTTTTTCTTCTGTTGAACATAAAGGAAGATATTTTAAAATTTACTCCCATTATATGATATTCTCAAAATATCTTCTAAATCACATAGAATAAAGGGTCATATAGGATTGGTTCAACATCAGTCTGTGTTTGTGAGATTTAGTCAGCAGAAACAGTTTTGACAATAATTGATCTGATTTTGCATCTCCAGAAAATTCTTGTATTGTGACATTGTATTGTGTTGAATATCACATTTTTGTGTATATTCTTTAATGAGTGAGTTGAGTAAAATTTATAGATTTTATTTAGAATGAAAAAATAAAATAAAAAATTAGACCATCGGGGTAAGATGAGCCATCCAGAACTGACACAGAAGCAACATGCTGTTACTAGTGTTATTATTTTTTCATTGTATTTAATGAGTTTATCATTCAGTATTTCCACAAATAGATGTACATTTTAGACATCTTTACTTTTTTTCTTTTATGACTTACCTTTAATTAAAATGTCAACATTTGTATGCCTGAACATAAGTCATAGAATACTTTTACCTTTCAGATGAATCTCTTTTTCAGTTATTCAACTAAATTGTCAATATTTTTTTAGAACATTTAAAAGGTGTGTGTGTGTGTGTGTGTGCATGAGGGGGGGGGGGGGGGGGGGGGGGGGGGGGGGGGGTAAATGTGATACCATTGTGTGTATTTACTGTTGTCTGTTGCTGCAGGTGTTGTGTTTTCTCAGTCCTCATGAATATCCATTATATGTGTCCTAAGCGTTCTCTGAAGGAAGTGTTTCATTTTTAACCATTTCCAGACAAATGAACACACCCTAGACAACCTCACTTCAACGCACTTCAGGAGTTTTTGGTCTGGCGATAAATGCACTGAAAGAGAAAGCAGGATCAACAACACTCTCTCAAATTCTGGATAAACCTTAATTGAAGTTTCCCAACACACTCCAACATGAACCCTGAAAACCCACGAGCTGACGCTTAAAACCAGTCTCCTCTGTCTGCTGGATCTGAAACTCCAGTCTCACAGCAGCACTGCTGAAAATAATCATAAAACCATTGGAAACATTGGGAAAATCAAAGTTAAAATACCAAAGTAAACTGGAACGTTTACACACACCCACACAACTTCACTCATTTCTCTTCATTTGAATATTTACATTTACACTTTTGGTGGAAGCTTTGATTTAAACCGACTTGAATTGCATTCAAGAAACACATTGATGTTCTGACCAGTTCTTGCTTTCCTGGAGAATCGAACCCATGAATTTGGCATTGCAAGCGTCACTCTCTTCTGTTTGAGCCACAGGAAAGAAAACATATACAGGTAAAGTGTGTGATGGAAAAACATATGGATCACATAAATCATGAGACTTTGTTTTGAAAAAAGAACAATAAAAAAGTCCCATTTGTAAAAAGCATGTAACGTGTGTGTTTGCACTTATTCTACGCTATTTGAAATTCTCTGAATCATGTTTAGGTTTTCCATCGTATTTTCCCTTGTCTTGGAATGCAAGTGAGCAGGTTTGAATGAAGGGACATGACATAGTTGTAAAACCTTGAAGCACGTCTGTCATGAACACAGAGAGGAAGAACAACATTCAAATGTGACCAACTCTCAGTAGTTTTGGGTGCGGTCCATTACCGTAACGTACCAGCCTGAATATGTCATTGAAAGATTGATTGGCTTTCGTTCATCACATGGTTTTCTTACAAACGCTGTAAGAACGTTTGTTTTTTTGAATGCTGTCATATTGCCAGCTCAGTTTGTGTTGTACAGAACGTTTTTCAGAAGAAAGATTATGAAAACTATGTTTTTATTCAGTTTCCTCGCAGTGTTTGCATTCATCAAGTGCGGTAAGTCATTTAAGACAATCTCTCTTCAGATCAAAGACAGAAATGAATGACTAAGTAGTTTTGGACATAAGCATAATTTGCAGGTGAGACATCAGGTCTCAATATACAATTGCTGATGAACATATTTTGTGAAAAATCTCAGGACTAACATTATAAAATAGATGTGAGAATGAATCTATTAACATGACTTCTATATCGGTCAGTGTAGCCTACTGTTAAAATCTAGTTCAAGACAAATTTCTTCCGCAAATTGCACAAGTCTGAAATTTTTACACTTACATTTGTGAAGACCACACAATCATAAGGTTAAAAAAATAACAATTAACCATTGAAAAAGCAAGGAATGCATGTGTTACATTATGAATACAGACAGGTTTTTCTACTTACAAGTTTTATGATCTGTAGAAAAACATTTTCTTTTGTGTATATACTGTCCCTGAAGTGATATCTAATGAACTGTTAATTTCTTCTTCAGGTGCTTCTGCTGCTGATACAGACAGAGCGTCAGTGTTTGTGATTAAGGGCGATTCAGTCACTCTATACACTGATCTTACAGAAATATACCAACTAGAAAAGATTAAATGGTATTTTAATGACATTCGCATTGCTCAAATCAATGGAGATCAGAGTAAGATCTGTACAGATGTTCAGTGTAATGAAGGAACTGAGAGATTCAGACACAGACTGAAGCTGGATCATCAGACTGGATCGCTGACCATCATAAACACCAGAAACCCAGACTCTGGAGTTTATCATCTACAGATCTTCAGCAGCCGCAGCTTCCGTGAAAAGACATTCCTTGTTACTGTCTGTGGTGAGTCAATACTGTTACGTCCAGAGACGTATTGTTTTTCTGTTGCATGTCTCTGTGTTGTTTTGCTGTGTTCCCTTGCTCTTCTCTTGGCTCCTCCCCCTTGTCTATCCACAGGATACCTAATCACACCACCTGAACCTGATTATCCAGGAGGGAAGCTGTGTATATAAACCTTGCAGTATCCTGAGAGGGGGGGAAGACATAGAAGCTTTGTTGAGAGGTTACTTCCCCCAGAGTTGCTGTGTGTACACGGTTATTGTTTGCTGTTGTTGACTTTGCACAGGTTGAGACTGTGTACATCCATTTTCTTTTGTCAAAGTGCTTTATTTTCTTGTTTGTCATTAGTTATACCATTTGGGTATCATTTTCTTTGGTACACAGGAACTGTAGGAAGGTGGGTGCCATTTTGTTTTGTAAACTCTTTTCTCCTGTTTTTGACTTTAGTTAGGGAGTTAGTGTAAATGCTTGTATTTTGTTTCTTTTTCCTTTGTAGGTTTAGGAAGAGGGTTAACTCCCAGTTAGATCACCTGTTTTGTTTATTGTTTTGGCCTTTGCCCCCTTCTGAAGATATTGTTCCTCCTAAGTTGTATTGTTTTTGTGATCAATCTTGAGTTTGTAAATAAATTGCTTCTTTGAGTTGACTTCCTGGTGTTTATATTTGGCAGAGCCAACCTTGAATATGCCAAACGTTGCCATGCTACGTCCCTAAACCCCTAGACCAAGTGTGGGACGTAACAATACTGAAAGTTTAAGAGCAGGATATATGCGTTTACATTTAAGTTTTGTTCTGTTCAGATTTCTCATCACATCTGAACACCTCTTGTCATTGGTTATTTCCAATAAGGCACCTTCCATTTAATAAATATAATCATTTTTGTCAGGCGTCAGTGAGGGCACAAAGACGAAGATTAGAGAAATATTATTTTTATTTGATCAAAACTCAGAAACACTCAATGCAGTATTGACAAGAAGGGATACAGACTGAGAGAAACACAGGGATTAAATATATAAGGGATGATTAGGCAATGAGACACAGCTGGACATGAGAAACAATGTGACTGATGACAAAACAGTCTATTATGATGACGCTGGCAGAGTGAACTGAGAAGTAAACAAGATAACTACAAAAACAGGAATGACAAAACTGTGACAGTAGTCCCCCTGTACATACCTCACACCAATAAGAATGCAAACTGGGAGGGGGGATGGGCATCCTGGATCCAGGGGTTAACCAACAAGTAAGCAGGGTTGAAGACAGGAGCTCCAGGGTGGTGACGGGAAAAGTGGAGACCAGGGTGGCTCAGCCATGGTGTCCAAGGTGGTGACGGAAGCCGGGAGCACAGGGATCCTCGGAGGCTCTGCCCTCCATTAACACCCCCCTCCCCTTTGCGGTAACCCATGGGATACCAATTTTCTTGGGGAAAATCCCTGGAACTTTGATGGGGACTGACTTGGGAGCTAGAGGGCACTCTGGAGTGGGCTTGGGGACTAGAGGGCACTCTGGAGCAGGCTTGGGGACTAGAGGGTACTCTGGAGCAAGCTTGGGGACTAGAGGGTACTCTGGAGCAGGCTTGGGGACTAGAGGGCACTCTGGAGCAGGCTTGGGGACTAGAGGGCACTCTAGAGCTGGCTTGGGGACTAGAGGGCACTCTGGCACGGGCTTGGGGACTAGAGGGCACTCTGGAGCTGGCTTGGGGACTAGAGGGCACTCTGGCATGGGCTTGGGGACTAGAGGGCACTCTGGAGCTGGCTTGGGGACTAGAGGGCACTCTGGAGCAGGCTTGGGGACTAGAGGGCACTCTGGAGCTGGCTTGGGGACTAGAGGGCTCTCTGGAGCAGGCTTGGGGACTAGAGGGCACTCTGGCACGGGCTTGGGGACTAGAGGGCACTCTGGCGCGGGCTTGGGGACTAGAGGGCACTCTGGAGCGGGCTTGGGGGCTAGAGGGCACTCTGGAGCAGGCTTGGGGACTAGAGGGCACTCTGGAGCTGGCTTGGGGACTAGAGGGCACTCTGGCACGGGCTTGGGGACTAGAGGGCACTCTGGCACGGGCTTGGGGACTAGAGGGGACTCTGGCACGGGCTTGGGGACTAGAGGGCACTCTGGCACGGGCTTGGGGACTAGAGGGCACTCTGGAGCTGGCTTGGGGACTAGAGGGCACTCTGGCACGGGCTTGGGGACTAGAGGGCACTCTGGCACAGGCTTGGGGACTAGAGGGCACTCTGGACCGGGCTTGGGGACTAGAGGGCACTCTGGCACGGGCTTGGGGACTAGAGGGCACTCTGGACCGGGCTTGGGGACTAGAGGGCACTCTGGACCGGGCTTGGGGACTAGAGGGCACTCTGGACCGGGCTTGGGGACTAGAGGGCACTCTGGACCGGGCTTGGGGACTAGAGGGCACTCTGGCACGGGCTTGGGGACTAGAGGGCACTCTGGACCGGGCTTGGGGACTAGAGGGCACTCTGGACCGGGCTTGGGGACTAGAGGGCACTCTGGACCGGGCTTGGGGACTAGAGGGCATTCTGGCACGGGCTTGGGGACTAGAGGGCACTCTGGAGCGGGCTTGGGGACTAGAGGGCACTCTGGCACGGGCTTGGGGACTAGAGGGCACTCTGGACCGGGCTTGGGGACTAGAGGGCACTCTGGCACGGGCTTGGGGACTAGAGGGCACTCTGGACCGGGCTTGGGGACTAGAGGGCACTCTGGACCGGGCTTGGGGACTAGAGGGCACTCTGGACCGGGCTTGGGGACTAGAGGGCACTCTGGCACGGGCTTGGGGACTAGAGGGCACTCTGGCACGGGCTTGGGGACTAGAGGGCACTCTGGACCGGGCTTGGGGACTAGAGGGCACTCTGGACCGGGCTTGGGGACTAGAGGGCATTCTGGCACGGGCTTGGGGACTAGAGGGCACTCTGGCACGGGCTTGGGGACTAGAGGGCACTCTGGACCGGGCTTGGGGACTAGAGGGCACTCTGGCACGGGCTTGGGGACTAGAGGGCACTCTGGATCGGGCTTGGGGACTAGAGGGCACTCTGGAGGGTGCTTCTGGCGTGGACTCAGGGGCCAACAAGATTTCGAGAACAGGCTCGGGCACTAGAGGGTGCTCTGGAGCAGGCTTGGGGGAGATCAGTTGCAGGCTTGGGTATAAGGTATAGCTTGAGTTTTTCAGTTGTTGTGTGTACAGCCCACACTCACAGGCTGGAGCAGGCTGGAGCTTAGGAGAGCATCTGAAGTCATGACTGGAGCGTGTTTGTCCCTGATGCGCACTCTGGGCTGATGAGGGAATAAAACACAGCTGACAAGCCTAACGAGGTGATTAATGACGAGACAGATGCATGGAAAAACACTGGGAGAGCTTGGGAGGAACCAGGGAGTAAACAGAGTTGAAACAGTAATTAGGGCAACAAGCTAACTTTTTGGGTTGAGAGTGAGATGCTCATCACACAAACACATGCAGTTTACAATCCCCAGGTTTTACAGTTCTGAAAAACATGGAAATATCGGAATATTTAGTTCAAGGGCTGAACAAGCAGTGGAAAGAGAAAATAATAAAATCCTAAAAGATGGAAAATTCCTTCACAGAAACCATTTATGAAGCACGATGTTCAATCTGATCAGATTGATGATGATCATTACCATGAATATTCAAGAAGTATCAGTGTTTGTTTATAATCTCTTTTTACAGATGAAGTGAGGTCAGTGTCAGTAAAGGAGGGAGAATCTGTCACTCTAATCACTGTTGCTGAAATACAGAGAGATGATCAGAAGCTATGGACGTTTGGAGACTCTCTCATAGCGAAAATCAAAGGAGACACAAAGAAGATTATTACAAATGGTGCTGATGGGAGATTCAGAGAAAGACTGAAGCTGGATCATCAGACTGGATCTCTCACCATCACAAACATCACAAACACACACTCTGGAGAATATCAACTACAGATCATCGGAAGAGGAAAAACCTCATTCAATTTCTTCAATGTTTCTGTGTATGGTGAGGAACATACAACTTTCAATTTTTAATAATGATCTTCGATCAATATTGTGTCATTTTAGATGAAGTGCTGTGAGTTTGGCTAGGATATTGCACATATGATTTGAAATAGACATAGTTAGTTGAACCATCAATGGAAATAGATAATAAAATAAATATAATTAAGCATTAGATAAGATAATAAAATGTGCATAAGATAATAAAATCCTAAAAGATGGAAAGTTCTGTAATGAATATGCATTTTTATAGCTATACTCAGTCCTTATTCAGCAAAACAAACTTTTATTTAAAAACTATTATTTAAAAAAAACTAATGAGGGTTTCCTTCATGGTGACCATTTGCTGATATAATTTATCATTATATTTATGTGCTGATGTTTAGCATTATTATAGATCTGTTTAATGACTGTCTCCTCCATTCACTACAACTGCAGAAACTTCAGCAGCGGATCTTCTTTCAGTTGGTAGAACACGAGTCTTGCTCAGTGTAATCCTGTCGCTGATGGCCATTGCTGTTGCTGTTGGTGTGATTAGCTGTCTATGGTGGAATCATAAAAGACAAAAGTGTAAGTATGACAGCAAGAGAAAAATAATGAGCTGTAATGTGCTACAGAAGAGTTAAAAGATATAAAAGCATTGAAACAAAAAAAAAAAACATTTCATGTGAAGCATCTAATGTTCCAGAGACTTTTCACAGTAATATAATATAATATAAAATGACACATATATAATGTAAATCCTGTGGTTAGAGGCAAGAAAACAACACATATATAAAGAGAGATTAAATAAAACAGTGCATGCCAAACAGAACATACACAAGACATACAAAATGACAGACTCTGGATATTCATGAAGTGTCAGATAATGTGTTTGATGTGTTTAACTATTTATTTTGTTAATCTCTGATAGTGTTAGTTTTTGATTTTTTTCCTCTAATTTCTGTTCAATATTTATGTGCTGCAGTGACAGATGAAGTGGAGACAGTGACAGTAAAGCAGGGAGAATCTGTCACTTTTAAGATTGATGATGAAATACAGAGAGATGATGTGAAGCTGTGGAAGTTTGGAGACAATGTTATAGCTAAACTCAAAGGAGGGACCAAGAAGATCTCATCATATGGTACTGGGAGATTCAGAGGTAGATTGATTCTGGATCATCAGACTGGATCTCTGACCATCACAAACACCAGAAACACAGACTCTGGAGAATATAAACTACAGATGATCAGCAGTGGAAAAACCTCATTGAAGTCAATCCGTCTCGCTGTCTTTGGTGAGCAAATCAAATCTTTCAGTGAAATAATGATTTTCAATGAACACCGTTTCAAATCAGTTAGATCTCTCTCATATTAAGTCATTTATCATATTTACTTTGGTCTTCACATCTCAAATTTTTCCACTTTTGTGCTGCTTTGACAGATGAAATGAAGTCAATATCAGTGTTCAAGGGAGATTCAGTTCCTCTAAGCACTGACGTTGTTGAAATACAGAGAGATGATGTGATAATGTGGATGTTTGGAGATCAAGACTCTCTCATAGCTAAAATCAAAGGAGGGAGCAAGAAGATCTTTCCACGCGGTGCTGATGGGAGATTCAGAGACAGACTGAAGCTGGATCATCAGACTGGATCTCTGACCATCATGAACATCACAAACACAGATGAAGGAGAATATAAACTCAGGATCATCAGAAGGGGTTATTCAACGTTATTCAAGTCATTCAGTGTCGCAGTCCATGGTGAGTAACTCAAATATTTCAGTGTAAGAATAATGTATTTTACATCAAAAGTGTGTGAATCATTTAGCTGAAGCTCTATTTTACATGCTTTCATTTATTTGGTCTATTTATATCATTTACTCTTTTTCAAAAATCTTTAAATTTAATTATCTGATTAAATGTGATTAAACATATTGACTTTAGGCAATAATTAATTATATTTATATTGTATTTATTAGTCCAGAGATCTTCCTATCTGGATTTATCTTTCAAATTTTTTGTGCAACAATTTATTGGCAACTGGTCATTACTGCACATGCAAAAAAATCACTGCTCCTTTTCAATTTATATTTTAATATTTTGCCTGTTTTTTGTCTTTTCCTTCAGTTCCAGTGCAAACAATCCGAGCATGCAAATCTTTTTATTGATTGAGAGGACAGCATGAAGTTTAATAAAAGCTAATAACTGATTAAATCACAAAAAAACTTCAAATCATTTTAAAATAAAAACAATCGATAAGAGAACAATAACTACAAATTATTATATTATAAAAATTTTTTGTCTTTATCTGGATGTCATCATTCACCAAGATCAGAGAACTGTGAACTTCCCCAAATTGTGAGATTCTGCTTAATCCATGATGTATGAGATTGAAATATTTGTAACTGTAACTAAATCTTCATAAATCTAAATGTCACTTTTCAAACCTTTTATAAAAGCATATGTTATATACTGGATATTACTCCTCTTACTGTCTTACTGTCTGATTTAAAACAGCAAAGATTAGCCTAGTATTGCATGTATATATTATATAAGAATAATTGTTACCCTGTGATGGACGGACCACTGTTCAGGGTTTTTCTGTTTAGGATCCAGCACTAGTCAATGACTAGATGACGGATGGAAGTATATTTGTGTTGGTCACCAGTTTTTCTGTGGATATTACGTGACACACACCATGTGTGTGTTTAATGTTGGGGTCAAATCACACACAGTATGTCATGAAGTGAAAGAGAATTAACACTTCTCACTTTATACACACAGAAGTGTGTGTTTAGGAGACACAAAGCTAAAAACCTTAACTGTAATGTGAAATAATTATTGTAGAATTTATGTATTATTTTCTTTTCCGTTTGTTTATATTTGAACACGCCTGCTTTGTGTTTCTGCTAAATTAAATATATGATATTTGTAATACTTGCATATCAGATATTATTTTCTAAATTAATTCTGTTCATCTACCTCTGTTATATTCTAAAAATAAAACGATATTGTGTTGATGATAAATCATTGTTCTGTCTGATTTGAGAATACTTGGCTTGAATCATTTGTGTTCTTGGTTCAGATATAGCTTATATAAAATGTCTACTGATAGTCTACTGATAAAATGTAAAATATTTGCAGTTTCTCAGAGTCAACACAAGAGGCCATCATCACATCACAACAATATTTAATCAGACCAAACATGTAAATACAACTTTTCTCAAATATAGGCTATACACTAAAATCAAGACTCTGTGATGAGAATACAAATATTAAAAAGGGGGAGGAGTTGCTCAATATGTCAGTTTAAATTGTAAAGAAATTGGCGTTTGGCTCTTTTTACTCAGGCTAGCAAACAAGACATCCAACATGCTAAACATGCTAGCAGTGAATAGCTACATGCTAATCGTGATTAGCTACTAAGTGATAAGCTACGCTAACATGTTAAGAATGCATTGTACGCATCAACACTTCAAATGCTTTGGAAATTGCAAGACAACATATCAAATTAAGAAAAAAACAAAAGTATAAAATGGTTGACAAAACATTTAAGAATATTCATCACCTTGACCACCAGTTCCAACATACACAATACTGAAACATAAAAAATAACACATTATCTTTTTAATGTCTTTCCTCAAATAGTGTGGTTTAACACATAAAATAAAAAAGCATAATTAATTTAATTGCACCAACACACTAGCATTTAAATTTTTGTTTATAATTTATACTATATAAAAAAATTTTTTTTTAATAAAATATAATAAAATATATAAATAATAATAATAATAAAATAAAATAATAAAATAAAATAAAATAATAATATATTTAAATAATATAACAATATAATATAATATATATATATATATATATATATATATATATATATATATAAATAATAAAATAAAATATTTTATTTATAATTTATATTTATATAGTTTTTCTCGTTTTAACCTCTTGTTGATCTGATGTCATAAACCAGAACAGCAACTGTAGCCACGCCCACCAGAGCAGAGAGAACCAATCGGATCGCAGCTTCAGTGTCATCACAGCAATGGACATGCACTTCTGAAAAAGAATAAACAAGAAATTATAAAATAGAATTGTGATTTAATGTATACTAATGATTTTACAATGAAAATGAATCAACACTGAACTTAAGCTGCACAATGACACTATTTTCTTCCTGAGCTGCTGTAAAGCCAAGGCAAATTTTATTACATTATTTTGTTATCACTGTAAACCTGCTTTAGAACAATTTGTATTATAATAAATAAATATCATAATTTATATAAATAAAGGTGACTTGGCTTCAGTAAATTATGACAAAGTATTTATTTTTGGATGAAATACTTAGTGCTTTCTTCATACAGATAAACAGCATTCTGTTTCTAGAATCTTAAAAGTTATCAATCCTGGTGAAAACCAACATAATAACTGTGAATAATCTCTAATTTCACTGCTGATGTACCTGCACATGTGTGACAGGGTGGAGTGATGTTGAGATGTTGAGTCTGGTTGATGATGATGAGATTGTTCAGACGAGCTGGAAATCATGAGTGAACAGAGAGAAATATGGAAATCTTTAATCATTTTATTATGAAGCACAAGACTGATGATCTCTACTCACCATAGACAGAAACACTGAATGTTTTTAATGCTCGTTTTACTCCACTAATTTGTAGTTGATAAACTCCAGCATGTTCAGTTGTGATGTTTGTGATGGTCAGAGATCCAGTTTGATCGTCCAGTTTCAGTCTGTCTCTGAATCTCCCATCAGGAACATCAGATGTGGAGAAGATTTGCTTCTCTCGGTTTATTTGAGCTACGAGAGAGTTTTCAGCTCCATATTTCCACAGTATGTCGTCGTCTTCATGTATTTCAGTGAGATCAGAGTTTAGAGTGACAGAATCTCCCTCCATCACTGACACTGAATCACCAAACACTCCTGGAGAACATGAACAGGGATGTAATGTTGGATTGAGAACTGAGGAACATCCAGAAAAGCATTTTAAAGAATAAATATAAAATTTGTCCTATTAATGTGACTTTGTGCCATTTTGTACAAGATAAAAGCATTTCAAAGCAAATTTCCTGGTTAAACATTAAAAGTGTGCTAATATTGTGAGATATTGTGAGATGTGTGAGATTATAAGAAATATTTTTTTTGTTTTTGGTGAAGTATATAATGTTAACTAGCATTTTCAGGAGAGATAAAACCCTCTCCGGGTCAAAATGACCCGAACATAACATAAGGTTTTTTTTTCTGCTAGATTGTTTTCAATAATTTATATGAGATTTAGATCTGTAAAATAACAGGCTCACTGAATCTTCCCACACTTTCTCACACATTGCACTTCCATGACATTATAGTTGTTCATGATTACTTCAAAAGCAATTTGACAGATTTCTGCAGTGGATTTGTCATGCACTAATATATTAGTATATAATAATCCTTGACATTTAGATATTTATAGCAGCACAAGTTATTAATTACATTTTCATGACAATATTTGATTTAAAACAGCTTTTAAAATTTGACATGAGTGTGTCGACCCGTGCACCCAAACAGAGATTACAAACACAGACCTCAATCTGAAGCAGATCTTACAATATTATGTTTGATTTGATTTATCTGTGAAGAACCGCAAATGAAAACCATGTTGTTACTGGTATTAAGCCACACGAATATATTCATAACTTACCAGTCAGACACAAACACAACAAAACAAGCACGTGAAACATTTCCTTCAGTAGTTCAGTGAAACGTCTGACCTAATTATCCGTCGGAAATCATCTGTTGTGTGAATCCTCCCCCGAAAGAGTTTGAAACCCTCCTAGTTCACAAAATATGAATGCATGTTGTGCATTTGAACATTTGCTAGATATTACTACTTTTTTGGTTCTTTTTCAAACAATGATTGTACTTGTGTTTTTTATCATTTAACATTGATTATTTCTGAAAGGTTGGTGATTTTATTAAAGACATAAAGGTAGAAAAGTGGAACATTTCCGAAATCTTCTCAAAACAGTAATAGTTCAATTCTTATTTGTTTTGTAAGGCAAAAATAGATAAATAAATAAAATCATCTGTCATGTAACATCATTACCTGTGTTGTTGAGGTGGCAGCTCAACATCAGAGTCAAACTGAAACCTCTCGCGGTTGATTATGTTCAGAAATGTGGTTTAATCTGCTGGCTGGACAAACAGCTTGTGTGTGAGTGACTGGCACTGAATGCATCTGTTTCCAGTTTGTTAGCGAAGGGTCTTTTCCTGTCCTGATTTGAACAAACCTCATGTTTCCATCACCCTGTTTTATGAGCATTAGTATCAGATCAGAAACGAGTGATCCTGATATCAGACGTCCATCTCAGAGAGTTTATCTGATGTTTGTTTTCATCTGGAAGAGAATCTGCAATACGTCTCTAGAACGTTTCCTGTCAGATGTTAAATAGACATTCAAAAAATGTCTTTAAAATGTTTATGACTTAGAATGGATGTAAAACTGACATCTTAAAGACGTTTTCCAGATGTTTGTTCACAGCAGATGCTTTCCAGATCTTTAACAGACGTGTAGCAGATGTATGGGATGGCGTTATAATAATCAAGGTGCTTGCGTTCGCTTTAGACAGAGTGTTAGTTGCTCAGTTGCTCACTCTCATGACACAAACATATGTTTGCTAAAATATGCATAATATTGACGACCTTTTATTGAAAGCACCACTCCTTTACTTTTTTAATTCCTCTAGGTGGCGCTAATGTCGCTGAAACACATTCTTCGTTTATAAACTGTATGGTGCATTGGCTCAGGACACGTATCTCAATCAGAGATTATAAATATAGTTCTACACACAAATGTAAATGGTCTGAAAAGAAAACCAATATCATCCACACTTTAAAGCTGATTTACAGATTTATTTTGAAACCTCACAAGGACTTTCACAAAGCAAAGTAATCATAAGCATGGACACTTACAAATAATTAAATTCCTCTTTGTTTTTATTACACATGTATTCCCTCTTCTGTTATTTTTTCCCTTTCTTTTTCCTCTTAAATTTGAAATACAATTTCCTTAATATATTTGAAGTGAATGTTTCTGAAATAAATATAACATAATAAATAGCCTATTGTAAATAAAATATATTATTTTGTGTTAAACTGAAGAAAGAAACTCATATAGTTTTCGAACAATTTAATAATCTAAGTGATTGTGATACAAACATTTGACAAACAGTACTTTACTTTCCAGTACATTTAGACCACATTATAATTTTTATGTTTATCATATGTTTATGTATGTTGTCATATATAATTTTTTCATATAGAATCAAAAAATGTTTAACCAAATTTTATCCATACATTAAAACCTTTTTAATATTTTATCTATAACTGTAATTGAATAAAAATCTGTGCATATCAATTTCATTTTTACAGATTAGAATTTCAATATATGTGTTCATATTTATATAGTTATTTTTCGCGTTTTAACCTCTTGTTGATCTGATGTCATAAACTACAATGGCAACTGTAGCCACGCCCACCAGAGCAGAGAGAACCAATCGGATCACAGCTTCAGTGGTGTCACAGCAATGAACACGCACTTCTGAAAGAGAACAAACGAGGAATGGTAAACAAATGCAGGTCCTGTCAATGTAGCAAAAGTAAACCCAGTCTCATCAAATTATGGTGAAATTGGAAACTTTTGCAGAATAGAGAGAAGCAGATTTTGGACATTACACAAAATCTGTTTCCATTAACTATTTAGTGTTTTCTTCATACAGATAAACTACATTCTGTTTCTAGACTCTTGAAAGTTATCAATCCTGGTGAAAATCAACATAATAACTGTGAATAATCTCTAATATCACTGCTGATGTACCTGCACATGTGTGACAGGGTCGAGTGATGTTGAGATGTTGAGTCTGGTTATTCATGATGAGGTTGTTCAGACGAGCTGGAAAGCATGAGTGAACACAGAGAAATATGGAAATATTTAATCATTTTAAAATGTAAGAAGTTGATTAAATAAGTAAAATCTCTCACCATAGACTGAAACATTGAATGTTTTTGATGAGCGTTTTGCTCCACTTCTCTGTACTTTATATTCCCCAGCATGTTCAGTTGTGATGTTTGTGATGGTCAGAGATCCAGTTTGATCGTCCAGTTTCAGTCTGTCTCTGAATCTCTCATCAGGAACATCATACGTTTGCTTCTCTTTGTTGATTTTCGCTATCAAAGAGTTTCCAGCTCCAAATATCCACACTATGTCGTCTTCATGTATTTCAGTGAGATCAGAGTTTAGAGTAACAGAATCTCCCTCCATCACTGACACTGAATCACCAAACACTCCTGAAGAACATGAACAGGGATGTAATGTTGAACTGAGATGCTGCTATTAGGCCATAACAATATATTCATGACTTACCAGAGAGACTCCATCTGCACAAACAGAACAAAACAAGCGTGTGAAACATTTTCTGGCAATAATAAGATTATCCGTCGAAAATACTCCAACCGATCTGAAGAACCAGCAGAACTGATCATCTGATGTGTGAAACACCAGCAGTTCAGCTTCTGGCTCAGGCGGAAACCTGCTGTGTTTGGTTTTCTTCAGAAACGTGGTTTGACCTCATATAGACGACCGTCTTGTGTGTGAGTGACGTCTGGTGAAGAGTCTCTTCCTGGCCTATTTTATCAACCTCAGTCTGTTTTCACCTTGAGGCTAAAATGTTTTACAGTTTGACGAATGCATCCAAACTGATGTGTGAAAACAGTTAAATAAGACTCAAGTCAGAGGTCAAGCAATGATGCATCACTGGTAACAGATATACAGTAAATGACTCAGAGTAACGGAGTTCAATGTTCAGGGAGGAAGGAGGCGGGAACCGGCAGACGTTAAATACACTTTAATAATGAAATAAAACATAAATACAAAATAAACAATGGCGGCAGTTCCTCACGGACAACTGCTGCCCACATAAAACACACCATAAACTCCAGGCCTGGTCCTCTCTCGTTCTTCACTGTCGTCGCTCCTCCTTTTAGGTCTACGCTCCACCGTGAGAATCGAGAGACACCGGTGGCTCGCAGGTGTCGCTCATTATCAATCACGCCACCGGTCCCTCGACCCCGCCCTGCTCGCCACACTCAGCATTTAAAAAAAAGCAAACATAGGGGAGAAAGTTGGGCGGTGCAAAGAAGTTGAAAGAATGATGCTTCAGGAAGTTTGCTAATATAAGCGTTTAGGTTCAATGAAGTGTTGACAATGATACCCAAATATGGGAAATCTGACATTGCAGCATAAATGCTAAGTTTGAGATCAGATTCAGGATAATGACACCTGAGGTAGCAATCTCTGAAAGGCAAGAGAGTAATATTTTGTGGCATTAAATAATACAAAATAAGAGAATGGAGAGATTTCCAGAGTGCTTGTGCAATAATTGTTTGTGGTTCAATTTTTGGTTGGGCATGAAAAACAATAAAGATTTGTTAAGTTTATTTGAATTTTGTCTTTAAAATATAACCTCCTACAAATGGGACTTTTACAATCACACACACACACACACACACACACACACACACACACACACACACACACACACACACACACACACACACACACACACACACACACACACACACACACACACGCGCGCGCGCGCGCGCGCGCACACACACACACACACACACACACACACACACACACACACACACACACACACACACACACACACACACACACACACACACACACATACATACACATACACATACATACATATATATATATATATATATATATATAAACATGTAATTAGTTTTGTTCATCACGTAATTTTCTGAGAAATACACGGCAACATAAAAAAGCTTTTTCACAAATTAATTCAGATGAAGTTGCAGTTTGATTGCATCAAATTATTTTTACATACATTTGACAGATTGCTGCAGACCATAAAGTGAAAGAGAGTTTAAAGGGACAGTTCATTCACAAACAAAAATGCCGTCACCCTTTATTCCACACCTGTAGAGGAGTGACATCACCCTCTGCGAACACAACATGTTCCAGCCATGGAAATCCCCTTTCTTGTTTGTTCCACGACTGATAACTGTCAGAGCCGGCACACCCAAATCTGATCACAAACACCTGAATCTCAAGCAGATCTAACATTAATAAGTTGAATAAAATAATCTCAACTGTATCATCCCATATTACTCATTTCACACATTCATGCCATATTACTCACACATTCACTCACAAACCCTTAATCACTCACACATACTCTCTCACTCACACATACTCTCTTGCTCACTCTCTCTCTCTCACACACACATTCACTCACAAACTCTTAATCACTCACACATACTCTCTCACTCACACATACTCTCTTGCTCACTCTCTCTCTCTCACACACACATTCACTCACAAACTCTTAATCACTCACACATACTCTCTCACTCACACATACTCTCTTGCTCACTCTCTCTCTCTCACACACACATTCACTCACAAACTCTTAATCACTCACACATACTCTCTCACTCACACATACTCTCTTGCTCACTCTCTCTCTCTCACACACACATTCACTCACAAACTCTTAATCACTCACACATACTCTCTCACTCACACATACTCTCTTGCTCACTCTCTCTCTCTCACACACACATTCACTCACAAACTCTTAATCACTCACACATACTCTCTCACTCACACATACTCTCTTGCTCACTCTCTCTCTCTCACACGCACATTCACTCACAAACTCTTAATCACTCACACTCATACTCTCTTGCTCACTCTCTCTCTCTCTCTCTCTCTCTCTCTCTCTCTCTCTCTCACACACACACACACACACACACACACTCACAAGCTCTTAATCACTCACACTCACACACTCTCACTATCTTGCACACTCACTCACACACGCACATTCACTCACAAACTCTTAATCACTCACACTCATACTCTCTTACTCACTCTCTCTCTCTCTCTCTCTCTCTCTCACACACACACACACACACACTCACACATTCACTGACACACTCTTTATCACTCACACTCATACTCTCTCGCTCACTCACACTCACTCGCACACTCACTCACACACGCACTTTCACTCACAAACTCTTAATCACTAATAATCATACTCTCTCGCTCACACACACACACACACACACACACACACACACACACACACACACACACACACACACACACACACACACACACACACACACACACACACACACACACACACACACACACACACACACACACACACACACACAGTCCCTGACTGTATGCTATGTACAGTTACATATGCTGTGTTAAAACTTTCTTATTTTTTATCAGTTAACATTGAGAAGTCTTAAAAGTTTGTGTAAATCTTCCCAAATTTTAATTGACTATACAATGTTTGTAATAATTCATTTCTTATTTATTTTGCATGTTGAAGCCGCCTGGCATCCACAGTCACAGTTTTTTCTGAAGAGTCGACTCACATGTGACAGCTTTTTCCAATGATGCGTTCAGAAATGTGGTTGGATCGGTTCTCTCTTTGTTTAGGCTGTAGGTGAGGCTTAGAACGGGACTCTTCAAGTCAAACAATGACGCACACAGATGAATAAAACACCCGCCGGATTTACACTAGAACACAACTAGAGTACAGTAACATAACCAAGAGGACGAGAAAACAATGTAGAGCCAGAGCGCTTTTCAGACATGAACACAGAGGAGTTTAGCATGATATTGATAGTGTGTACACTCCTCATACAAGGTAAGATATTTATTTGTTACATTAATTCCCCAGTCTGGCCAACCTATTCCTTTAAAAAGCTCAGTCTCTGTCTAAAGGAAATTTTACTTCCAAATATGGTGTTAAGGTTCAAGTGCGGCTCGTGATAACTGCGGATGTGTGTGTGCACAACAATAAACCTGGCTTTCAACCAGATGTTCTTATTGTGATTATTCAATTTTTTTATTATTCTTGAAAAAAACTACAGAGACTAGATTTTTATGATATACAACTTTGTGTACAAAATACAGAATGCACAAGAGAAAAAAAGTTAATGATTGGCTGAAAATTGAGAAATAAAAATAAGAGAGCATAGAGAAAAGGAACAAAGGTATGATGTTAATTTATATATACATTACAAAAATTGAAGTCCTTTATACTCGCTTTCTTAATGGTATTAAGAGACATTTACATTCCATCAAAAAGACTGTCAAAAATGTGTTTGTTTTTGGTAAACTTACAGTTATGGATATCAAATTTGCAAAGAATATAGATGAAAATATAACAAAGCAAGCATTGTTTTTCGTAGGGTCAGAATTAATGTATCTAAAAAATAATGTACAGTAATACCTCGGTTTACGAGCGACTTGGTATACGAGCAAATCGGTGTACGAGCATGGAGGGTCGAATCGGTGTACGGACATTGTATCGGTGTACGAGAAAAAATTTCCCTCACCCATGTGCAGTTTTGTGTGGAAAAAGTCCTAATGCTCAGCATCCTTGTGAGCATTTTTACATGAAATATCTTAATGACAGCCTCTCATAACACAGTCAGGAGGTTCCAACCCTTTTATAACCCCTTAACTCATTCATTGGCTGCATCATTCACCACAGTGATACTTTTATAAGTGATTTACAGAAGTTTTTACCTCATATTCTAAACATTAATTAATTGTGATCGCTATTGTTCACGTAGTGAAATATACACATACAGTACCTCTAAGCAGTAACTGTCACGGTTCATGAATTCAGTGTCTCCTAGTTCTGCCTCAGTGTGTGTGTGGTCACTGAACACTTGATTCTCATATAATCTACCTATCTCCCCGCTTTCGTTCGCGGCTCCTGCGCATTCCTTCGTTCGCGGCTCTCGCAAATTCGTTCTCTCGCGACTTCTGCAAATTCGTTCGTTCGCGGCTCCCGCGGGTTCGTTCATTCGCGGCTCCCGCTAATTCATTCTCTCGCAGCTCCCATGTACCACGACTTCAACTCTGGATTATGACTTCCTTTGTTTTCTGCACTATTATAATAAATTCACTCATTTGCTTTCATCCTTGCTTTCCCCGCTCCCCCCTCCTCTCTCTCCTCCATGCAGGCTGCTCAAACCTGAAGTGCATTACAGTAAATTGTCAAGTATTTTTATAGTTTAATGGTCAGTCATTAGTTAGTATTTATATGAGATCTTAATAGTTACAATTTCAACTGCAATTAATAGGGTAAAACCCAAAAAATATTTAAAATGGGCATTTGTGGTCATGTGGAACGAATTAATTGATTTTTAGTGCATTCTTATGGGGAAATTTGTTTTGGTGTACTAGCATTTTGGTTTACGAGCTCACTCTTGGAACGAATTAAACTCGTAAACCGAGGTATTACTGTATTTAAAACTTATGGATATATCTCGCTGGGTATTATCTTTAATAAATGTGTCAATATTTTAGGTTTTTCAGAATAGAAACATGATTTATTATTTTAAAAAAGACTCTTCTTTTACCTTATTAGTGAGACCGGATTTGTGTTTTCAAGGACCAAACCTTTTAACAATGTAAAAGAGAGCAATTGCAATTATTCAAGTTGACACAGAAATAATATTTTCAAGAAAAGAGATGTGTGGTTAGATATTCTAGCTCAGGCATCAGGCTCAAATTACATTCGTTCATCCTCTCTGGATGTAAGCTGCACCCATTTGCTCTCTGATGAGAGCCTCTCTAGTTTCGATTAACTGTTGAACTGGTTTCAAGCAGACCTGGTAAGGGTGTGACTGGGGTTTGCCACTGAAAAGTGAAGCCAGAGCTTGTCAATCCCCTCCCTCTCCTGGGAGAGGAGCAAAACAAGCACACCTCAAACACCTTTTTCTTTCAAAAATAAGAATGAATTTTGCGTAAATTGAGGATAATAAAAATGAAACAATGACTAACATTCCATTCAAATAATAAAATTCATTATGAAAATTCATTGCCATCATTTAATTAATAAATACATATTTATTATTTTTTTACAAAACAGACCTTTGCTTTCATTAAAATGAGACTTGAGTCTGTATGAATCAATGATGATATTGTTTATTGTTTGGATGATTTTTTGCATGTTACATTATGAATCCAGACATGTAGTGGTGTAAAAAAAGTGTTTGCACCCTTGATTTCTCACACTTAAATGTGTCAGAATATTAAACTAATTCAAACATTAAAGATCAAAGATGCCACAAGTAAACACAAAATGTAGTTTTTAAATGAAGGTTGTTATTATTAAGGGAAAAATAATAACATTTCCAGCATTTCCATTTTCCATAATTTTCCAGCCACACCCAGGCCTGATTACTGCCACACCTGTTCTTAATCAACAAATCACTTAAATAGGACCTGCCTGTCAAAGTGAAGTAAACCAAAATATTTTCAAAAGCTAGACATCATGCTGAGATCCAAATAAATTCAGGAATACATTAGAAAGAATCTATAAGTCTCGAAAAGATTATAAAACCATTTATTAAGCTTTGCGACTCCAGAAAACCACAGTGAGAGGCATTGTCCACAAATAGCGAAAACATGGAGTAGTGGTGAAACTTCCCAGGAGTGGCCGGCCGACCATAATTACCTAAAGAGCGCAGCAACGACTCATCTAAGAGGTCATTAAAGACCCAAAACAACATCCAAAAAAAACATTAAGACTTGTTTTATTTTTGCCACAAACATTTTGATGATCCCCAAGACTTTTAGGAAAATACTCTGTAGACCGACAGGACAAAAGTTTAACTTCTTGGAAGGTGCGTGTCCCATTACATCTGCCGTGAAAGTAACACTGTATTTCAGAAAAATAAATAATAAAATACGGTTGTTGTAGTGTGATGGTCTGGTGCTGTTGTGCTGCTTCAGGACCTGGAAGACGTGTTTTGATAAACTAAACCATGAATTCTGTTGTCTGCCAAAAAAAGAAAAAGAAAAAAAGAATAGAAAAAGAAATCCTGTAGGAGAATGTCTGGCCATCTGTTTGTGACCTCAAGCTGAAGCAAATTTGAATTCTGCAGAGTGAGCTAGTCAGATGAGTGGGCTAAAAACACAGCACTGTATTTCACTACCCACAATTTTTATGATCGGTAGAAAAATGTTTTCACTACAGGCGCCTATTGCATGGTTTTGACCCACTTTCCTGGAAATTATTAAAAATAATCTGTTCTCTTCTTTTCCAGATGCATCTGGTGCTGATACAGATGAAGCATTAGTGTTGGAGGAAGACTCAGTCACTCTAAACACTGGTGTTACAACAAATCAGCAAGATGATATTAAATGGTATTTTTATGACACTCGTATCGCTCAAATCAATAGAGATCAGAGTAAGATCTGTACAGATGTTCAGTGTAATGAAGGAACTGAGAGATTCAGAGACAGACTGAAGCTGGACAATCAGACTGGATCTCTGACCATCATGAACATCAGAAACACAGACTCTGGAGAATATATTCTGGAGACCACCAGCAACAGATTCAACGAAAAGACTTTCAATGTTTCTGTTATTTGTAAGTCATTAATTAATTTGTAAAAGTATATTAGTGTTATAACAATGACACCCTGAGCTGCTTTCTCTTTACCTTCATCATTAAAAAGAAAGAAGGACTTTAAAACAATTTGTCTTTCTGTTAGTGATCCATTAGTTTTATAAGTTTAGTTCTGATGGAAATGAAATATGTTAGATTATTATAAAATATGTTATTTAATTCAAAAATTGCTTAGTAACATTGTGTTGGAGGCCAGCTAATGTTCACTGTTATTTCTTGTTGTGGAGTCTCTCCCCTAAAATATTCTTTAGCATCTGTTGGTTTGTGTTTCAGGTGTTTCTGCTGCTAAACGAGATGACATGAAGAGAAAGTCAGTGAAGAAGGGAGAATCTGTCACTTTAGATCCTGGACTATCAAAAAGATCAAATGATGTGATGAAGTGGTATTTTAATGAGATTCTCATCACTGAAATCACTGGAGATCAGAGAAAGATCTGTATATATATTCAGAGTGATGAGAGATTCAGAGACAGACTGAAGCTGGATCATCAGACTGGATCTCTGACCATCATGAACACCAGAAACACAGATGAAGGAGAATATAAACTACAGATCAACAGCAGCAGCTTCAGCATCATGAGGAGGTTCAGTGTGACAGTCACTGGTGAGTATCCTTTATTAATGAATTCAACATAAAAAAAAATTCTACAAATTTTCCCTGAATATTTCACTAGCTATGATTTCTAGCAACATAACCTCAGCAAAAAAGAAAAGTCCTTTTTTTCAGGAGATTGCATAATTATTGATTATTGATTTATTATTATTATTATTAAAGATTGGGGTATTCAAAATCGCTGATAACCTTTCGGACAGCCACTTTCAGATTTTGGTAGTCTGAAATGAATTTAACATTAATTTAGAATTAAAAAATTATTTTTGAAAAATTGCATAGGTGTCAAAACAACTATTGGGCAAAATTGTGTTTTCTTTAATAGCCTAAAGACAATTTATTAATTTCTTGTCACATACATAGAGAGTTTGGTTGACAAAAGCCCAGGACTACCTTGGCTCAAGGTGTGTTTGGCATGTCATGTGGTCACAGTGTCTACTTTTGCTGGTTCCAGTCCATTGAGCGGCAGGTGTCACATTTCAATACACATCCTTTGATCTGCTCATTCATTCCTTGCCAGAACACACACTCTCTGTCTCTCCTCTGTCATCCTTCCACACTTAAATGAGAGGAAGGTATCCGTTGAGTTATTTTCCCTTGGGATAACTTTGTCATGGTTGTGTGGAGGGATGAGGAAGGCACGGAGACAAGGAATGAACTTAAAGGTACTTTTATAGAGAAAAAAAAAAATCTTGTGCAAACTGTCACAAACTCAAAAACAGGAAGCGACCAGTTGATACACACCATAGTATGGACAACAACAGACAAAGACTGAAGGAAAACATAGGATAGATATACACAAGGGCTGCATAAGGGAATGAGACCCAGCTGGCAAGACTAACGAGTTGATTGATGACGAGACAGGTGAGTGGAAAAACACTGGGAGATCGTGGGAGGAACCCGGAAGTAAACAGAGACACTACAGGCATGTAATAAACAGCTTGTTCATCCTTGAAAACAATTCCATCCTGGTATCTTGGCTCCCCTTAAAATAATCGCATCTACATCCGTTTTTGAACAAAACTTTGTGACTTTTCGCCCATATTCATTATCATAAAACCTTTCCACCCCGAACAATGCATCTAATAACTCTACCTCTGTTTGTGCGTAGCCCTGTTCTGTCCGTGTCAGTGCTCTGCTTGTGAATGATACTGGCTTACCTCTTTGCTTGAGTCCAGCACCAAGACCTCGATCAGATGCATGGTACGTTCTTCATAAGATTTACAATACTTAAACACCGGCGCATTTGCAATTGTTTGGTCTTAGTTGGTCCATCTCCATTCACAGCATTTGTGCGTCTGTCTCAGGACCTCACACTGGTCTGAAAGATGCTACCATCCCCAGCAGCCTCCTTTTACATCTGTTGGTTTCGGCATATCTGTAATTGCTCTAACTTTCTGGGTCTATTTTCAATCCATCAGATGTCAGGAGGTGTCTGATGTACAAGACTTATTTGTCTTAATTTGAGCTTCATTCCTTTCTCTCTGCATTGTGCTGGAAATGCTTTCAGCTTTTCATCATGATCTCTCCATGCTGCTGCTTGCTTCTCCTTGTCCTCCATCTCCATGTCCTGCATCCTCCTTTTCCTGGCTGGCCCTCTAAAGCAACTGTGAGCTTCCTTTGAAAGATCTCAGGGTCCAGTCGAATGCCCATAGACATCCACAGCCATCAGTACCTTCCGGAGTACCTCCCTCCTTCCGGTGAAGTGAATGAGGTGAGAAACCTGGACTTTTTCTCCATCTTAACATGTTTGGCTTTGGGTAGATTAGGGAGAATGTCATCAATAGAGGGTAGTGGGAAGCTAATGAGTCTCCAGAGTCGACGGCATCACATCAGCTCTCTGTCTACGCCCTGGGATCCATCAGCTTCGGCTCTGTCGATCGGCACCAGGAAGTCATCAGACACTGCAACACCTTGGCTCCTCATTTACCTCAACATTCATTTTAAAAAGCAATACGTTTAGCATTAAACAGAACGTTATTGCTGTAGTGAAACTGAGTCATTTTACTTTTGTACTTAATTTTTATACACACTTTTGTGTGTCTCAGATCTTTGGTGAATGGATGTCTTCATTTTCTTAGACAAAGTTCTTTACATGTCTCATATTTTGACGAGAAGAGCAGAATTAAATGGTTAAGATATACAGTAGTTCAAACTGAACTTCTATAAAGCTATAAACTCTTGATTGATTTGAGCAAATTGATTCATTACAAAACAACTACCTACTTATTCTCTGGAACCCAGGATAAACGAGTAAACACTGTTACTGCATTCCTGACATGGTCAGACCCTCACTCATCTCTCAGATACCAAATACCACAATAGAAACTGGTTTTATACAAACCCTGAACCTCAGACCAATCACATGATGAATGATCACAAGGAAGAAATTCTGCTTCAAACTGAATCATTAATTCATATTTACCCTCTAAAGTTAGTTTTTAGTCAGATTTATAGTGTTTGGTACAAAACAGAATAATGACTGTCTCCCTTTTTTCATTCCAGCTAAAGAAACTCCAGCACCCCAGAATCAATCTTTACGTGTTGCAGCAGTACTTTTGATTGTGACCCTGCCGCTGCTTGCCGTGTTGGTTGTTGTTGGTCTCCGGATTGCCTGTAAAAATGGAAGACGAAACAGTAAGAATTTTATCTGATACAGCAATAGAAAAATGATGAGCTTTGCTTTATGATGACTGGAGTCAATGAGATAATTAAATAATTAAAGTTTGAATTTATTTCTCTCATACAATTAAAAAAGTGATTAAACACACTTGACTCTATATGATTTTGATAATACATTATATTTACTGTATTACTGTATTATCTGTGTGGTTATTTGTGCAACACATTTTACTGATGAAAAGTCTTCATTGATTTTAATGTCTTTCCTGTCATGTATTTTTTCCATTAGACTCACAAATGGCAAGCTTGTCTTCACAGCCAGGTTTCAAACTGCTGTTATGACCCGTGCTAAATAAGAGAAGCAAAACTTTCAAAGCAACTTCTCTTACTCCCTATAAATAAACAAATCACAAAATCACCTGTACGCTGTCTGATCTGGACATCTTCAAACAGCGCTGCTGAAAAGAGCCACAAAGGATTAAACGATTAAAAACATTTAATATCTCAAACTAAACCAAATCTACGTGAATGTAAATATCATTTTCCATGTGTTACTGATTGCATACTATGCCCAGGATGTATTTATTATGCTGCAAATTTCAAAGTTTTTATGCTCTTATAGGATATATTTATACATATATATTTATATATATATATATATATATATATATGCTCTCATGTCGACTGCATTCATTGACTTCTGTAGGCTGTACAACAAAGGAATTGTAATTAGTTTTTTTCTGCAAAAAACTGCATCAACACGGCATCAAACTGTGTCAAGGCATCTAAACCACAGGTGTATATTTATATATTTTATACGATCACAGAAATTAAAACTGTACAATTTAATCTTTAGTCAGGCTTACCTTTTACTTAAGTCTGTCTTACCGTAATTTTCCTATTTATACAACATTAAATTGTTTAAAAATAACTTATCTAATAAAAATGAGTGTCTATAAATCTTGTGTCGATTATTTTATCGCATCACACTTTCACTTTAAATTGGTGGAATTATTCAGCACAACTCTGTAAATTGAGAAAACGTATATTTTTGTAAGTTCTCTCTGAGAAAATATTTCAATCTATGAAGCTCTTACACCAACAGTGATAAAACTGATTCTGACATGAAGTAAATACAGCAGATTAGATAACAAAAAGTAATTTCTAAATGAAAACATTGGGCAATAATTAAAAGAACGAAGTAAATTCTATATTAGTACACAATTCAAGCTTGTAGAAATCAAAACATAGATATGCTTGGTTCCCATCATGCACTGGGGCTTGTATAATTAATAAGGCAGATTCTTCGCTTTTGTTGTTAGGTTAAGTAACTTAATTTCTTACTCAAAATTACAAATTCATAATCAAAACACAATCCACTGAATGTTGCCGTCATTATATGTACTAATTATTGAGATCTCTAAGGATTTCTGATGGTGAGTTAAGTTTTTGGTTGATTGATCCAAACCTTGGTTTCTCCAGTTTTGCTGGTTTCAAAAAATCATGCGGGATTAAGTTCATGAAACCCAGAGTTTGCTCAGGATTCACACACAAATCATTCTCGACAGCGACGAATCCACGAGTCACCATGGAAACGCAGCCATGTTTCATTTTTCTTCTTTTGTCGATTCACATTCTTGGTGATTATCGCCATCTATTGGGTAGTTTTGTAAAACTTTTTCAGTCTTTGATTCAAAATTTTACAAGAACTACTGAATATTGTTTATTTGATGTTAATTATACAATAAAGACAAATAAATATTAAACTAATTAACAGTTAGTTCTTGCAAAGATAACATAGCTTTAAAATTAATGTTTCACGTTTGGTAATTTTGCCATAAATAGAGCTCACGCACTGAACAGCTCTGATCTAAACTAATCCTCAAACTGAAGTTGCTCTGGATCAGGTTTTGTTCAGACAGTAAGTTTCTATGGTTACACACACTTACACACCCTGAAACTTACCTCCGCTTTTGAATCCAAAAGTTGAGTTATCCGTTTACTTATCCTTAAACATATCCGGGTCTGTCACATAACCTGCTTTCTGGAACCCCCTGCTGACAAGTAACAGAGATGACAAACAATTTAAAGTCAACTATGGGTGTTTCTTCAAAAAGAAAGAAAAGGAAGTGACATGTTTGGCAAGCTCTGAATTATTCAGATTTAAAATGTTTCAATAAGATACTGGAAATAATATCAGTTTCTTCTTAACTTTTTGAAATGCAAAATATATATCCAGTATCACTTGATTCTATTTATACATATTCGTCATACTCACTGTTGTAATATTTACAGAGAAGACAGGGGTCAGTAGAGAGAGAGAGAGAGAGAGAGAGAGAGAGAGAGAGAGAGAGAGAGAGAGAGAGAGAGAGAGAGTAATAATATCACATTTGCAGAATGATATCTAAATTTAAATTATTTTTCTTCTTCTCATTAACATTTGGATATTTAAATGGAATAAAAACACCTTCAATATAGATAACTAGCTAAGTTGATTATCTTAAACGTCACATATATCACCATCAGTTCAAACTGCTGTTCACTTTCTGTGACGTGCTGAGACCAGTTTTCCTGTTTTGTCGGATGATGTTGGACATAAAGCCTGTCCATAGTCCACTTCACGAGTGAGTGAAAACAAGTGATGAATGATGTGATGAATACCTGGTGACAAGAACAAAAAGAAAGAGAAACAACAATAACAGAAAAAGAGAGAAACACAAGAACTACGTCTAACTTCAGCCACAGCTTTAGACGAAATCAACTGAAGATAAAACACATTAATCTCTCCAGATCTCAGCAGAGGAAGATTAAACAACTCCACAAACACAATCACCAGCTTCACTTATTATTGTTTCTATTTCTGTCAGAGGTCTACAGTTTGTTGAAATTAACAGAGGTTTAGGAGTTTTATTGAACATTTTTCATTTGAAGTGATCATGATGGCAATCAATGTTTGCTTTAGCTGGACTCGTGACTTTTTAACATTATTGTTTCTCTGGCCGCTTTAAGTGTGTTTAGGAGACACATTTTATGGCACAGAAAAAACAGATGAAACACGGTCAGGTGGTGTTGATCAGGTATTGATGATATAATAGTCATGTATTGGCCTGATTGACTGATCTCATCCTGAGAGTCAGATCTACGGTGGCCGAGAGAGATCAAACTGCTGCAACTGAAGGAAACATGTAAACAGAAAAACCACAAGAAAATTAAGAAACCAGTTTGACGTGCTGCAAACACTCAAATACACTGAATACAAAAGTGCACTACAAAAGTTTGCAATGCACTCAAATACAGAACTGGTATCAAATACTCTCAAAACACACACATGATCAGGATGATAAAATATACCAAAACCCTTCAGCTTTCAGATAATCGAGTTCACCATTGATGACATTGGACAATAATCATGTGTCAGCAGGTTCATCAGTTGTTTCCGTCTCCTTTAAACATTTCTGTGCTGTTTGTAAAAGTATTTCTCTTTACTTCAGTACTGGCTGTGTTTTCATCACTTATGATGCTCTCTGTGCATGAATCTTGTTTCCATTCACTGGTCAAGTGGACTATAGTAAATGAATGCAGGGACTAGTGCATGAGGGTAAAGGCTTTAAAAAAATATAAATGTAACGTAATTTTGGTTAGTCACAGTTACATTTTCATACTAGTAATATTTTAATTAAATTTTTTCCAGTTTTCTAGACCTCATCATTTCCCCATTCCTCTAAGTAGATCAGATCTGGTGTGGATTCCTGAAATAGCTGCATGGAGGCGTTGCAGAAAATAGGAACATAGTTTAAAGGCCTTCCTTGAAAGGAACAAGCATCTGGTTAAGGATGTTGATGAAGTGATACCATCTGTCACACCATCAATCAAAGACAGAAATATCAGGATCATCATCCAGTCAGATGCATCTGTAACAGCATTGAAGTTGCATGTGGTGTGCACACTTTCTGTTGGATGATGCAACTACACCATTATTTGGGCAAAAAGCAGCTTTCCATATTGATGGCTATTTATTTATAGTATTATAGTAGATGTTTTAATATCGAGTCATCAGTCACATGGCATTTACGACTACAAGTTACACGTCTACAAAGATAAAATACACTTCACACATAATGAAAATGGACACATTTGAGCCAAACCCATCTGATATTTTACAGTATGACGACATTGACAAAATGTGTTCAGTAGTTACAGTGTTTTGCCTCTGGATTACACTTTCTTTCAATGTGTGTTTGTTACAGTGTAGTTTTACAATTAAGTACTGAGTAATATTAAGTAACTCTATGTTCTTCCTATACGGTTAGGATTTGGTTTGGGGTTAGTTGCTTGTAATTATGCATAATTTGGAGTTATTACTGTAATATGTAACAATGACACAGAAACATAAAGTGTTACACTGTTATGCTTTCATCAGACATCAGCACAGATGTTTGGAGTACTGTATTTCACAGTAATGCTTTTGTGTCTAAAATAGATTTCAAACCGTGGGCTTCATTTAAACAGGAATGGAAAAACAACCTCAACCACATTCTTTTGTCACACACCTGACTTACTTCCAGTAAGAAGTTTCAATCAGGTCAAACCACATATTAGTAGACATGAGACATACATGAGATGTCTGCAGTCTTAATTATTTTTTAAGCCTGTCAGAGACACATTTGAAAATGCTAAATTAATCCATACAATATTGATAACTGGCATAAGTATTGAAAAGCAAAGTCTTTAGAAGAGGACTCATACTGCTGCAATTTCCTGATCATCCTAAAAATAAAACCAGTGCAAAACTGTTCAATATGAAAATAGATACAAATCTTTTATATGATGTTACCCATCTAATTAGTTATTAACGAGTGCTGCATGGAACCCCAAAACTCAACCTCAAGCGCTGTTTATAGAGAAGTCATCACATGTTTCAAGTTCTTAAAAAAAGATTGAAGTTTGATCACTTCCTGATGGCGACAGGCACATACTCCACATCATCCTTCTCTTGAATCTTCTGTAACAAACACATCATACAAGATATGATAATAAAATAATGAGGAAAATATGGCAAATTCAACCTGAAGACTGAGTGTGGACAGTAGTGATCAGCATTGTTTGATAAAATCTTTAAGTTCTTCCTACTGTTAAGCTGAACAGAAAGCAGATTGAGATTCCTATTAGTTTCCTACAGCCATAACACAAGGCGAAGAGAAAATTTCACAAATTTGCAACCTAAAGTGAAGTTCATGAATGAATTTGTGTCAGATAACAGTTGATTCTGATTGGACTCTTGACTCTTCCCTTCCCTATCTATCGTTCTTTCTTTTGCGTGATCACATGGTTAGTTTTATTTGATTTGTTTTTCCCTGCTGTCCGCGACCCATTTAGATCCGGCCTGTGACCCATTTCTTTGGTTTTGATGTAACATGTGACTTCCTGACTTCAGTGATTCTGAGAGCAGTAATGCGGACGGCGTTATGTGGAATTAGTGAATGCAATGCAATACGGTCAATACGGTGTTGTGCCTGGGTAATGGAAATAGTCTTTTAATTCTAGATTCAAATGTGGAGGATTAACACACACACACACACACACACACACACACACACACACACACACACACACACACACACACACACATGACTCACTACAGGAAACTGAAGGCGTATATACACAGGCATACAAAGGAGTAAACAAGATAATTACTGAGATGATCAACTAGGGATGAATTAAACTCATGGGGAAAACTGGGTCAAATGAAAACTAACACGGAGGACAAAATGCTAAAACACAAAGGCAAAACACTTGCTGTCTGAAGAGAATGAAAGCTTGTTTCCTCCACAGACTAAAATATATAAAAGGCATTTGTGTGAGTTTTTGTCTCAAATTTCTGACATTTTTCTTGAAGTTGCGAGTTTACATCTGGCAATTCTGAATATTTTCTGAGAATGTAAGAAATAAATAAATAAAGCCTCTAAAGCGACTTAATACTTTTTTTCTGAGAATTGTAAGTTTATAATTCTTTGATTGTTTATATCTCACAATCTTGTTGTCACAGAATGCGGGAAAAGGAATATTCAATGTAATCAAAACTGAACACATAGCATTACACAGGGAGGCAGGAAGCATGGAGACAACCCAACGTAGGAACAGACAGGGAACAATCATAAAACAATAATGACACAACATGGACAGCAAACACTGAGGGATTAAATAGGCACATGAGGAAGGGAAACGAGCCGAGGACAGCTGAGGACACTCAAGGGACACGAGGTAACAAGGGGGCGGGGCACACGCTGACAGGACATGAACACGCAGCCAATGCAGACGCACATCGCCACGTGTTCACATGAACTGACAACACGCAAATGTCACTTTATAATTTGCAATTCTGACTATTTCTCTCAATTAGGCGCTTATACTATATTAATTCTGAGATACTGGATACTCTGTAGTCATGACCTAATGGTTAATGAGTCAGACTGGTAACTTAAAGGTTGTAAGTTTGATTCTGAAGACCAGCCGTAAAGGCATCTAACCTTCAAACACTTCCTGGGCTGTGTGTGTGTGTGTGTGTGTGTGTGTGTGTGTTCACTACTCCTAATGTGTTTTGCACTAATTTCTCACTGCCACTTCCAAATGAAATAGAAACATAATTACATTTATGCATTTGGCAAATGCTTTTATCCAAAGTGACTTACATTGCATTCTAGAAACACATTGACATTCTAATCAGTTCTTGCTTTCCCTGGGAATCAAACCATGACCTTGGTGTTGCAAGCGCCAATGCTCTACTTCTTGAGCTTTCATAGTGATGTCGTCATCTGACACATTAAATACTTAATTAGTGCCTCCTTTTGAGTAGCACTGGAAATATGTTGATCTTTTATTCCTTATTTGCCATTGTACAAACAGTGTCATATCTATTAAGGGATATGAGTCATTGCTTCTCACATTGAATGATGATCTTATTCTTTTTATAGATATCTGATGTGGTAGAACATTATAAAGACAGGAAACACTGCTGGAATGAAACGGACTCACAATAAAAATAATAATAAATGATCTTACCAATTCCGATGCTTTTCTTTTATTAAATGTTGGCTCAGCGTAAGTGATTTCTTCATCATGAGTCTGAACTGTTTCATAGATGGATAAAAACAAAAATAGCATTAAAAGATATTAATTACACATGGTAACTGAATAACTGTCATGGCGATTATATTATAGTTATGTTATGGCCGTTCATATCATCCTACTAGCAATAATTCATTTTGCTGGCAACAGTATCAACATTTGAATGAATCTGCAGCAGTCAGCGAGTAACAGTCATGTGATACAAGTAGGAAGCTCTGAGAAAATGACCATCTAACAAGCTGTAATTACAAAGATGTGAATGATTTTTACGAGTTGAACTCACGTAATAGCGGTAATTGCAACATTGTGTGAACACACCTCTACTGCCTCTTTCACATGTTATCAGAATTATCATAAATATGTGTTTTCTAGTTAAAAATTGAACATGAAAGTCCTTCAAGTCCTCTTTACCGCTGGGAAGTTTGGGAATAATTTTGATACCCAAGTTGGGGGGGGGGGGGCACATACTTTAAAGAACGATTGATGCTGTAACTGCTATCCATCATTAGTTCCTTGCCTTGTTGTTAAATTAGAGCATATATGGGCTATTTTAATAATCAATTGAAGTGCATCAATTGAAGCCTGTTTTCCAGAAATTCCAGATTTGTTAGTAATTGTCAGCTGAATGTGATGAGCTCATAATCACGACTCAGTGGGAAGTAGGAAATAGGATGTGAAGGCAGCATAAAACACAAGTGTGACACATGAGGGTAAATCACATGCTATGGCAAAAAATGAACAGAAACCAAAGAAACTGAACTGAGAACAGAGTTCAACAGTTCTGAGAACTATATTATTACAGTTGTGATTTAAATGATAATTAGAGCTATTGATGATTTCAAATATATAGAGTATATTTTCCAAATAATGGCACTTGCCTTCTTGATCAGTTTTTCTGTGTTTACGACAGATCCAGAAGATTATCCCAGTGACAGCAGACACAACAATCAGAGATCCAGCAGCAGAAACAGAGATCAGCACTATCAGAGAGACTGAGACTGGAGGAACTGATGGAGAAGAAATGAGAGACAGTCATTAATGTGAGTGAATCAGGTCAGTCTCTCTATCTATAATCCCATATCTCAGCATGTGTGGAGTACCTGCAGTACATGTGTGAGAGCAGAGTTGAGTGATGTTGGGATGTCTGGTCTGGTTGCTGATGGGATTGTTCAGCACACAGATGTAGGTGTTTTTATCCTGATATTCCACCTCCAGAGGTAGAGAGAGACTGATGCTGAGATCAGACACACTGATGCTGGACAATAAACTGTTTCCTTTGTACCAGGAGAGAGTCACATGATCAACATTCACCACTGATGATGAACACAACAATGAACATGATGATGATGATGATGAAGAACAGTGTGAAGAGTTACTGATGATGACAGGAACAGGCAGACGAGCTGGAATAAACATAAATGAAGAAATCTAACCATCAATAATCTTATTGTTGGTTAATGATGTTTTATTAAAGTTTTGGAGGAGCAAGTTCAGTTAATCAATTAGTGTGACAGGAGGGGGGAGGGGGGAGGGGGGGGGGAGGTACTCTGGGTTCAGGCCTCGAAAAGCACACCAAACACTAAATACTGTGTTAAGTGAGTGTTTGAAACACAATACGAATTAACTCACCATAAACAGAAACACTGAATGTTTTTGATGTCAGTATCGCTCCATTTATCTCTAGTTTATAATCTCCAGCATGTTCAGTTGTGATGTTTGTGATGGTCAGAGATCCAGTTTGATTGTCCAGTTTCATTCTGCCTCTGAATCTCCCATCAGGAACATCATATGTGGAGAAAATTCCATCATCTTTACTGATTTCAACTATTGGAGAGTTTTTAGCAGTATATTTCCACATTATTTCATCATCTTCATGTATTTCAGTGCGATCAGAGTTTAGAGTGACAGAATCTCCCTCCATCACTGACACTGAATCACCAAACACTCCTGATGAACATGAGCAGGGATTTAGAATATAATTTGAACATTTAATTTGATAGGATATAATCAAAAAGAAATGGTGATTTTTCCAATGGGACTTTTAGCTCATTAGACAAAACACTGACCAATATATTTCAATGACTTCTACTGTTCCTGATTAGTGCAAAAGTTAAATAAATCGATTACATTTCAAATGAACATGAATTTTCTCCCCATCGTATTTATAGCATCTCTACAAGTTTTCAATGCATGAAAATCACACTTTAAAAACATTCCCTGATAATTGCAGGATTTTCCATGACTGAGACCCTGTGCATCCATACAAACACATGAATTTAAAACACAATCGCTGATAAAATTATACATGTTTGTGTAACTTACCAGTCAGATGAAACTTGCAAAAACACAACAAAATAAGCGTGTGAAACATTTTCTCCAATAGTTTCTAATAAGACGATCTGTTGAAAACCTTCAGCCTGATTAAAGCAAAGACAATGGGTCTCTAAACCTGGTGTGTGAACCCTCCCTCAAGAGTTTGACCACACACACACACACACACACACACACACACACACACACACACACACACACACACACACACACACACACACACATTGATGTTGTGGCTCTTAATCATTATGCTCTGGAAAACAGTTTTATCATTTGACGTTGATAGTTAAAAGGTCTGTCTTTTTTAATATGTAAACAGAATAATAGCAGTCGACTAGTGACTAGTCGACCTACATTTGATGGTACAATAAATCTTATATATATCTTGTGACAATAACAGTCAAACTGAAAGCTGTTGTGGTTTGATTTTCTTTGGAAATGTGGTTTGACTTTATATGTGGACATCAGTTTGTGTGTGTGTGGGAGAATTAAGAGCAGGTTTACTGGTAAAGTCCTGACCTGCTTTAATGTTTTATATAGAACACCTTTATACATGGCTGACATGGTCTCACGACACTGAATAACAGCAGGCTGAACCATACAAGAAACTGACACTGTTATATGACAGTCCCAATAACATTTCATGATTTTTTTTTTGTAATCAAAATGACGTTTGGTGATTTGGTAGCAGTAAGTTCCCAAAAAAATAAGCGATGTAAGGGGAAAATCTTAAGAAGCTGCAAAATCATCAGGGCGAGCAGAGAACCCATATTCTGACAAAATAAATACATTTCAGGAGCATTGACAGCAAACACAAACTCATAGAAGAAATTAACTTATAAAGTATGAACAATAAAAATGGGAGTTGCCTGGCGTTTGAATGCATTTACCGTACTTTGTGTTTCCTGAAATAGTTCAAAACAACATTATGCAAAAGAGGAATTCTATGGTAGGAATGCAGTAAGGAATGTAAGCTCTTTACGGAAGGGTGTATTTTAAACTGACCTGGTTTGATAAAAGAAGACTTCACGACAGCATTCACTTTCACAAACTTCCAGATTCCACAGGAGAAACAGGCAGAATATTGTAATTTTTTCCTTCTTTTTGTGTCTTTTTTTAAAGTCATGATAACATCACATCAATTTATTTTGTTCTCGTTGTATTGGTGTTTATTCAACCATGGTAAGACATTTTACAATGTATGTAAATAATAATAAAGTTCTCATACTGTTTGTTTGTGCACAAAAATGCACTTTCCTTTTGTATTATTTTGTCCCACTATGAGAAGTATTAACTGTTCATTTGTTTTTTTCTGCTAATTTCTTCTTCAGATACAGCTAGTGCAGACACAGGGGAAGTGTCAGTGTCAGTGATGGAGGGAGATTCAGTCACTCTACACACTGATGCTCAAACTAACCGACAGGACAGAATCATATGGTATTTTTTTGACAATCGCATTGCTCTATTCAAAGAAAACCACAATAAGATCTGTACAGATCCTCCGTGTAAAGAGAGATTCAGACACAGACTGAAGATGCACAAAAAGCTTGGATCTCTGACCATCAAAAACATCACTAACACAGACTCTGGACTTTATACACTAAAGATCTTTAGGAGCAGCAGCAGAAACAGTAAAATGATATTCAATGTAACTGTTTATGGTGAGTGATTTATAACATGTTAAAAAGCAGCTTTATATATTTAATAGATTTGATGCATTTAAATATTAGGACAGTTTACCCCAAAAATTAAAATTTCCATCATTTACTCAGTTTTAAGACGTTACAAACCTGTTTGAATTTCTTTCTTCTGCTGAACACAAAAGAAGATATTTTTTTGTCGGGCCTTATTGACTTGCATAGTATGAAAAAATACATATAATGGGGTCGATCAACTCTTTGGTTCTTCAAAATATCTTACGATTTGCTCAATTCTCATTCAAAACAAAAGGAAAAAAATGTAGTTTGTTCACTTCTGTATAACTTGTTATATCAGTCATAGACAGACATTTAAAGGTCTCAGGTGACGCCTCTTCTGCTCCATTCCTTCCTGAGCCTTCCACAGGATATAATATCATGTATGAATTTCTCTAGCTGCTATTTAGACCCTTTACCCACTACATTTCTCAAAACAGTTATGAACTGCTTATATCCAGATATTCTGAATATCATGAATCAGTCCCTGCTGCCAGGAGTTATTCCATAGATGTGTCAGGGTACTGCCACTTCGATCCAGTTTTCTCATGTTTGATGACAGAGCCCTGACACAACTACATTGTCGCATCTTTGTGCGGGGCGTGATGTTCGATCCCAGCACTTCGGTCTTGTTTTGGTTACACTTTGAAACAGCCTTGTTTAGGGTTTTAAATGATCTGCAAGTTATTTGTGAGTTCGAAAACTTGGCAATCCATGTCCTTTTAGATCTGAGCACTGATTTTGACTAGATCCTAGTAAAGCAATAGGTAATACTTTAACACTGGGTACTTAAACCTTCAAGCATTATGCCATTTCATGTGGTGTTCCTCAAGGCTCAATTTTGGGCCCTCTATCATTTAACCTGTACATACTTGCTTTAGCTGGCGTACTTAATTGGAACATACTTCACTTCACTGGTATGCAGATGACAATCAACTCTATCTATCACTGGCACCAGATGCCCATTAGATTTCCACCCTGTTGAACTGCACAGTGAGCATAAAACTATGGAAGTCATAGAACCTTCCACAGTCAAACAATTATACCACAGCCGGAAAATACGGTACTTGTTATCGGTAATTATGCATTGAGAACATCTATAGCTTCCTGTGTAGACTCTCTCACTTAAAGCAAGTAATCAGGCCAAGAAGCTCAGTTTAAAAAACTGGTAAGGATGCAAATGTAAATTTGTTTTCCTTCATGTTATACATTAAACTTAATCCTGCTGAGGAAAATTATCAATTCCTTTTAAAGGTTGTTATATATATTTTTGTTATAGTGCGAGGTCTTGCAGAATTTTGACTTCAAGTACAACATGTTCCTGGATCAGGTTCCGACATTATATGGTTAGGATAACTATTTCAAGTTTTTTGCTGTCTGATTACTTTTTACTGAATTTCTCAAGATACTGGAAATTATTGCGCATTTGTTTTCATGACCATTTGTTGATCTTGAGTTTCTCCCTAAATAGATCTTTCAGCTGTTGATTTTTTTTTCTGTTGATTTCACTACAGATCAAAAGAAGACACTGCCAGTGAAGGAGGGAGAGTCTGTCACTTTAGATCTTGGTGTAACAAAAAACCCAAATGATGTGATGAAGTGGTATTTTAATGATGTTCTCATCACTGAAATCACTGGAGATCAGAGTAAGATCTGTACAGATGATCAGTGTGATGAGAGATTCAGAGACAGACTGAAGCTGGATCATCAGACTGGATCTCTGACCATCATGAACACCAGAACCACAGATGAAGGAGAATATAAACTTAAGATCAGCAGCAGAATAATCAGCATCACAAGGAGTTTCAGTGTTAATGTGATTGGTGAGTATCATTTAGTCCTTCTATGACCTTACAGTAAAGTTATTTCCACAGAAATTTTAACGATGTTTCTAAAAATCTAAACTTTAACATGAGTTTTGCCATTTTAACAAACATGAATTACTAAAAAAATCTAAATATTGTCTTAAAAGTCATTCTCACACTTGTGAAATAAGATCACATAGGTAATGCTATCCCGCAGACACTTAAATTAGCATAATTTACAATAACAGTGTTCAGATCCATGCAGAAATGCACATGTGATAAGTAGAATATGCTTGATAACTGGCCTGATCGAGAAGTTTGTTAATGGTACAAATCTTAAAAGAAAGTTCTAGAGTGAATAAACATTTTTCTTACTTTGTCTAACCCTTTTTTAGCTAAAGTTGCAATTGTAATTTGTATAAATTTAGTTTAACACTCACAAATTACAGGATGAGTCCTGAAAACAAGTGTAAAAATACTGAATATCAGAACAATCACACGATGAAAGAGTGTTTCCTTCATGGTGACCTTTTATGAAGCTTGATGTTCAACTCTAAACTCAATTTTTCATATTTTCTCCTCTTTGATTTGCTGCTGATTCATATTGTGATACAGATCAGAGACTCTCTGCCTCTATTCACTACAGATTCACCTCTAGAAGCTGCAGAACTGGACCGAATTTCAACTGGTATTATTGTAGGGGTTCTTTTTGTAACACTTCTGTTGCTGGTCTTTGTTCCTGGGATTGTTTATTGCTGCAGATTCCATAAACAAAAAAGACAAAATGGTAAGTATTGATACAGCTGATACAGCAAGATAAAAAAAATAGTAACCATTATGTACAGTAGAGTACAAATGTTCAGTATGTTAGCTAAATGTACAAATTCACAAATATACAGATTTTAAACTATGCATTTACAGTTTGTGTTAGTGATTATATGTGTGTGATATAGTTTTTCAGTGTCAAACAGCGTTATAAAATATCAGTAACACAATTTAAAGATGGCTCTTCAAGTAGCAGAAATTACTCCACAGAAATCCCTTTACAAAAAGTTTTCTGCCTCTCTAACCATGGTTCCCTGAGAAGGGGATCAAGAGACTCTGTCTCTGTGTCATACATTAACGTACATTGCAGGAGACCTCTTATACTCATGTTCTCAGGTTAGAGTCAGAGACTGAGATGTTTTGCATTCTGCTTGTTTAAATAGAGCTTGGAAATTTTGTACTGCCCCGTTATTTATATATCGACTTCTCTGCGTGTCTAACAGCAAATTTCCCTGGGCCTGGAAAGAGCATGTCACTTTTTCCAATGTATAAAACGCATCTTGTTAAGTTTCTTTTTGTATTTATCTCTTGTTGTGACAGAATCAGTGAAGGAGGGAGAATCTCTCACTCTAAACACTAATGTTACTAAATTACGTAGAGATGATGAGATACTGTGGATGTTTGGAGAAAAAGATGTTTTCATAGCTAAAATAAAAGGAGGGACAAGAGAGATTCCTTCAAATGAGAGATTCAGAGACAGACTGACGCTGGACAAGAGGTCTGGATCCCTCACTATCAGGGACATTAGAACAACAGACTGTGGAGAATATACACTAAAGTTCACCAGAAGTGGAGAAATCTCTTTGAAGAAATTCAGTGTTACTGTGTCTGGTGAGTAACTCAAATCTTTCAGTGTAATAAATATTTTAGATCAACATGTGTCAGTTATTTAGATAACCATGTGAAGCAGTTATCGCATTGTAATTACTTGATTAAAGACACAATTAAGCACACTGACTTTAGATGTCATATTAAATGTGTAATATTTATATCATATGAACATGTCATATATCCAGTGATCAGATTGAATTAATCACTGTCATTTCTTGGCGATTGGTCAAGTTGCTACTCTTTTTTTCTATCATGTTTTTAATGTTGTCTGTTGCTGTCTTGTGTTTTACTCCAGATTACACTGCAAACAGAAGAAATGAGTCTGAGGAGACAAAAGTGACTTTACTTCTCAGGTTTTCAGCCACTTCAATTTGAAACCACTGTACATATTTCTACTCAATTGTGCGTCTAAAAGGACAAATATGTGTCTGATATCAACTCGTGCTCGCACTACTCTACATTTGTTTGAACCCCTAAGGTAAATCTGATCAAAATACAGTGGCGACTTGTGATCGCAGATGTAGTGCTGTTGGTGTATTTTTACATTTTATTTCATTTGGCCTATATTTTTTTTATGTTTGTTTTTTTAAATCTACAAGTTTACAGTATGTTTTTCTTTTGCATTTCTTTTTTTGTATTTTATTCTCTGTCTTGTTTTTATGTTGTATTAAAGTTTTGCTCTTATAGAGCTTTGGAATTTGTAAAAACATCTTGTTTTCTAAATAAAACTCATAATCTGTCTCTGAAAAATCAAAAGACATTGCATTGATGATAATATCACTGTTCTGTCTTAGTTGACTGATATTTTCTTTTTGTTAACATCAGTTTAAATCATTTGCTTGGTGTTTTAGGGTCTAAGCTGTTACTGAATAAACTTATGAACTTAAGCTCCTTTTAAACTTAACACACGGATAAAAGTTGATCTGGGGTCAGTTTCAGTAGTACACATTGATTCAAGATCTTCAGTGGCCAACCAGTCTAAACTACAGCAGAACCCACTGACCTCGACAACCACACATCCATGATGACTGTCATTGGTGAGAATAATAATAATTTTATATATATATATATATATATATATATATATATATATATATATATTGTACCTTAATATACCACACTAATTATCACCAAAATTTCAGATTTGCTTTTATATTTGCTCTGTTTAATCTCTTAAAGATGTTTCTCAGTTGTTTGTTCACAGCAGATGCTTTCCAGATCATTAACAGACATCTAGCAGATGTATGTGTGATATCTGATTAACAATACCAATACAAACAGCCAAATAGTTTTACAACAAGTATAGAGTGTGGTATAATGTGTTAATCAAACACCACTATCATCCAAAAAATAAATGACAACATTCAGATAAAAAAAAAAAACTCTTATACTGTTTAAAAACAAGAAAGAATGTTATTCATTTTAAGTTTGTATGCATATGTCATTAAAATTCTTGAAAATAATAGGAGATGTACACAAAAAAAGATAGCATATTAAAAAGTGATTTCATAGTTGAGGTAGTCCCAGCGTTTGGGGGTCATGCGCAGTCCGCCGGATACTGTCACTGCAGACCCGCAGATCCAGCGTCACCGCAGTCTGAGGACAGCAGCGCCAGGGCTTCAGCGCGGAGGACAGCATCCTATAATCCTCTGAAAGACTGGACACAGCAGGAAGGACACAGCTTCTCTAGGATGCAGCCTTCCGTTTGGGAAGCATCCTCTATTTCTCCGCCAACAACAACACCCACAAATCTCACGACAAGCGGCGAACATCAGCCATCGATGGAGGATCGGTGTTTGTAGCTCAGCCTCAGCATCGGGTCGTCTCCGCGTTCAGCCTCTGCAGCAAAAGCGACTGCGCCAGAACAGATCTTTCTTTTTCAAACGAAAATTTGACCTTCCACACAACATCCATTAATTCTCAGAGGAATGAAGCTCTTTATTTTGCACATAGCGAGTGTTTTGCTCGTGCATGGTAAGACGTTGACTATTTGTTCAAATGTTTAGGCCTGTTCAGGAATCTGGAGCAGTAATTCATTTATTATTAATTAATTATTTTCCATATTATTTCCCGGTTTCACAGACAAAGCTTGTTTCAACAAAGCAACTTGCACTGGCATATCTTAAAATATGTCAGTGACATTGTTTTATCTAAAGATTCACACCAGAGATGTTTTTTTAAATTATTTTTTTATTTTTTATTTTTATTTTTTCTAAGGCACGTTTATGAAAGCTTATTAACTATCATAATTCAATTAACGCCTAATCCTGGTGTAATTATTTTTTATTTGAACAGCTATCATTAAAATAAGAAACAGACCACTCATTATACATTAAATAAATATATACATTTTATTTTTTTTAAAGTATCACTGTTTTTATCATAAATGTTTATCATTTTTTATCATAAACTTCTATCATTAAAATAAGAAGCAGATCACTCATTATAGCCCTACATTAAATATATAAAACTTTTTAAAATATAAAATGTATCACTGTTTTTATCATAAATGGTTAATACAATCTATTTTATTGCCTTGGTTGTTCAGTTTTAATCAATAGAACGCCCTAATGTTGTTTGATTTCTGAACTGGATGATTGGCATAGTTTATTACTCTGTCCTGTGATTTATAATTGTTCATTTTTTCTTCAGATGTGTCTGGTGTTGATACAGACACAGTGTCTGTGATGGAGGGAGATTCTGTCACTCTACACATTAGTGTTAGAAATACCCAACAAGAGCCAGTTAAATGGTATTTTAATGACACTTGTGTAGCTCAAATTAACGGAGATCCCGTTGAGATCTATGTAGATAATCAATGTCATGATGATACTGAGAGATTCAGAGACAGACTGAAGCTGGATCATCAGACTGGATCTCTGACCATCACAAACATCAGAAACACAGACGCTGGAGTTTATAAACTGAAGATCAACAGTGACAATGAAAAGATCTTCAGTGTTTCTGTCCGTGGTGAGTCATTTCATGATGTTTAAAAGCAGGATATATTTATTATATCTGTAGCCATCACAGCTATTTCTTCTATACTTGTAATTTAAGTAAATAGGACATTTCATACATCTCAACATTCAAATATTTGGTCAGAATTTGCTGTATTGCACATGCTGCAAGCGTTCAGTAACCCTCCCTCTTCCCCAGCTCCACCTGTATAGATCTGCCACAGGTAATTCATGTATGTTACATTGTACAGCAGCAGCATCCTTAGTCCGCTGTTGGTTTGTGTTGCAGATGTTCCTCCTGCTGAACGAGATGAAGTGAAGAAAAAGTCAGTAAAGGAGGGAGAATCTGTTACTTTAGATCCTGGTGTAACAAAAAACCCAAATGATTTAATCACATGGTATTTTAATGACTTTAAAATCCCTGGAGGTGTTAGTGCGATCTGTACAGATAATCAGTGTAAAGACCAGAACTCAGAATTTGAAGACAGATTTAAAGTGGATCATCAGACTGGATCTCTGACCATCACAAACACCAGAACTACAGACGCTGGATTTTATCATCTAGAGATCAGCAGCAACGGCAGCAGCTTCAGCATCAGCAGCATTAGGAGCTTCAGTGTTATTGTCATTGGTGAGAAGTCTTATACTGATTCATTAGTAATATATTAAAACATGCTTGCAACATTTTCAGATAAGGCTTTGTCAAACCAACATAAAAACGCATCTTCAAACTCACCTATTTCACTGTTCTTTTCTTCTTCAGGTGTTGAGACAGACGGAGAGTCGGTGTCTGTGATGGAGGGAGATTCAGTCACTCTACACACTGATTTTGAAAAAAACCAACACAACACAATTAAATGGTATTTAAATGGCATTGGCATCGCTCAAATCAGTGGGGATCTCAATAGCATTTTTACAGATGACCAGTATGTTGAGGGACTCACAGATAGACTGGAGCTGGATCATCAGACTGGATCTCTGACCATCATGAACATCAATTCCACCGACTCTGGGCTTTATAAACTGCAGATCATCAGCAGCAGAATCAGTGAAAAGATCTTCAGTGTTTCGGTCAATGGTGAGTCATGAATACAAATTCTGATAGATGATAATCATATAAAGTGTGAATAGAACAGAATATGCCAGAATTGTACCAAGGTTAGTGTAAATAAACTTTGCCAACAGGGTTAACTATGTGCACTCTAACTATGTGTAAACAGACTCTATCCTTTATGTAGGATAATTTCTCAAAATTTATATTCTCTCACTTAAAGGTATAATATGGAAGCTTGTTCCGCCAAATAAAAAAAAAAGTGATTTTTTTGTTGTTGTTGTTGACTTTTTACTTGACATTTATTTGTTTCTCAGTTATAAATACAGAGTTAAGTCAGAATTTTGGCATAAAAACTTTGCAAGTTTATATCTCATATCTCACAATTGTCAGTCTATATTCTATATTCTCACGATTCTGGGAAAAAAGGTTTAATTACAAGATATAAACTCACAATTGCTGGGAAAAAGTCATTTGCGAATTATAAAGTCCAAATTGTGAGATATAAATGAAGTCAGAATTGTGAAATAAAAAGTCCCGTTTACCTTTCTGTATTCCTTGGCGAAAACAGGCATAATTATAAAAATTATGTTTGTTTTCTTGACATCTTTCTTGACTCTTTCTTGATACTCCTCACACAGTCTTTGATCAGCTGTTTCAACAAATCTATTATTACATATATATTACTTGTTTTTTAGTTCAATAAGGGATATGAAGAACAATAGGATGTAACATAAGTATGAAAAATGTCTATAAGCACAAAGCTATTTTTAGACTGAAAAAGCTTGTGCAGTCAGTTTTCATCTACGGTTCTTTCATGATTCAGCTATATAAATATCATCCAGCTGCATTTGGATTGTGTTTCAGGTGTTCCTGGTAAAGAGACACATAAAATGAAGAGAAAGTCAGTGACGGAGGGAGAATCTGTCACTTTAGATCCTGGTGTAATAAAACACCCAAATGATCTGATGACGTGGTATTTTAATGATGCTTGCATCGCTGAAATCACTGGAGATCAGAGTAAGATCTGTACAGATGATCAGTGTGATTATTCTGAAGGACGATTCAGAAACAGACTGAAGGTGAATCATCAGACTGGATCTCTGACCATCACAAACACCAGAACCACAGACTCTGGGCTTTATAAAGTGGAGATCAACAGCAGCAGTAGCAGCATCCGCCGGCGGCGCAGCAGCAACATCAGCATCAGCAGCTTTAAGAGCTTCAGTGTTGCTGTCATTGGTTGAGTATATCATTTCATTCATTTAAATTTTGGGTTTTTGAGGAATTGTAAAGTTTCTGTGTGAACTGTTTAAAGAAAAATGATTTGACTCAATAACAGTTTTAAAATATTATGTTTGCTGGTGAACTCATGCTTTTATCCATGCTTTTTGAATTGCTGTTCTTAAAGGGGTCATATTATTTCCTTTTACAAAGTCTTATAGAATATGCCTTCATACTTGGTTGTAAAAAACAAAAAACACACACATTATTTTACATTATTACATCAACTCATCATCTAGTTCTTGTTTCGATGAAGCCCCTCCTTACGAAATACGAAATGTGCTGTGATTGGTTAACTGGCCCACCGATTTCACAGGACGTTTCCGAGTGTTACGTTGATTTTTTTTGTCATTTTTTTTAAAGTCGTTAGCCTTCTTGTTGGAGCATCTGCCTCCCATGCCGGATACCATTGTTTGATCCAGGAACTCTTCCATGGCTCTTGCCCATGTTAAGTGCAGGGCAGCAAGACTAGTTACTTGGTGCCGTGACCCGAATGTCTTCCTAAGCATATGTCATCTCCCATACAGCTCAACCAGGGCTTGTCTACTTTTTTTTTTGCTTGTTCCATGGTCGGGATTGTTAAAATGAGTGACTTTATGACTTCACAAAAAACTTAAAATGAGTCGTTCGTTGTAATTCATGGATAGTGAGTTTATTTTTGTCAAATAAAATATTTCCCGCCAAAATTGATTTTTTTTTTTTGCTTTGTAACCTTGCTGATATATTTTTTATTCTCAAGCAGCAACATTACACACTAACTAAAGTTGAAAAAGCATTATAGGACCCCTTTCAAAAAACAGTATAACCAACATCATACAACTGATGATGAAAGGAAAAAGGGGCAAATGAAAATATCAGTAAAATGTAATTGTTATTTGATGTCTAGTAATTATGTATGTCTATCTTTACTGTTACAGAATCAGGTCAGTCTATAGCAATAATATGTGCTGGTGTTGGTGTTCTTCTGCTGGTTTCTGCCGCTCTAAATCACACCGCTATTGTGATTAACTGTCACCATAAGAATGCTACACCACCAGGACAGAATGCAAGTATCACATACATACAGCTGATTTATATATATACAATCAGAAACAAATTCACATGTAAATAAAATAACATGGACCAGATTTACTAACCTCTTCCAGCAGCACATTATTTTTAATTTGCTGCTGTTAGTAAGTTGCCCACATATGATTATCATCGCCTCTGCTTGTTTGCGATCCTACGCTAATTTGCGCTGCTCTTGGTTGATTTTGTTAGTCGTTCTTGAAATGCATCTGTTCTTGAACCCTTAAATGCGTGCATGTTTTGCCAGTCATTATTACATATGCGGGTCTTTAGTGATCCGGATCTATAGCTAACACAAATGCATCTCAACCTGTTGTGATAGTTTAAATTTCTACTGATGTTTGAGTAACAATTACCGAAGGATAAAATAAGGCATATTTTGTTATCTTTTGGAGCTGGGAAGGGTTCAGTTTGATTAGATGTTAGATCACTGTCCTCGTCAGAACTGATTTCAATGTGCATTCATTGCTCATACTTGCCATCTCAAACATATTCCCAAAACTATCATTATTTTCATTGTCTTCAAAAATCAATATTTTGATGGCTGACAGCTCCTTCACCAGATCCACCATCATGTGACAGTGACACTAATTTTTGATTAGTAATTTGCTTATGATACTTCCTATTCTTTTGTTTTCTGCCTGCGGAAACTACGAGTGAAATGTCAGTTCATCATTGTGAATCAGACTTTGCCACCTTGGGAAATTGCATCATCAAAGATTCAATTATTCTTGTGCAGAAAAAAATATATACTTATACTACTCAAGCTGTTAGTGAGCCTATACAACTTTTACAAAGAAATTAACAGAAAAACAGGTATTTATTTATTTATATATTTTTTGATATTTTGATTACTCATATATATTTTTTTAAATGTATTGATTGAGAAATACTAAGAAGGTTGATATCTAAGTTAAAAAAATGATTTAAAAAAAGGGGAGTGGCGTCCTGGGTTGCTAAAGACCTGATGCATGCATTTAAGGGTTAATTTGCGTATTATAAGTTGCTCAGCCATAAAATAAAACTACTTACATAAAGATATTCACCTGCATTCCATGCTTAGCCCTTGCATTATATGCGAATTTGCCCTGTTTAGTAAATCTGGCCATATAGTTCCAAAATATACAAGTGCACACACAAGTTTTGAATGCTTTAAATGTATACATTGGTTGTTAAATCACATGTTTTTTAGGTTTGAATATTCATCTAAAGAAACATTTTTGTTTTTTTGGAAAAGAAAAGTATCCCTATGTTCATTTCATTTATCTTCTGTTGAATCTGTGTTTTCTTACAGGATCTTGAAGACTTTTATCCTAATAAGGCTGAAGTCCCATTGTTGGCTGTTACCAATCAACCATTGCCCCTTAATCCGTCCGAGGCTGCCATTTCCACGTCACCGTTTTTAGCCATTTAAATAAATGCATGTAGCCAAAATATATTTTTGAAAAAAGCACATTATCAGCGATAGAACAGCGAATGCTTAATGTTTTTCTGTAAAGTTTTATTAATGATGCTATTGTGCTTTTTGTAGCAGTTTAGTACCTCTTTCTTTATGACCAAGAAGTGTATTTTTTTCTACTCTCACACAGCGTCATACCGCAATATGCAAGCACACAGATTAAGTGCACAAATATGCAAACAAGTCAAAAAATATGAAGTATTGACTCTGCACTACTGATAAAACTACTGCAAAAGAGTGATATTTGTCACGGATTCAGCCAGCATGCCACCAGCACCAGGTCCTTCAGCTCCACTCGTTTGTTCACATTTGCCAGAATATTAACTTGTCAAGCACTATTTATAGAAGCACACATCACACACTCACTTGTTGTCTGGTCTTGTCAGTTTCTGCAGGAGAATGTACTTACTCGATTACCTACCTGTGATTACTTGCCTTCTTCGTCTTCCTCCATCCATCCATCGATCCATCAGACTGTTAATCATCTTTGTGTTCATCCGACCATCCTGCAAGAAACAGACTCCTCAGTTAAGTGTTACTCATGGAATGGCTTATGTTCATCACTTGCCTGCTTGTCGATCCTGAAATATCTAAACTGTGAATAAATAAAGACCTGTTATGTTCATCTCTGTATCACCTCTTGTTTTATGACACTATTATGTTGCGCGTGTCTCTACCAGGCTTTTTTTAAACCGGTCATATGGTTTTATTAATTTTTTGTTTTGGTTATCATGTTTCAATGTTCAAAAAACATTTATATCAAATATAATATGTTGTCCTTTACATTCAAAATTATAAAAATCACATCACACAAAATACACAAATGTTTATCATGCACTTCAGTGAATACAGAGGTAAAAACATGCAAAATAGATTATTTTTCTAATGTAAAAACTTAACAGCTATATTAAATATTAAGTTTAAATATCTCCAAAACTTGCTTAGCAGGATAAATTATGTCATGAATTTAAGACACTCTTAATTTTGGTATTAACACACAAATTAATATGGCAATTTCCATGCTTTCAATAAGAAATATTTGCAAAAATCTCGGTGAAAAGACACAGAGCAAGTATTATTACTACATTTTTGTTTCAAATTACCTTGCAGGATTTTTTATTAAAACAGTCTGAAAAGAGTCATTTCAGACTTCCTGTTCTGTTGGTGGCGGTAAAGATCCCAAACCGGTTTGCAAATAAAGGGGAAGAAGAAGAAGAATAACAAAGAAAGAAAGGAAAGAACATCGCGGGAAACATGGGAAATTTTTAACGTTTCTGAATCTTAGACTGTAAATAAAAGAATCTGCATTTATTGTGTTTTTTGTGTTAAATGGCGGTTCTATTAACTTTGTTTTTGTTATTACTTTTATTCGACCAGGGTGAGACATTTGTATATTACAATCTCTTTGATGATAAAAATGAAAGTTACCCAGTTCGGCCTGCTGCACTTTTATATTTTGCTCGACCATTATAAAACGTTTATATGTAGCTATAATGTTTATTTCATTGCTGCCAGTCGATCAACTTAAACGATAAATAAAAGTGTAGCGACTTGGTTTTTAAAACATTATCTAAAAGTATGGCATCATAATGAGTAAATGCTGATATATTTTACGTTATTCTATAAACAGATTAAATACTTTGAACAAAAACTGATCAAGTACTTTGACAGAAATATGTGTGGCTTTGGATAAAAGCTAAAGAAACATCCCACGTGCTTTCAAACTAGTGCTAAAAATAAAAAAACACAATTGTCCTATTTTTTGTACCTTGTATGATCATTAATATGTTAAAGATCATCTTTCAGACCTGTTTTAGTTTGTCTGAATGTGTAAATCATTTATTGCATATGTTATAATATGAATCAAGATATATTTCTCTACTCACAATCTTAATTACAGGTATCTGGAGAAAAAATATCTTATTTTCATCTTATTATAGTAACTTATTTTATTTTTCAGGTTGTTATGATGATCCGTCAGTGATGGAGGGAGATTCAGTCACTCTACACACTGGTGTTCAGACAAACCAACAAGAAGATATTAAATGGTATTTTAATAACATCCGCATTGCTCAAATCAGTGGAGATCTCACTGAAGTCTGTACAGATGTTCAGTGTAATGAAGGAACTGAGAGATTCAGAGACAGACTGAAGCTGGATCATGAGACTGGATCTCTGACCATCATGAACACCAGAAACACAGACTCTGGACTTTATGAGCTGAAAATCATCAGCACCTTCAGCTTCAGTGAAAAGACCTTCAATGTTACTGTTTATGGTGAGTCTTTTGATGAATGTTTAAAAGCAGGTTAAGTTGGTTTAAGTCACATCATTAATATTAATATTAATGTTAATAAGACTCTCTGCCGTAAGACTCCTAAACAGCAGATAGGAGTCTACAATCACAACATCACATGAACAATTGTTTACATACTGCACTACCTCACTTTACACCATAAGAACTGCACTACCTCACTTTACACTGTCAAGACTGCACTACCTCACTTACTACTTTACTCTTTTTGCCCTTTTACATTTTGTATATATACATATATATTTGCTCTTTTATAATCTATATATTTATCTTATTTTATTTTACTTACTTGTGTGTTACCTGTGCGACATTTACTGTGGACGGCAAAGTAAGCATTTCATTGTACAGGGAAACATGCTTTCTGTCTGTACACATGACAATAAACACTTTGAATCTTGAATCTTGAATTAGGTTTCAGAAGTGTTTTTTCTGTTATTGTATATTATTGCATCGAGCATGATGTCTTTAAAAAACATTTACTTTTATAGGATTTAAAGGGCCAGTTAAACCCAAAATGAACATTATCCCATAATTTACTCATCTTCAAGCCATCTTAGGTGTTTATGACTTTCTTCTTTCAGTTAAACACATTTTGAGGTATGATAAAAATACCCTCTCTTTCAATCTTAATAATGGGAGTGAGTAGTAACTCCCACCAGGCACTCTTCGAGCAGGCACTCTTCGAGGAGGGTCCCCTGGCTCAGGATCCTCATGGATTGGCTCTGCTAAGGCAGAGCGGAGACACAAGTCTTTGGTTTTACAGGCGGATCTGACAGAGGGATTTGGGACAGCCCTCGCCCTTTCTCAGCCCTCACCTCTCAGATCAATGCCTCATCTCAGAGATTGGAAGCACACTCTGCGGTTTCTTCTGCCCCGAGTGAGGCAGCGATACATTGTCAGTATTGAGACTGGGGATATTGAAGACTTCACTTCACTTCAGTTTCCAGCATAAGAGGAGCTTGTGGAGGTTGTGACTGGAGCCGTGGTCAAGTTAAATAACCATTGGTCAACTGAGAAGCAGGAGCACCGTCCTAAAAGCAAGCTGGATGAGCGCTTCCTGCCATTTATAGCACAACCTCCACATCGCTTTCCCTTCTTCTGGAAAAGACCTGTGTCTGCTCGCGTGTTTAATCCCTTCACATCTAATTACTCAAATATATCTGGGATATTGACCATGGTTACAGGACGATGCCCAGAGAGGAGCAGACATTTGCAAGCTATCTCTCCTCTGCTACAGCATCGTCCCTAAAAGCCCCGACATTACCCATCAAGCCACTAAGAGCTACATCTGTGCTGGTGTGTAAAGCTTATTTGGCAGCAGGTCAGGGTGTGTCATATCTGCATACCAGGCTGACCTTCTGAAAGCTTCTGTCTCCAACTGGCGTTCGACAATGTTGTAGCATCTGTTGTTGACAGGTTCCAGGAGGCTAAAAAACCGGAGGCGGCATTCCTAAAATTCCCCCCTTGCTGCTCCTAGGTCTCTGGAGCTCTTGGGTTGGAGCAGCTCCAGCTATCAATGAGCTCCTCATTTTACAGGGCGCAGCAAAAAGTGAGCGTTGCTACCGTAACCCCCCCCCCGGCAAAAACTGGGTCCGGGGCAGCGCCAGTCAAAGTCCCCAAAGGTCAAAACAGATCTGAGGGCTGTTCTTGCCACTAAGAGGGCTTTGAGAAAGAAGTCCTGACGCTTATGGTGCCACGTCTCTGAGGAGACCCAGCCGGGGGAAAGCAGTTGCCACCACTGTATATACACTGCCCATTTCCCCTCGGTGCCCTTAGTTGGCCATTTTGCCAACCCCGCCACCTTGTGTTACCCCAATGTTCACCCTGAAACGCAGCGGGCACTGTGCTGATTGTTCAAATAACACCAGTGGACATTCTTGAATGGAAAATCTTCCAAATATGTCTTGTTGGGTCCTGCATACGGTCAAAAAGGGCTACACAATTCATTTTAGGTTTCATCCGCCTCGGTTCAGTAGGGTTTATTTTAATCATGGCAATCATATTCATAACTATGCCTAGTTAAGTTTCGGGTATGGAGAGGTCCCAGAGGGTCCCTACTTTCACTTGAGTTCCTAGGACCTTCCAGTTCTGAGATACCACCACTTTCTGACCGTCCATAATTCGGGACCCTAGCCGAGTTCGGGCTCCATACTCCTGGCATAGGGAGCCTACCCCCAGACATTGCCAGAGTCCGGAGCCCCAACTCAGCTTGGCTCATGAAATACACCCAGTCAAACTTCTAGCTTGGCTCCAGCTCCAGTCATGCCGATTTAAGGCTCCAGTGAAGGCCTTTCAAGCTTTCATACACAGTGCTTTCAAGATGTTGTTGTTTTATTCTAAAAAAGATCCTTCAACCTTGTTGGTTTGTGTTTCAGGTGTTCCTGCTACAGAAAAAGACGAAATGTCAGTGAAGGAGGGAGAATCTGTTATTTTAGATCCTGGTGTCGTAAGAAAACCAAGTGATGTGATGAAGTGGTATTTTAATGATATTCTCATCACTGAAATCAGTGGAAATCAGAGTAAGATCTGTACAGATGATCAGTGTGATGAGAGATTCAGAGACAGACTGAAGCTGGATCATCAGACTGGATCTCTGACCATCATGAACATCACAAACACAGATGAAGGAGAATATAAACTACTGATCAGCAGCAGCCTTCGTCGTATCAACAGCGCGGTCAGTGTGAAGCGCTTCAGTGTTACCGTTTCCGGTAGTAAGTATAATTTAATTTGCTTGCGCAATTTTATAGTATGATTCTTTTTTTTATCTGTGTATTAAATGCTTTCATTGAGCCATTGAAAAAAACGACCTTTTCACTCAATATTAAACTATAGAATGAGATCATCTCTACAACTGCACATGCACATCAAGTTAGACACAATATCACAATAATTCAGGCTTCAGGCTTGTTAACAAGTCTGAAGTCAAGTACTGATAGTTATTAAGTCTGTCATACAATTGATGACCAAAGTACGAAGGTGTAAATGTCAGGAAAATAAATTGGTACTGTTGGAGAGACTTTTGGACTGTCAAGGTTTATAATAGTTGAGTAAACCCCTCTGGGTGCCGGTCAGAGCACAAATAATGAGGAGACAGGTGATCACTTAACACGATGTATTGTTGTTAGATGGATGAGGTACAGATATTGTCAGGGATGAACATATAGTTTGAAGTTATTGACTAACATCCGTGGTCATGTATCTGTATAGGATATTCGGTATTAAACAGAATCAGAATCAGAAAGAGCTTTATTGCCAAGTGTGCTTGCACACACAAGGAATTTGTCTTGGTGCTGAAGTTTCCAGTGCACATATACAACACAACATGAGTTTACATAGCAAACAACAATACATAAACACAGTACATGTGGTTAGTGATGTTACGTATGACACTGAAGCTTCGATGCGCGTATCGCTCATGTGACACAATTTGAAATGAAGCGCTGTATCGGGGTGTGTATTGGTTTCCCCGAGTCAAATGAAGCCTCACTTTCTGTCCAATAACGTGCGCGTTTCACTTTGCGTGTCAGAAGCTTCAAACCCCCAGATCTTCCTTAACGAGTCCTTGTTGACTCAGTCTGGTTTTGTGAGGAGAGTCAATATATGTAATATATAGAATCAATACATTACACACACACACACACACACACACATATGTAATCCACTCGCGAATTAATTTGTTTTCTAGTATTTCTTATGGGAAAACATGATATATATATATATACATAAATTTTTTTTTTTTATTGATATAGACACACACACAATTATAGTACATGTATACAATGTGATACATGTGTGATATCAAGTAAAATGTGTTTTTAATTATAAGTTTTTACAGACAGTAGAGGCAGATGCGGGGGGAGGGAGTTGTATGGAGACACTTGATTCTGTATCGTACCTTGCACTAGCACTACATAACTTAAATTAACATAACTTAGCTTATTAACTTAGCTTTTTAAACTTTTCCATTGTATATTAATGTTTTGATTTTTTAGATTTGTATTCTTTTGATCACTTTTCTTACCTTTTTTTCACCTGACTACCCCCCACTTTCACTTTCACTTGACTCAGACATTTTAACGAAATACCTGTCGAGGGAAATCTGCTTCTCTTTTATCCACAACAACAGAACATCCCGTCATTCATATTCGAACATAACTTCGATATAATCGTCACGCCCTTGGAAGGATTTACATTATTGATAACATCCTTCTGCTTTATCATATCGTGGATGTACTGCGATCATAGGTGAGAGATAGATCTCTCAAGCGGACACACGCTAATATTTATCCACAATGATCCTATCACATAATGTCCTTTTGTGTGTGTGTGTGAGAGAGAGAGAGAGAGAGAGAGAGAGAGAGAGAGTAAGCCTACGTTAGATCTTATTGAATCATATAAATTCATATCATATTTTATTGTCACACTTTATGGGTAAATTATTTTTATTTTTTTCTGGATACATTAAACACAAACATATAAAGCTTTTATTTGTACACATAGCATTGAATCGATGGAGTGTGTTGTGATTGCTTCATCTGACAGAGCTTCTTTCACAGGCTTCTGCCTGCTTTATTTTAAATAAGCACCAGATGGCGCTGTTCATGACACTCGCGAAGCCTCGAATCTTTTCCCGAAACAGTCAGGGTGAAGCCTCGGTGCTTCATGAAGCCTCATTTCCACATCCCTACATGTGGTCACATGATGGGATTTTTTGTATGGAGTCGGGCAGAACAAACAAACAAAGACAAGACAATCACTGAAGAGCTAAAAACCGAGGCTGCCATCTGCGGCGCCATCTTGTTGACATGACAGCTTTCCAACCAACAGTTTGTACCAATCACGCAGATCGCGGCAGCTCAAATGGCTCTGCTGCGCACTACCTCAATATTACCGTGACTCGGTTTCATAATAAAAGTCCCCTTAAAATGAGCCTTTAATACAGGTACAGTTGATTATCAGTCGCTCTAGTGATAATGTCTGTCTGTGTTCATCTGTTCCAGATTCAGATCTGTCTTCAGGAGCTGTTGCAGGAATAGTTGTTGCTGTTGTTGTTGTTCTTCTGCTCGTTTCTGTTGCTGCTGTGATTTACTATTGCAAGCGTCAAGCAGCAGCAACAGACGGTGAGTGTTTACACACAGCTGATTTAACAAGAGGGAGTTTGTGTGTAAAGAATATTTGAAAGATGCAAAAGTCTATATTTTTATAGTGATTAACCAAAGTGAAGTTTAATTGAGCTTGTTTTTATTGTTCAAACAGAAACAACGCAGCCCAATGATCAGGTAAGATGCAACAGACTCATTCAGACTGTCAGTTCAAACCCATTTTTGTGCAAATCTGATTGGAAACTGATTATATTTAGCAAGTATGAATGGTCAAAAATAATCACGTATGTGGTTTGAAATGATATTCCAAAGTTACTGCTGAAACAAAGTCTCTTTCTCTCTCTCTCTGTACTAATTACACTCACACTCCACCAAGTGTCTATCAGGGGAATTACAGCAGACACAATGTTTAATATTTAGGAAAAGAAATCTACTATATACAGTATTCTGCAAATACTAGCCTGTAGTTTGTGTGTGTGATTCATCAGACCTGTTCTTCTCTTTTACCGTCTGTGAATCTGTGTGTTCTTACAGGTGGATCGGGGTCCATTCCTTAATCAGAATGATGTTCAGCGATGAGTCCTGCCCGTGAGACGCATGAGACTCAGACGTACTGTTGAACAAAACCAATACCTCTATCCAGACTGATGCTGCCAGTGAGAAACCAATATAACATCATTTATTATATTGATACTTTCTGTGAAATGGACATCAATGGAAAAACATCTGCTGAAATTCATTACATTCAGAGAAATGTTCTCTGAATGACTCTGATTTCAACACCACAATCAGTAATAGTAATTTAAATAAAGTATTTTAATACGGAAATATTTTTTAATTACATTAACATTGATAGCTTAACTGAGATCAGAGCTTTCATTTTTATCGTTAGACAGATTGTAATGTTTAAAAGTCTCACCCTGGTCGAATAAAAGTAATAACAAAAACAAAGTTAATAGAACCGCCATTTAAAACAAAAACACAATACATGCAGATTCACTTATTTACAGTCTAAGATGCAGAAACGTTAAAATCCCCCATTTTTTTGCACGATGTTCTTTCCTTTCTTTCATTTCACCTCCGCTCTGATTTCAACACCATATTCAGTATTAGTCATTTAAATAAAACATGCTGCGGAAATATTTTTCAGTTATATTAACATTTCTTAACAAATAAGCAGCGAAAAAGCAATAGAACAGCGGGATATTGATATTTTTCTAAAAGTTTTTCTTTGGATTTGCTAAAACGTCATATAAATGTGCATGACATCACTGTTCTCGCACAAATCCATGCTTTGTATTTCACACTAAGACGATAACTGTATTCTTTACAAAAACCTGCACCTTGAAACCCGTTTCCAAGTTATTTTTTTCTGGCCCCCAAAACACTGTTGTTTTGTACAAACGGCTAAAACACTTGAAGTTCTCAGTTTTTACCTGAAAATATTGAAATTAATACATTTAGTTAAATGTATATTACAAAATGCCATATAATAGTACAAAAGTATTGTTTGGCTGATACTAAACATATACATTTAAAAAGTATGATTGACTGAAGTATTAAACCATTCTGTGCTTATAAAGATAATACGACTTCATAAGTTTAGTTTGTTAGTTCGTTTTCTTCCACATTTGTATTAAATTTAGATCTTGTATGTATTTTTATAATAGAAATACATTTTATAGAAAGCATTACATTGTATAAAAAACTGCTGAATTCTGAGTTACAATGTGTTCGTTAAATAAATCTGAATATTTTTGAGAATAAGTTGGATCTTTAACAAGAACTAATTGCATACCTCAAAGTTGCAAAGTTCCCTCAGTTTTGGGAACTGAGCGTTTATCTGTTTACTAAAGCTCAGCTTTAGGCCAGCAGGGGGCGTCACCATCTGATGATCCAGCTTCAGTCTGTCTCTGAAACTCTCAGTTCCTTCATTACACTGATCATCTGTGCAGCGTCACCCTGTGATCTGTGTGGGTCCTAATGCCCCAGTATATCGACGAGGACACTAACAAACACCGTAACAAACACCACAGGTATTCAGGAGTTTTTCTAGTGATACTGTAAGTGTTGTTACTGGAAAACACTGCTATTGTTACATTGAAAATGTACCTAGTCTTTTATCTGTTTTAACTATTAACTTCTAACTATTTTAACTATCAAAGTGCCTTTGCTCAACCTTCTTCATCAAGAAGAAAACAAAGGTTGAACAGAAGGTTTTTTTAATATAGATTCATGATTCACCAAACCAGCACAGACACAAAGCTCATCTCTTACACAAACACCTAAAATAAATATTTCAATGCTTTCTCTTTCCTTTAGTGCCTCTGTTTTCCAGGCTTATTTTTCTCCAAGCAATGTCTGAAACTTGAGCATTGTGAGACTCTTCAGGATAAACCACTTTCTGTTTTCTTGTTATTCGATAAAAGCGCCTGCTAAATGAATATATGTAAAATGGACTAATGCATTAAAAAATCTGTCATTGTCTGTAGTGTTTTGCTTTTAAGTTGCTTCTGTGTTTATACTGTTATTGGAATACTTTGTATTTGCTTTAATAAAAATAAAAAAGTAAAACATTTGAAGTGATGAAATGTTGTATGTAGGACGGCTCAGCTAATGCTTTTTAAAATAGTTTTTTTCTCTTAGAAACATCTATAGTTTTTCGAGGAATGAGGGGCAGATTATTAGCCAGAATATTATATTAGACGGGCTGAGAACAGTTTTTAATTTTACACTTTATTAACGGCTGGTCCCAGAGTTTCCCAGCGGAGCATTTGGTTGGTCATCGCACTGCATTCCCTCAGTTGGTCCCACAGAGTTCCTGGTGCCGTCGGTTCTCCAGGTAAAGTGTAACTCAGACCAGGTGACATTTTTCCATTGCATCCTCACATACCCGTTGTAGTTGCTGTTGATGATGTACGGCTCATCATAAGCACTCGGATTGGTTGGCTGTGCGGCCATATTGGATAGCCTTCATTGTCCTCTTGCATTGAAGAGTCTTGAGCGCCCAACACCCTGTCGCCAGTTTTGGGTTTGTCCCTCCTCGGACACTTGGTGTTGGTAAATTCTCACCACTGTTGACTGGAAGCAAATAGGCCTTGCAGTTTCAGAGATAATCTGATCCAGTTGCCTCGTCATTACAATCTGGCCCTTGTGAAAGTCCCGGAAATCTTTATGCCTATTTCTCCTTTATCCCACACATTGATTTCAAGAACCACTATCTCGAATCTACTCAGACCTTAATATGTGGTCTTGATAGGATATGATCAATATTATTTGCTTCACCTGTGACTGTACACTGATGAATCAAAACAGTATTACCAGTGTTTATTTGCTAATAATTATAATTATAGCGCCCCCTATCATTCAAAGGCAGAGCTATTAGACATTATGCGGTCAATTGCTTTTAAAAGTCACAGCACATCTTTCTACGAGACAGACAGACATTTATTTATCCAAGTATGATGTTTCAGTCGATGTAGAAGCAGATGTTGTTTCACCAGTGGTGGTTTTGGGGGGTTTACCACTCAGTATCATGCTGTACCTTCAAAGATTAAACACCATGATTTATGAATATGATGTTTATAAATCAGGTAGAGGATGTGTGGACTATAGGTGTGAGATCAGAAGTTGAAGCTTTCTTTAAATGACTTCTGCTTGTATTTCTAGTGTGATATAAATACAGAAACTGGAGCTACAGGATCACAGAGTGTCAAAGGTGATCATACATAGAGATGCATATGCCTTCTAACATCAGTCATATTTAATATGTAAGTGTATTTTATTTCTAATATCACATTCACACTGTAAAATATGAAAATAATCTCACCGTCTAATTTGAGAGTCTTTTATCTGTCAGAATCAGTGTTTGTACTGAAGCTGTGATGAGCAGAAGTCAATGGTGAGCTTCATACGAGCAGAAATGGAAAACAGCTTTCAACCACACGGCGCTCACTATTCACACCTCCAACACTAACATCCTACAGCGGTCGCACACTCGTGCAGAAGATGACCGTCCACCAGCAGAGCAAACCCTTTTTGAAGCAGGTATCACTTGTTTTGGTGAATACTTTGCATTTATGTTTTCCAGATGTTCTCTACACAAACGCTCTCTTTTAGTTGAGTGAGTCAGCAGATCCAATCTGCATGTTTGATGCAGAAGAACCAATGAGGTTTGTTCTTTTTGCACGTCAAATCTTTTTTAGGCTTGAAAACGTTCGAGGTGTAACCAGTGGCTCGTGACGCCAAACGCAAAGTACCAGTGATACCAGTTATAAAACACTTGATTCTGCATTGTGTAGATTTGTGGAGTTAGACACAGGACAGCAGTTTCTCTGGACCTTTTATTTCCTTGATACAAGACAAAAAAGCAGCCTCTTTGAGAGTGAATTGCCTTTGTATTTTCTCCCATTCAGCTACAATACAGAATCAGAAAATCACATTATATAAGAAAATAGTATAAAAAATGATTTAACAATAGAATTTCTACCCCCGTTAGAAAAGGATGGACAAAAAATAAAAATATGAAAGAATAAAAAATACCTTTGTGTTTAGAAAATGATTGAGTCTTATGGGTTTAGAGTGACATGAGGGTGATTTCTGTAGTTTGAAGGAATAGTTCAACCAAATAAGAATAACTCCAATTGTGTTTGGCAGAACGTATAAAGTTTTACACTTGGGATGACTTGAGGGTGAGTAAATTATGGGATAGTGTTCATTTTTGCGTGAAATACTCCTTTAATAGCAAAACATAAGTCCTTCAAATGGGTCAAACATAGCTTGTTTGGGATCTTCTCGTGGCGACAGCTGCATACACCACTGGATCCCTCGCTCTAGATTTCTGTAAAAAACACACAGGATATGATGCTAATAAAGTTGTCATTTAAAATTGTAGATTCTTGAAGATTAAATGTGAAATCATGTTTTTTTCCATTAATAAAATAATGATCTTTTTCTAACTGATAAGCTGACATGAAGTAGATTGAGATTGTGCTCTCTGTCCTTCTGCTTCAGGAGACACATTTTACACTGGATAAAATTTAAAAGTAAACATTCGTATAAAATCAAATATTAAAACGAAGTAATATTACTCTGTTCTGAACACATTTTCATCTTATGAAGTGAGCAATGGATCTGTAGTTCCCGGCATGAGAATGCAAATGTTGAAAGTAAGGATTATTTCATGTGTTTTTAGTAAAGAGACAGACTTGTTAGTGTTTAATGTTCAATAATGATGGAGATTTAAGTGTGGGAATGTTTTTTTTTATGGTTGTCATTGTGCTGAAGAGCCTCACAAAGAGATTTTACAGTTATTTATAAGTACTGATAGTGACGTGTTCACATTGAATGATAACGTTATGGCTTTTATAATATCTGATATGAGGCTTTTGTGTGTTTGATAAATCATTCAGCAGACAAAACACAAGCCACATCAAAATCTCACTTGCTGCTAAAACAACACAGAGACTAAATGCAGAGATTAAACTCTTACCGACTCGTGTGCATTTCCTTTGTAGATCGTTGGCTCAGCATACGTTATTTCCACATCACAAGCTTGATCTGTTTAAGTAATAATAAAAGAATAAATAGCATTAATGAATTCAACATTATATGCAATAATTATATTTAGAACAATATTCCCAGTTTTCAATGAAACAGCAATGCTAAGCAATGCAGAAAGTTGAAGATTAAATTGAAACAGAAATGTAGAAAATATTTTAATAAACTAAAGAAAGTAGTTTCATTATTGATGTAATATAGAAAAGCATTTGTGTGTTTTGATGCAGTGTGTGAGTGTGACGAGTAAAGAATGTGATCCGGTGACATTACATGCAAACACACACACCGAAACCTGGTAACTACACACAACATTTCTGTTTGCTTGTTTTCTTTCATGAAAAAGAAACTATAGTGCATTACGTACTAAAATTATAAGAATAAATCTGATTAAATAATAAACAACCGATTATAAAATTTAGAGTATAAGTTTATAATACTTTAAAAGCTGTAGTTATAACTTGCCTTCTTTATCTTTTTCTCTTTGTTTTTTGCAAAAGCAGAAGATCCCGATCGCAGCAACAATCAACAGAGATCCAACAACAGCAGCAGAGATCATCACTATCAGAGAGACTGAGACTGGAGGATGAGGAGGAGAGTGTGTGTCCGGTGCTGTAATGATGAAGACAGAAGTGAATGATCAGTGTGATCTACAACACAAGACAGAGATCAGGTCAGTCTCTCTGTCTATAATCCCATATCTCAGCATGTGTGGAGTACCTGCAGTACATGTGTGAGAGCAGAGTTGAGGGATGTTGGGATGTCTGGTCTGGTTGCTGATGGGATTGTTCAGCACACAGATGTAGGTGTTTTTATCCTGATATTCCACCTCCAGAGGTAGAGAGAGACTGATGCTGAGATCAGACACACTGATGCTGGACAATAAACTGTTTCCTTTGTACCAGGAGAGAGTCACATGATCCACATCCACCACTGATGATGAACACAACAATGAACATGATGATGATGAAGATGAAGAACATTGTGAAGAGTTACTGATGATGACAGGAACAGGCAGAAGAGCTGGAAAACATGAGAGAATAATCTGGATAAAACTAATCAACAATCATATTTTTGGCTTAGTTTGTTGACGGTTAAAATGTGTCTGTGATCTCAAAATGTAAATGATTGGGTTGCGATCTTTCTACTCACCATAGACAGAAACTTTAAATGTTTTTGATGAAAGTGTAGCTCCCAACAGCTGTACTTTATATTCTCCAGCATGTTCAGTTCTGGTGTTCATGATGGTCAGAGATCCAGTTTGATGATCCAGTTTCAGTCTGTTTCTGAATCTCTCACCAGTGCCGTTATATGTGGACATTTGTTTTTTGATTTTAGCTAAGAAATAATTATCATAGGTCCACATTATGAGGTCTTCATGTATTTCAGTGAAATCAGAGTTTAGCGTGACAGAATCTCCCTCCATCACTGACACTGACTGTGTTTCATTTGTTTTGGCCCCAATCACACCTGATGAACGAGAGAGACAGATTACAGCTCCTGCCTGAAATCAGCTGTAGAGCGAATATTTAAATGAAACGAATTGAAAAATAAAGATGGAAATTAAAGGATATATTTTTGAACTCATATACTATAGAGTAAAATCTGTGTGAAGTTACATAAAAAACATGATAACCGATTAGAATTACGTTTTGAAAGAACACGTTTAATTTTGATGGATGTGTATTCAATAGATTTTTTGAGAATTTACTGGGAAGAATGTGCATTTTCAATATTAATACTGAAATTCTCAAAAAAATCTGAGATTTAAAAGTGGTTTAATTGATATGTTGGATTTGAGCAAGAGAAATGTATAGTCGCAATAAAAGGCCTGTACATTTCCACTTAAGAGACCTGAGAAAAGACCTGAACTCAAAGCAAGTAAATCTCATGATGTTGATCTGGTACATATAAAAGTAACAAATAGTGTAATCAGAGCTGTAGCAGCAGCTTTATTACTCTGAGAAACTCAAAGAAATAAAACCATAAAAATGTGCGTTTTTTTACTTACCCATCAGACTCCAGCAGCAAAAACACAATAATAAATACATGTGAAAAAAATGCTGTTCAGTTCTTCAGTGAAACGATTGATCTGATAAGATTGTCTTGCTAAAACATTGCAGTGTGTGAATCTATTGACCCTCCTACTTTACACACACACACACACACGCTCTGAAATACAAGCTCATATGAGCTCATGATGTAGATGATATATTCATTTTCTGTCTATTAACTAAGAGTTTTAACCGGTATAGTTGTGTTCAATAAGTAAAAGTAGAAGAATATTGTGTGAAATTGAACTGAACCCCTGGTGATTTAACAAATGCTTGTATATTTTCAGTTTATTCAATTGTCTGCCAGATCACAGTTCAGCTTTGAATCATACCTAAAATGTCCGTGGTCAGTTTTTTTCAGAAATGTAAACTTGTTTGTCAGAGAAAATAAGCATTTATAGCATGCATGTTTAGTTTGGCGAACGGCCACTTCCTGTTTCTGTGACAGCCGAAACTCTTTATTCTACAGAAGCTCTGAACAAAGATGAGGATCTTGACAAAGACGAGTAGGTCTTGCTTCTGTCCGGAAAGCTCTCAGTGGAAGGGGCTTGTGCTGCAAGAGTGATGGGTTACAGAAGCCGCAAGCAGACCATAACCTACAAACGATAGAAAGACAACAAATTATGGCATGTGACTCTAAAATATTTTTATTTTTTTAAACTTCATGTCAAGACTGTTATAGTAGTTTAGATTTCACATGAGTCACATTCTAAACCGGTCCAACAAGAAACTAAAGTCGCCGTGATGCTGTGATGCAAACTGTCGTATTTACAACTGACAATGAGCGCTTCTCAGGATCAAATCATTTTCAGAAGAATGTGAAGTTCACAGCACAGAGTCTTTAAAAGACATCCAAGAGTTTTGCTTGACCCACTGTGAGAGGTGTGGAGAGGTGAGGTCAGCTAGGCTGGGCCACTGTGGGGAAGTCGTGGTCCCATCGGCTGGTGGTGAGGAGCTGGAGCTGGAGCTGGAGCGATCTTCGAGGGAAGGGATACTTGCCTCCAGACAGCTGCCACTGGTTCAGATGAGGTGGACATTTTCCAGTGTCCAAGCCTGCATCCAGCCATCAGTGTGGAGAAGCTGGTGCCACCAGAAACAGGGTCTTCTTGGAAAGGTTGGAGAAGAGGTCAGTGCACCTAAAACATCCAGTGCCACCATCAGACATCTTTGAGTAATTCTCCCAGCCTGTTGAGGACCAAGAAGCAGAGCATTTTGGAAACCTGACCAAGAATTATTTATAGTTTCCTGTCTTCACTGCGAGGGGCAATGGAGGTCGGCAAGCAGTGTGAGGCCGAGAGCATTGGGAGCGAGGCAGGTGGCGCGAGTGGAAAAGACCAAGACAGTGTAGGACGAGAGAGGGCCTGGAATATTTATTTTGTTTTATGTTTATATGCAGTGGTCATCCGTGAGGGGCTACTCCTTTACTTTTATTTTATTGTTTGTTTATTTTGATATGTTGAACATTTGCTGATTCCCACCTCCTTCTTCCCTCAAATATTAAACAGGCACAGTCGAAACAAAAAGAGATAAATTAACTTGTTTTATTATCTATTATCACTTTTTCTGATATTTCATTTTGTTTTAGGGATAAAGTGCTGTCATTTTGTAATGCTGTCATGTAAGCTAATCTACAAATGTTTTTACCAAATTTGAGTATTTTGGATGCATGTCTGTTGTGCCAAATGTTCTAATCTTTTTAACATTGCATCCCTGTCTTAATATTCATAATGTTTCCCTTTTCTCTTGTTTTAGGACAATTCTGGAGAAAATGGGCCTTCCGTAGTTCTGACATGCAGGTACTTTTTTTTTTAAATAGCAAATTAATACACACATCTTTTTTGACAAATTTATATTGTTGTTGACGGTCATGGTTAATTTGCTCTGTCTTAGGATTGCAAGTGTCCTGGTACAGGTGAGGGAGTGACTGACAAGCGACAGGCCCTGATGTGTCCTCATGGATGAGGTGAAGAGATAGAGGCAATCCACTAATCCCCACTGTCCTCATCACCTCCATCCCGTAGGACACATCAGGGCCGAGTTCAGCAGTTTTTGACCGAGGAGAAGAGATAGAGAGGATGAGCAGATCAAGATCTCTCAGAGACATTTAGAGTCAGTGAGAGACAGAGAGAAACATAATACATCTGTACATTATTTTTGTTATGCTAGTTATAATTTGTTAAAGAAACAAAGTAATTCTTATGTATTGTTTATTTTTTGTAATGCAAATACAAATGTAGGTTTTTACTTGCAATACTTTTTTACAAGTATTTTCAAGATAAGTTATGTTCAAGATCACAAATACAAAATAAAAGTTTAAGTTAAGGGTAAATAAAACAGATTAGAAGAAAAAATGTTCATTGATTTGTTCATTGTTCTGCTTCATTGATTTGAGCTGGGAGATCGAGCCGAAGCGGGACGTCCTCTGGGAAGAGTGCATATTCCCACTCAAGGACGCCAATGTTGCTAAGATGTTTTCTGAAAGAGGGAAGGATTAATTAAATGAATTCACATCCACAAAAATCAAAACATAAAACATTTCAACATGATTTGAAAAGGTTCATGAAGCAGTTACTCAAAACAGTGTTGAGGGAACACATTACAAGTAACGGTTATTGAAGTTCTGGAGTTATTGTGAGCATTTCCATTTCTGCACTTGGCAGACGCTTTTCTCCAAAGTGACACATTGCATGCCAGGACCACATTAATATTATAATCAGTTCTTGCTTTCCCTGGGAAGCAAACCATGACTTTGGTGTTGCAAGAGCCACACTTTACTGTTTGAGTTACAGGAAAGCATCTGCTCATTTCACTTGCACAAAAAAGACTTACGATTCCTCAAAATGAATAAAAAGTCTGACACTCATCAGATTTTGTGTGTTTGTCACTTTCACTCAAACATGCTGAAAGTTACTGCTGAAACAAAGTCTTTCTCTCTCTCTCTCTCTCTCTCTCTCTCTCTCTCTCTCTCTATTCATTAGACTCACACTCCACCAAGTGTCTATCAGGGGAATTACAGCAGACACGATGTTTAATATTTAGGAAAAGAAATCTACTATATACAGTATTCTGCAAATACTAGCCTGTAGTTTGTGTGTGTGATTCATCAGACCTGTTCTTCTCTTTTACCGTCTGTGAATCTGTGTGTTCTTACAGGAGGATCGGTGATCGACTCAAGCGATGAGTCCTGCCTGTGAGACGCATGAGACTCAGACGTACTGTTGAACAACACCAATGGGACGAAACCAACCAGACTGATGCTGCCAGTGAGAAACCAATATAACATCATTTATTATATTGATACTTTCTGTGAAATGGACATCAATGGAAAAACATCTGCCGGAATTCATTACATTGAGAGAAATGTTGTTATGGTACAAAGATTTCACTGTTTGGTAGCAATACCAGTCACATTTCACCTCCGCTCTGATTTCAACACCACAATCAGTATTAGCCATTTAAATAAAAATTTTAAATACGGAAATATTTTTCAGTTATATTAACATTTCTTAACAAATAAGCAGTGAAAAAGCAAAAGAACAGCGAGATATTTTTCTAAAAGTTTTTCTTAAAAGTTGCTGCAGAAACTTCAACGTTGTCAAAACGATTCCTGTTCACTTGGATTTGCGAAAACGTCATATAAATGTGCATGACATCATGTTCACGCACAAATCCATGCTTTGTATTTCACACTAAGATGATAACTGTATTCTTTTATGTTCTTTATGTTTATATTCTTTGTTTCCAAGTTTATTTTTTCAGGCCCCCAAAACACTGTTATTGTGTACAAAATATTGAAATTAATACATTTAGTTGAATGTATATTACAAAATGCCATAGAATAGTACAAAAGTATTGTTTGGCTGAAACTAAACATATACATTTAAAAAAGAACGTTTAACTGAAGTTTTAAACCATTCTGTGCTTATAAAGATAATACGACTTTATACGTTTTTGTGGTAAAGTGAGATCTTGTATGTATTTTTATGATATAAATACATTTTATAGAAAGCATCCCATTGTATAAAAAACTAATGAATGCTGAGTTAAATAAATGATAATATTTCAGAGAATAAGTTGGAGCTTTACCAAGAACTACTTGCAGTTTTGGGAACTGAACGTTATAAAGGTTTTCTGTTTACTAAAGCTAAGCTTGTGTTAGGATAAGCTTGTGTTTGAGGTGAGCGTTCTGGTGTCTCGTCATTCAGGTGAAGCTGCACATTGGTGTTTGTTGAGGAGATTCACCGCTTGCATGCATAAAGTGATCCGAGTACCAAGAAAAAGTGCTATATAAAATGAAACTATTTTTCTATTCTTCTACTCTATTTTTCTATTTATTATTGGGTTTGAACGAAACGCTCCTACTCTCCACCAAAGCTTCAGCACCACTGCCGCTTGCAGCCGCGACAGAATGACATCACAGGGAAATGTAAAATGAAGGGGGTTTAATACAAGTTCCCCTGGCATGATCTGGCGCCCCCCAGGGAAGGCACACCCCACACTTTGAAAACCCCTGAACTATTTTAACTAACAAGGTTCCTTTGCTCAGCTTTCAAGTTGAACAGAATATTTTTTTATATAGATTTAAATATTTATATATAAACATTTATATCTATATAAATTGTTTTATACAGCATTAATATCTTATTGATTTGTTTTATAGTTGATGAAGCACTTTATAGAGTTTTCTGAAACATTTGTGTCTGTATGTAAACGAGACTTGTCTAATAATGTGCTAATTTCATACATTTCCACTACAAGAAATATAAAAATCTGACCTTTTTTTTCACAGAGTCAAAGTGTTTTAAAGAGGGGATTTTTTATATCTATTTTGTTACTCTATAAACTAGAAAGACAACAAATATTGTTCTGTTTTTAGGAATAGAATGATGGGTAAAATAAGGTGAATTATTTAGCAATAAAATGTTTGTTGTCTATAAGTGATACTGAAGCAGAGATTTCTGACTTATTTTGAGAAAATAGCCAGAGAAAAGTTTTTATTCCACTAGTCTCAAGCAAAAGACAGCTGAAAGCTCATCTCTTCCACAAACACCTGACATAAATATTTCAATGCTTTCACTTTCCTTTAGTGCCTCTGTTCTACAGACTTATTCTTCTCCAAGCAATGTCTAAAACTTGAGTATTGTGAGACTCTTCAGGATAAACCACTTTCTGTATTCCTGTTATTCAATAAAAGCGTCTACTAAATGAATATATGTAAAATGGACTAATGCATTAAAAAAACTGTCTTTGTCTGTAGTGTCTTGCTTTAAATCATTTGCTTCTGTGTTTATACTGTTATTGGAATATTTTGTATTTTCTTTAAGAGAAAAAAAAAACATTTGAAATTATGAAATGTTGTATGTAGTGTTTTTAGGAGCTCTGCCGATGCGCTTTAAACTCCTAATATTGTTTTTCCCTTAGAAACATCTAGAGTTTTTAAAAGAACGAGGGACAGATTAGCCAGAATATTATATTAGACAGGCTGAGAACAGTCACAATTTAATTTTACATTTTATTAATCACCCAAAATTGAATTCGGAGGTACATTTGAAGGAATTTACATTCTCTTTTATGCTACACATTGATTTTGAGAACCATCTAATCTACTCAGACTTTTATAGGAAATGATCAATGATATTTGCTTCACCTGTGACTGTACACTGATGAATCAAAACATTATTAGTTACCAGTGTAGGGTTAGGGTTATTATTTGCTCTACTGTGAGATATAATCATAGCGCCCCCTATCACTCAAAGGTACAGATATTAGACACTGTGCGTTCAATTGCTTTTAAATGTCACAGCACATCTCTCCTCAATAAGTCGCACAATTGGACGACACATTTATAGCTCTACAGCAAGTGGTGCAGGACGTGTTACATGCCAAGATATGTACGGATGAAGAAGTATGTGAGAGGATAATAATGGTGATGCTTCGCTTCACAAGCACAACTAATAATAAGAATTATTATTTAAAAAAAGAGCCAGCCTAATTTTGTGGACAAAAGTGTCTGTCTGGATAATTTAATTGGATCATGTATATTTAACAGTAAAAAGATGGAAAGAACAGCAGTTTTGGTAATAAATCTGGTAATTTTGGCCAGTTAACTTCTGCTGTTAGATAAACCAGTATGTGGGAAGATCTTTCTACATGGACAAATACTCATTTATTTATCCAAGTATGATGTTTCAGTCGATGGAGAATTGAAGTTTCACCAGTGGTGGTTTTGGGGGGTTACCGCTCAGTATCATGCTGTACCTTCAAAGAAACACCATGATTTGCTGGATATGAATATGATCTTTATAAATCAGGTAGAGGATGTGTCGACTATAGGTGTGAGATCAGAAGTTGAAGCTTTCTTCAAATCACTTCTGCTTGTATTTCTAGTGTGATATAAATACAGAAACTGGAGCTACAGGATCACAGAGTGTCAAAGGTGATCATACATAGAGATACATATGGCCTTGAATATCAGTCATATTTAATATGCAACTGTATTATATTTCTAATATCATATTCACACAGTAAAATATGAAAATAATGTCACCGTCTAATTTGAGAGTCTTTTATCTGTCAGAATCAGTGTTTGTACTGAAGCTGTGATGAGTGGAAGTCAATGGTGAGCTTCATACGAGCAGAAATGGAAAACAGCTTTCAACCACACGGCGCTCACTATTCACACCTCCAACACTAACATCCTACAGCGGTCACACACTCGTGCAGAAGATGCCCGTTCACCAGCAGAACAAACACTTTTTGAAGCAGGTATCACTTGTTTTGGTGAATACTTTGCATTTATGTTTTTCAGATGTTGTCAAACGCTCTCTTTTAGTTGAGTGAGATCCAATGTACATGAAGAACTTGAAATCGTTTGTTATTTTTATATTCAAACGCAAAGTGCCAGTGATACCAGTTATAAAACACTTGATTCTGCATTGTGTAGATTTGTGGAGTTAGAGTCGGGACTGCAGTTTCTCTCAATCTTTTATTTGCTTTATACAAAGACATTCAGTTACAATACAAAAGCAGCAGCAGAAGAAGAAGAAGAGACAAAGAAAATCACATTATATAAGAAAATTGTATAAAAATGATTTAACAACAGAATTTCTACACCTGTTTGAAATGGATGGACAAAAAATAAAAATATGAAAGAATATAAAATACCTTTGAGTTTAGACAATTATTGAGTCTTATGGGTTTGGAGTGACATGAGGGTGAGTTTGAAGGAATAGTTCAACCAAATAGGATATTTTTGAATAACTCCAATTGTGTTTGGCTGAAAGTAGAAAGTCATACACCTAGGGTGACTTGAGGGCGAATAAGTAATGGGGTAGTTTTAATTTTTGGGTGAAATATTCCTTTAATAGCCAAACATAAAATCCTTCAAATGGGTCAAACATAGCTTGTTTGGGATCTGCTCGTGGCGACAGCTGCATACACCACTGGATCCCTCTCTTCACGTTTCTGTAAAAAACACACAGGATATGATGCTAATTGTCATGACTCCGGACAACAGACGTGAGTGACTTGATCTTTATTTAGTGACAGCACAGAGGGCAGAGTAGTTGATCAATTAGTTGATCTATTGACCACTGAATCGGGCTTACAATGATGGCTGGAGGGAGGATGGGTTCGGGTGACATAGGGTGGTTGTCTGGTTGAAACTGACGGGAAAGTGCATCCCCTTTAAGGTTTTTGTCACCAGGGCGATATGAAACCGTGAAATTGAACCTGGTGAAAAACAGGGCCCACCGGGCTTGTCGGGGGTTGAGTCTCTTGGCCTCACGGAGATATTCCAGGTTTCGATGGTCAGTGATAACAACGAAAGGATGAACTGCTCCCTCCAGCCAATGCCTCCACTCTTCCAGGGCCAACTTGATAGCGAGCAACTCCCGATTTCCAATGTCGTAATTCTGCTCCGCCGGGTTCAGCTTCTTGGAGTAATAGGCACATGGGTAAAGACGAGGTGGCTCACCCTGCTGCTGTGACAGGACTGCTCCCTCGCCCATGCCCACGCCCACGCTGGAAGCGTCCACTTCCACCACGAAAGGGAGTTCTGGGTCAGGATGAGCAAGTATGTAGCGGATGCATCCCCTGCCCAGCGGTTTTCCCAAAATTGAGTGAGCCTGGTATGGTTGTGTTAGTAAGGTTTTTCTTGTTCAGAGCTTGCAGAGGAGCTCAGCGGAGATGAAGTTCCCCACCGACCCCGAGTCAATCAGGGCCTTGGCTGTGGAGGAATAACAGGCAGCAGTCACTATATCAGTGGTTGGGAGAGAAGGCATGATGGACTCAATGTGATAGGTACTCACCGCTGGGCGCGGAGGTTGGATTGGGCAGACTGCCCGGAGGTGGCCCGACCCCCCACAGTAGAGGCAGAGATGCATCCGCATGCGCCGTTCCCGTTCCGATGGAGTTAAGCTGTGGTGATCAACCTGCATCGGCTCGGGTGCTGGAGGGCCGGGTTCAGACACTGGAGGCGGGGAATGCGGCGTGGAAACAGATGGGAAACAGGCTGCAAGATTTTGGGCTATTAGGGTGGCATGGTGAATGAAGTTTTCCAGCCCGATGTTATCGCCATAGATGGCCAGGGGCATTTTGAGTTGGGGATTGAGACCAGCCCGATAAACTGACAATAATGCGGTTTCATTCCACCCACTGGCTGCCGCCAATGTACGGAACTGGATGGTATAATCATGGAGGGACTGATTGCCTTGTCGTAACCGGAGCAGTTGGTCATGGGTGGTGGTAGGGCGGTTAAAGACTCCACGAAAGTGCTTGATGAAAGCATCACTTGACTGAGATAATGGTCCATTGGCTTCTAGAATGGCATTGGCCCATTGAAGGGCTCTCCCGGTGAGATGGGAAACGATAAAAATGATTTTGGACCGGTCGGTAGGAAACTGATGAGCCTGGCTTTCAAAGTATAGAGAGCAACGTAGAAGAAATCCGCTGCATTCTCCCGCCTCACCTGAGTAGGGCGCTGGTTCGGCCATGGGACTGGCTGATGCGGACGCTGAGGAAGAGACTGGCACTACATCACCTGCCTTCACCATGCAGTTGGCATCTGGTCTCATCGTTGACCACCTGGACTCTATGCTTGCTCTCAGGAACTTCTCTCTCCGTGTTCTCAAGCCAGTTTCCTCCTGTGAATCCCCAGCCTGTTTGGACTCTACCACTACCCGCTCCATCCAGCTGAGATTACATCCGTCATTACCTTTTACTGTCTCATTGCCATTGCCTCAGTTTGCTGTTTCCAAGCCTGCTTCAATAAAAACTTGTGTTTGCTCACGTCCGTGTCTGATTGTCTATCATGACTGTGGCATCTTGAAGATTAAATGTGAAATGTCTTTTATTTCCCCTAATAAAATGGTTATCTTCTAACTGATAAGAATTTTATAATATCTGATATGAGGCTCTGGTGTGTTTGCTAGATCATTCAACAGACAAAACACAAGCCACATCAACATCTCACTCGCTGCTAAAACAACACAGAGACTAAATGCAGAGATGCATTACACTCTTACCGACTCGTGTGCATTTCCTTTGTAGATCGTTGGCTCAGCATAGGTTATTTCTTCACCACAAGCCTGAACTGTTTAAGTAATAATAAAAGATTAAATAGCATTCATGAATTCAACATTATATGCAGTAATTATATTTAGAACAATATTCTTAGTTTTCAATAAAAAAAAATCAATGTTAATTTGAAAAATGCAGAAAGTTGAAGCTTAAATTGAAACAAAAATGTAGAAAATATTTTAATAATCTGAAGAAAGTTGTTTTATTATTGAAGTAATATAGACAAGCACTTATGTGTTTGCATTTGCAGTGTGTGTGAGTGAGACGAGTAAAGAATGTGATCCAGTGACATTACATGCAAACACACACCGAAACCTGGTCACTACAAACAACATTTCTGTTTGCTTTTTCTTTCATGAAAAAGAAACTAGGACACTGAATACTAAAATTATAAGAATAAATCTGAATAAATGATAAACAACCGATTAAAACATGTGGAGTATAAGTTTATAATACTTTAAAAGCTGTAGTTATAACTTGCCTTTATCTTTTTTTCTTTGTTTTTTGCAAAAGCAGAAGATCCCAATTGCAGCAACAATCAACAGAGATCCAACAACAGCAGCAGAGATCATCACTATCAGAGAGACTGAGAGGGAGGATGAGGAGGAGAGTGTTGTGATGAAAAAGTAAATAAGTGAATGAGTGCATAATCCCATATCTCAGCATGTGTGGAGTACCTGCAGTGCATGTGTGAGAGCAGAGTTGAGTGATGTTGGGATGTCTGGTCTGGTTGCTGATGGGATTGTTCAGCACACAGATGTAGGTGTTTTTATCCTGATATTCCACCTCCAGAGGTAGAGAGAGACTGATGCTGAGATCAGACACACTGATGCTGGACAATAAACTGTTTCCTTTGTACCAGGAGAGAGTCACATGATCCACATTCACCACTGATGATGAACACAACAATGAACATGATGATGATGATGATGAAGAACACTGTGAAGAGTTACTGATGATGACAGGAACAGGCAGACGAGCTGGAAAACATGAGAGAATAATCTGGATAAAACTAATCAACAATCATATTTTTGGCTTAGTTTGTTGACGGTTAAAATGTGTCTGTGATCTCAAAATGTAAATGATTGGGTTGCGATCTTTCTACTCACCATAGACAGAAACTTTAAATGTTTTTGATGAAAGTGTAGCTCTAAACAACTGTACTTTATAATCTCCAGCATGTTCAGTTGTGATGTTCATGATGGTCAGAGATCCAGTTTGATTGTCCAGTTTCAGTCTGTTTCTGAATCTCCCATCAGTGCCGTTATATGTGGAGTTTTGTTTTTTGATTTTAGCTAAGAAATAATTTTCATAGGTCCACACTATGAGGTCTTCATGTTTTTCAGTGCGATCAGAGTTTAGCGTGACAGAATCTCCCTCCATCACTGACACTGACTGTGTTTCATTTGTTTTGGCCCCAATCACACCTGATGAACGAGAGAGACAGATTACAACTACCGTCTGAAATCAGCTGTAGATTGAATGTTTAAATGACTGACGAATTGAAAGATAAAGATGGAAATAAAAGCTAAAGATTTGATCATTAATATTTTTGAACTCATATACTATAGAGTAAAATCTGTGTGAAGTTACATAAAAAAACATGATAACCGATTAGAATTACGTTTTGAAAGAACACGCTTAATTTTGATGGATGTGTATTCAATAGATTTTTTGAGAGTTTGCTGGGAAGAATGTGCATTTTCAATATTAATACTGAAATTCTCAAAAAAATCTGAGATTTAAAAGTGGTTTAACTGATATGTTGGATTTGAGCAAGAGAAATGTATAGTCGCAATAAAAGGCCTGTACATTTCCACTTAATAGACCTGAGAAAAGACCTGAACTCAAAGCAAGTAAATCTCATGATGTTGATCCGGTACATATAAAAGTAACAAATAGTGTAATCAGAGCTGTAGCAGCAGCTTTATTACTCTGAGAAACTCAAAGAAATAAAACCATAAAAATGTGTTTTTAACTTACCCATCAGACTCCAGCAGCAAAAACACAATAATAAATACATGTGAAAAAATGATGTTCAGTTCTTCAGTGAAACGATTGATCTGATAAGATTGTCTTGCTAAAACACTGCGATGTGTGAATCTATTGACCCTCCTACTTTACACACACACACACACACACACACACACACACGCTCTGAAATACAAGCCCATATGAGCTCATGATGGTGGAAGATATTCATTTTCTGTCTATTAACTAAGAGTTTTAACCGGTATAGTTGTGTTCAATAAGTAAAAGTGAACTGAACCCCTGGTGATTTAACAAATGCTTGCATATGTTCAGTTTATTCAATTGTGAATAAAGTTAAAAACTGTCTGCCAGCTCACAGTACCAGTTCAGCTTTGAATCATACCTAAAATGTCTGTGGTCAGTTTTTTTCAGAAACGCTGTTTGATCAGTTGGTGGGTGAACTTGTTTGTCAGAGAAAATAAGCATTTATAGCATGCATGTTTAGTTTGGCGAACGGCCACTTCCTGTTTCTATGACAACCGAAACTCTTTAACCTACAGAAACTCTGAACAAAGATGAGGAACTTGACAAACACGAGTAGGTCTTGCTTCTGTCCGGAAAGCTCTCAGTGGAAGGGGCTTGTGCTGCAAGAGTGATGGGTTACAGAAGCCGCAAGCAGACAATAACCTACAAACGGTTAACTGCGTAGATCCGGTGATAGAAAAACAACACATTATTGCATATTACTCTAAAGGAAAAAAAAGATTAAAACTTTTTTAAGACTGTTTTATTGTAGTTTAGTTGTTTAGATTGTCACATTCTTCACCGGTCCAACAGGAACCAAAAGTCTAAAGTCTATGTGCCTGTCTAAAATTTTAGACAGGCACATAGTCGAAACAAAAAAGTATAACGCTTTCACGGGATTCGTGTGCGACGCGGAGAAGGCGCGGAGACAGGATGCCAAACAGAAAACACTTTATTTAGAACTACAAACAAAACGGCACGCGATGGTGCAAAAACTCAGGACACAGGATAACACCGGAGAAGAGCATCCACACACGACTTAGGAACATAACATTGCAGTTTCAAAAACTGACAAAGACCAGGACACACAAGAGGGTATAAATAGAGACAGACATGGGAAACACCTGGAGATACTGACGAGGTAATTGAAACTAGAAAGGTGTGGAAGGTTTTAGAAAGCCCCGGAAGTGATATAACGACCTCAGTGACCGGGAAGTGACAAAAACACAGAAAGACAGGACCAAGTGTGACAAAAAAGAGATAGATTAACTTGTTTTATTATCTATTATCTTTAAGCTGATGTTTTAGACACAGGTCTTTTTTGAGACTGATGCGCCATTGTTGCAGAACACTTGCACAATATTCTTAAATGAATGATCTATTGCACGCGAGTTATTGCAGATTCATCGACTGTAGATGTTTTGGATTCCCCTAAACACCAACATTTGAACAGTTTTGTGGCTTTAACATATCAGTCAGACGGCCTCTGGTGGTCCTTGACTAATGAAAGATGCTGTAGAATCTGAAGGGCTGGTTAGGCGAGAATAATCCTAACGAAGCTTCAGACTTTATATTATTATTTGTTTTATTGTGCACAGAGCAAGCCAGATTAAATCTGATCTGATTAAATCTTGATTCTGATTAGGGCCACTTCCATTTGTGATCCTAAATCTGACACAGGTCTGATGTTTTGCAATGCAACCTCAAAATATGAGGTCAAATCAACAGTCAAAAGGGAACTCATGCAACTTCCAAAGGGAAGTTTTGAAGGGATCTTTGGGAAGGGGATGCTAAAACTGAAAGCAAACAGCTGAATCTTTTCATTAGGGGTGTGACGGGTGTGTGACGGGTGACGGGCGAGGAAAGAAGGGATCAATGGAAAACTCTTTAATAATCAAAAAACTGAAACACTTTAAATGTAAGAAAGCAAAGGAAACAGCACACTTGCGCAAACACTCTAGAGAACCAGGACCATGGCGCCGCACCGGGACCAGCAACATGGGATCATTAACAATCGACAAAGACAAGGGAGAACATGAGGGTTTAAATACACGAGGATAACGGGGAGCACCTGACACAACTAACAAGGGGGAGTGGCTGATGTGACTAGCAGTTATAAAAGCCTCTACAAACAGTATAAAAACACTTATAGGCTGAATTTATTTCGCTAAACAAGCACAGCACATAAAAATAATACACTATTAGGCAATGTTGAAAAAAAGAAAGAAAAAATGTATACTTTTTTCCAGCAACTGATGTTGTGCTGGCTGCCTTGTGACATTGAAGAAAAGTAATAGAGTCGTAAAGGTGTACCAGTATGAGAACATATCACGTTATAAATACAGATATTTCACAATATACAAACATACGATTATCATCTCATACACAATTGCTTATCTATGGTATTGAGTAAATAAATTAGATGTAGAATCTCACCTGCACATAAGCATCTTGATTACTCACTTATACTCATTTTGTTCACGTACAGAGGAGAAAATGTCAGAGCGAGGCTGTTATAAGTGTCTGCAAAAGGATGAAACGCATCGAACATGCTCACCTAACTGAAGCTGGTGATTGTGTTTGTGGAGTTGTTTAATCCTCCTCTGCTGAGATCTGGAGAGATTGATGTCTTATCTTCAGTTGACTTCGTCTAAGGCTGTGGCTGAAGTTAGACGTAGTTCTTGTGTTTCTCTTTTCTTCAAATATGCTCATTATCATCAGATCTCAATCAAATCAGTCAGTTAATCACTTGATTATCTATTTAACTCTAACACTGCTTCTGTGTTACAGTAACACCCTGCTGCTAGTTTTCTTTGAGTAGTTCTTCAGTTCAGAAGAGTCAATGTATAGCACACCCTGTCGGGGAAACTGCTGTTATCACAGCAATAATCTGCTCTGAACACTAGGGAGTGATGATGTGCTTGTGTTACAATTGCTGAAATTTCCATCAGAGCTTATTGTGTGTGTGTGTGTGTGTGAGTGATACATTTTACAAAAAAATAAAACAAGAACATAAATTACAGACAAAGGAAGGGTGTGATTTATATTTAATAATAAACGTTAGGTACAGTTCGATAAGATATACAAAAATATAACATTTTACTTCCATTTTCTGTATGTTGTTACACTGGTAAACCACTACATTACAACAACTTTAGACATCACAATAACACCAGGAGATATGATACAAGAGATAATAGCTGAGAATTGACGTAAATAGAACCAAGTTTGTGGCGTTTTGTCTCATATGAGCTCTAACAAAAGGTCCGTTAGATGTGGTGTTTGTTCATCGTCTTTTGGGGACATTTTCATACACAGCATCCGTCTTTGATTTCTGTAAGAAAACACAAACTCAATCAGGAACCTGTTAATGTGACAGAACTACTTGGGCTAGGTTTCTCTCCAGACATTTTTTATTTAAATCTACAAATGCTGACATAATTTGTTTTGAATAAAGACTGTTAGCATCAGATGCTAACATGATGCTAACATGATGCTAACATGGAACGGCAAGAAGAAATGACATCAATCATGACTTAACCGTTAAATCATCAAACAGTTTAACTTCTGAGGGTTTTGTCACGACAGCCTCTGCTGTGTTTCACACAAAAGCAAAAGCAGAGACACTTGTTGCTTCATGTCTGCAAAGCAACCAATGGCTGCTAAAGCTGCATTTCAGCTGAGATAATGATGAACCGCAGAGAAGCTGCAGATCGAGGACAGAGTTCACCACATCTGACACTAGGAGCAACTGCCTACCAGTGTCCTACTTTCTGTCCAATTACAATCTAATGGTATATAGAAATGCTTTGTATGTTGATTTTAAAAAAACAAGCCAATTGACTAATTATAGTTAGAGCTGATCATTTAAATTAGTGGGCAATAGATGATGGTGAGATCATGGCTGGTGTAAAGGTCAACAGTTTTATATTTTGGCTCGGCTCTAACTAAATCACTTCAAAACGCTTTTGAAGAAGCGTCATGATGCAACAACAATACTGATAATAATGATCTGGGTCATGGTTGGGGAAACATGGTTTTGTTAGTTTATCTATGACAAAATTACATTTATTTGCATCTATTGGTTTTCATTAGTTCTCTTTCACTGCATTAAAAAAGAATGAACAGATCAATTCACAGCTTGCTCAAAATGAGCCGGATCAAACGTCAAATGTTGAGAACTATTTAAGTTGGTATTTTTTAAATGTGTGGTTAGAGGAGGACGATCAGGCTCCCCTTGTTGCACTACGGCAAACACGAACATCTGCCGTTTTCACTTGGTAAACTTTCACTTAGCTTGTGTATGACTAATGGGAAAAAGCGTGACTAAAGTGAATATCAGCGACAGCCACCATTCACTTTTATTATATGCGATGAATGGTGACTGAAGCTTTCTGACAACATCCAGCCTAAAACCTTTTTGAATTTATAATAATTTTTCAACGATAAAACTTATTGTTACTGAAAATTTCACATATGTTCTATGAGCCAATAGATTTTGATTAGTGCAAAAAATTTTTTTATTTCAGCTACATGAAAATAGGTCGTCAAACACGTATATAAAAACACACTTGTTCTTTTGTCCACTCCCCGCTAAAGCTAATAAAACTGACAGTTGAGTCAAACAAACATCAAATCGGCTGCAAACATCAATCGACGACATCAATCACTTTGACTGACTGCAACTGCTTACCTTTTTTCGAGGTGTTGGTTTACACAACGGGGAGCCAGTTCTGTCTTCCTCCAGGGTCTTGACTGCAGTAACAATAATGACTATATTAGTTCAAAGAGTTTTCAATATTTGTGTCTTCAAAAAATTATTTATTGTTTGCTCTTCTGACCTTTTTTTCTATATTTCTTGCAGATGTAGATCATCACGACTATAACAACGACCAGCAGAAATCCAGCAGCAGCAGTACCAGCAGAGATCCACACGATCAGAGACACTGAGACTGGAGGATCTGGAAAGAGAGAGGGTTGTGTGGATTCCAGATGTATGCATTAATAAAATCAGAGATCAGCTCAGTAAATAATCATTATATTAGTGTTGCCGTACCTGCACACGCAGGGCAGAGTTGAGTGGTGTTCAGAACTTGAGTACGGTTGATGAATGAATAAGCCAACACACAACTGTAGGTGTTTTTATCCTGATATTCCACCTCCAGAGGTAGAGAGAGACTGATGCTGAGATCAGACACACTGATGCTGGACAATAAACTGTTTCCTTTGTACCAGGAGAGAGTCACATGACTCACATTCACCACTGATGATGAACACAACAATGAACAATTTGATGATGATGAAGATGAAGAACAGTTTGAAGAGTTACTGCTGATGACAGGAACAGGCAGACGAGCTGGAAAACATGAGAGAATAAAGAGAGATGAGGGTAAATCTACACGTTAATCGGGTGTTGTGTGTTGATGGTCAGTTTCCATCATCTTACAATGTAAAATGAGTAAACATTTCATTTTGTAAATGGGACTTTCAGGGTTCAGTACATATTAAACTCAATCAACAGCATTTGTGGAGCATAAAATTAAGACTCGCTCCTTGTTTTCTTTTCTTCTTTTTTTTTTTGAAGGCGCTGGAATGGTCGGCTGCAGTGAGGCCGTTTCAATGGATGTCAATGGGATCGATCTGTAAAACCTACAACACTACTTAGGTACTGTGTATAATTTTTATTTTAACGACTTAATTTAACTTTACTTTGTGTTGTCATTTTAACATCTTTGTCACTTGACAACACAACACCATAAATCCTAAAAGGCTTGGAAAATGTATGATTTAAACAATACAGCAGTTTTGACAGAAGAATAAATAAAAAAATATGAAATTTTAAGCTTCGCATTTCTACTTATATGTATATCTTAAAAGGATTGACCTCATTAACTTCCATTGTAAGCGCATCGCCTTAACCTTGATTTTTTTCCTTTTCTTTTCTTATGTCTAAATTATTTTTGTGGCAATCAACCATTAGCCACAAATACTGTGGATTCTGCCTAATTTGTTCTGAACCAAAGATTATTTTAACAAAACAAAAACGTAAACATAAAATGATGTCTCTACTCACCATAGACAGAAACACTGAATGTTTTTGATGTCAGATTCGCCCCACTGATCACTAGTTTATAATCTCCAGCATGTTCAGTTGTGATGTTCATGATGGTCAGAGATCCAGTTTGATTGTCCAGTTTCAGTCTGTCTCTGAATCTCCCATCAGGAACATCAGATGTGAAATAGAATTTATACTTGAAATAAATTTCGGCTATGAGAAACTTTTCACCTCCATATTTCCACAGTAATTCGTGAACATCATGTATTTCAGTGCGATCAGTGTGTAGAGTGACAGAATCTCCCTCCATCACTGACACTGAATCACCAAACACTCCTGATGAACAAACAGATTTTACACCCATTTGAGCCTTTAACAACAACAAAGGCACCAAACAAAATTAAAGATAACACAGAAGAAAAAACAATAAATCAATAATTTTATCTTTAATATGTTTCATGTGTGGAGCAACTTAAATAGGCCAAGTTGCGCACATGTTAATTACAGCCAAGTAAATATCGTTACATTTATTTCTGCCAGACATATTTCATATTTAGCTCATTATAACAGACTCAATGAAATTCTCACAATAATATCGGTCTATTTGCAAATAAATACTCTACATATTTTGGACAGTAGCAGCATCTTTCGTTCTGAAACCGAAATAAATGAAGTCATAAAAATGCATTGATAACTTACCAATCCAACAACACAAACAGAACACAAGCGAGTGAAACATGTTCTTCAGTAGTTTAGATGTAATAAGTCTATCTGCTGAAACTCTGATCCTGGCGTGTGAATCCTCCCCCAACAGTTTGACCTCCCTACTAGTTCCCGCGCACGCTCTTTACGCATGTTATGATTTTATGCATCTTATACATGTATTAAATATGTTATTCTGCCTCTCAAAACTTTTAACTTAATCTTCAAAACAATCTGGAAAGCATTGTATTTTTAATTGAACATTGATGGTTTCCTAGAGGTGGTTTTTGATTGTCAAACATGAAAAGTAGAAGAATGGAATATTGGATGCCAACCTAAATTTAATGATAAACTAAATGGTTCATAATGGTTTTATAATCATTCATATGTTTATCGACTATCCGCCATTTCACATTGCAAGTCATATTAAGGTGTGACACGAGCAGCTCAACTACCGAGTCAAACTGAAACCTTCTGCGGTCGGTTTTCTTCAGAAACAGGGTTTGATCTGCTGGATGGACAAACAGTTTGAGCGAGACAGCGGCCATTTGTTTCATGTGAGTTTGGTTTGTAGATGAAGGGCTTCTTACTGCTGTGCTGTAATGAACCTCACAGCCTCTTCCCTCCCACACAGAACAACTTTACAGAGAAAGTTTGCTTTTTCTGGTCTCCGAAATGCAGTTGACCTATAAATGAACAGCTAAAGTGGCATTAAAAATGTACACTTTCAAGTTCTAGTTGAAAACTGTGTCGTGTAAACGGCCCCCGAGCCCTTGATCAGTTGGAATCTGCTATGCGAGTTGCTGTTGTAGCGTGACAATTGTGTTGCGTTCTCCCTCGGTCAAAATCAAGGAGTCGAGGGTAACGCAACTCAAGTCCACACTTTCATGCCGTAATGCTGCTTTGACCATCGGGTAGGACACTGGTGTGAATGGTGTTGCGAACTCTGCAAAAGTGTGCATCGAGGTTGTATATCGTCCACAAAGGAAATATACTATTTGCTCTGATAGTGGCCTTCAGCTCTTCTGCATTGTTGGGTCTGGCATCGCATCTTCCTCTTCACAATACCCCATCGATTATCTATGGGGTTACGGTTAGGTAAGATTGCTGGCCAGTTAAGAACAGGGATACCATAGTCCTTAAAACAGGTACTGGATGCTTTTGCACTTTGTGCAGGTGCAAAGTCCTGTTGGAAAATGAAATCTCCATAAATTTGATCAGCTGCAGGAAGCATGAAGTGCTCTAAAATTTCCTGGTATACAGCTGCGTTGACCTTGGACCTCAGAAAACACAGTGGACCAACACCAGCAGATGACATGCACCCCAAACCATCACTGACTGTGGAAACTTTACACTGGATTGTGTGCCTCTCCTCTTTTCCCAGAGACTCTGGGACCCTGATTTCCAAAGGAAATGCTAAATTTACTTTCATCAGAGTGCATAACTTTGGACCCTTCAGCAGCAGTCTAGTCCTTTTTGTCTTTAGCCCAGGCAAGTCTTTATGACGCTATCTGTTGTTCAAGAGTGGCTTGACACAAGGAGTGCGACAGCTGAAACCCATGTCTTGCATATGTCTGTGCGTAGTTGTTCTTGAAGCACTGACTCCAGCTGCAGTCCCCTCTTTCTGAATCTCCCACACATTTTTGAATGGGTTTTGTTTCACAGTCCTCTTCCTTGTGCGGTTATCCCTATTGCTTGAACACGTTTTCTACCACATCTTTTCCTTCCCTTCGCCTCTATTAATGTAATTGGACACAGAGCTCTGTGAACAGCCAGCCTCTTTTGCAATGACCTTTTGTGTCTTGGTCTCCTTGTGCAAGTTGTCAATAGTCGTCTTTTGGACAACTGTCAAGTCAGCAGTCTTCCACATGATTGTCACCTACAGAACTAGACTGAGAGACCATTTAAAGGCCTTTGCAGGTGTTTTGAGTTAATTAGCTGATTAGAGTGTGGCACCAGATGTCTTCAATATTGAACCTTTTCACATTATTCTTATTTTCTTAGATACTGAGTTCGTGATTTTCCTTAGTTGTCAGTAATAATCATCAAAATTAAAATAATTAAACATTTGAAATGTATCAGTCTGTGTGTCCTGAATGCATATAATATACAAGTTTCATTTATTGAATGAAATTAGTGAAATAAATCAACTTTTTTAAATATTATAATTATATGACAATCACTGTATATGTGTGCCTTTCCCCTGGATCCTCCCTGCAGCGCCCTCTACTGGAGCTGTGATATTGCACACTATAGTGAATTGTCACTTCTGCAATTTATAAGGCCAATAATGTGTTTAATCTTGTAACCATTATTATTTCTCAAATTTATGATGTAATTTCCAATAATCTGACATAACTTGAATGAAATTAAGAAAAAAATAAAACATACATACTAAATTTTGTCTTACTTTCTTGGAAGTGATTTATTATTAATCATTAATTTGTTCTTCAGATATTTCTGATGTTGATACAGACAGAGTGTCAGTGATTCAGATTCAGTCACTCTAAACACTGATCTTCAAATGAATGAGCCTTGAAAAGATTACATGGTTTTCCAATGAACACTGAAATGGAGTTTTTGGGCAATAAAAACACCAGATGGAGCCATTTGAGTCACTCAATGAATGTGGAAATATCAGCAAAAAATAGCCTAAATGAAAATAACAGCTGAATTTATTAAAATGGGCTTGGAATTAAAGCAAAACCCCATTTATTACATTTCCACTAGCCTCTATTGAATATTATATCAATTAGCCCATAAAAAGCCATCTACAATAATACAACCAGATAAACCAAGACTCTTTCAGTTTGTTTCTGTAGTGCTGTCATGTTTTAAAAATATTTGATTTCTGGAGTATTTTGGATGCATGTACAGCTGTGTCAATTTCAAATATCTTTAATATTGCACCCCCATCTTAATATTCTTCATAAGTGTTTCCTTTTTCTTTTGTTTTAGGACAATTCTGGTGAAAATGGACCTTCTGCAGGTCACAGGTGAGGGACAAAGTGCTACAACTTGTTTGTGATTTATTCTCATGGATGAGGGTGTTGGGATAGAGGTACAGGTTTAAATGTATAAATAAAACAAAATAAATAGTTTTAAAGATTTTTACTTGCAGTACTTTTTACAACTATTAACAAGATAAGTTACGTTCAAGATCACACAAACACAATAACATTTTAAGTTAACAGTCACTAAAACAGATTGGAGGAAAGCATTTGTATGTAGACTTTCATTGATTTGAGCAGGGAGATCCTGCTGTAGCGAAACACACACACACACACACACACACACACACACACACACACACACACACACACACACACACACACACACACACACACACACACACACACACACACACAAAGGGTGAGGGTTTAAATCAAGTAACAGAACATGTTCAAAGCAGAAAGAAGTTTAAATTGGCATTTACATCCATCCATCATCCACTGAAGACATTTGCCAAATAACTTTATTCTTCCATCCTTTGTTTAATCTTTAAATATTTACATCTACAGATAAAGCGTTTTATATAAAACAATCTAACCCAAACCCAACTTCAACTGTGATCCAAAAACTGAAATCCAAAACTTCCACAAATTCACACTAAATGAAAATATAGAAGAATGATTTTTGGTTCCTTATGGAAGCTCCTGGGTTCTGAGAACAGTTTTACACAGGACATGATGTGTAACAGAAAGATTCTTCTATGAACGTTAAAGGATCTTCATGGAACCACCATAGATGGAAATCTTGAAGATCCTTTGTTTTTAAGAGTGTATCATCAGTTCCTGTGAATGTGGCATTTGATCATCGTTTTTTGGGGACATTTTGATACAAAGCCTCCTTCTTTGACGTCTGTAAGGAAACACAAACTCAATCAGGACAAGAAGCAACAGGTTTTAATAGCAGGCCAACTTCAGATTCAAAGTCTGAATATCTTTCACAACAGAACCTTATTCATTTTTTAGCAGGTTTTTATTTTTAAGCTACAAAGCCGAATCTACATACACAGAGAATACTGAACATACGCTTAGAGTATCAAGAGGAAATGACATCAGTCATGAGTTTTTAAACCGTTAAATCATCAAACAGTTTAAGTTCTGAAGGTTTTGTCACGACACGAGAACAGACTTCACCACAGCTGACAAGAGGAACAACGTGAGTCATACGTTCCATCCAATGACAATATAAGGGTGTAAAAGTGAAGTACAAAGGTACGGTGGATTTTAGAGTAACAAACCAATGTATTAAACCGTTTCATATGATTTTAAACATAAGAAACATAAGCCATATTTCACATAACAGGCTGGCTTTGGTGGAAAGCCCAAAATATATAAAATATATGACTTTTTGAATTTGAATTTGTTTTGCACTAGCCAGTCATTCATGGCATGAATTCTACATGGAAAAGAGAATCGAAGAAAGTTGAATTGATCAATAGACTTTCTTTTACACATACATTTAAGGGCCGATTATGTAATTTGTGTAGGGCGATCATTAGACCAGCGCCGTTTTTTGGTTTCCAAGTAGTGAAAGTTTAAACGCAGTGCTCATCACTGTCAATCACTCTATCCAGCCGTCCAATCACTGTGGAGGAGGGGCGGGACAAACTCTTTGTATTCTTTCAAACGTTGTGTCTCTCTCTTAACTTCCTCACACAATCACGTCTGTTGTTGCTCTGTCGCTTTCTGTTTCCTTTCCTACTGTGAAATAACATCTTTAATTGTTGATTTTGTTGTTTAATTGTTTAACAACTGATTAAAAGTATATAATTAGTGCAGATGAATATGTTTGGGCCTGCAAAAAGTTAAACCCTCATCTTTGTATTTACAGCCTGAGATGGAAACAGTTCATAGGAAAACACTTTATGAATAGCATGAACTTTGCTCTTGATCTGCTTCCTGCTTAAGGTCTAATGATGACGACGGTTTGGCAAAACGACCCACGTCTGTTCATTGCTGCAAACTTCAAACACACTCACTTCCTGCAAATAAGTCATAAATCATCTTACCTTTTTTTGAGTTTTTGGTTTAGATAATGCCAAACTTGTTCTGTGTTCATCCTTGTTCTGAACTGAATTAATAATAATACAGACTGTCATTAGCATTAGGATTAATTGTTAATACCTTCTCTTGGATACTTTACTGACCTGTTTTTCTACGTTTCTTGCAGATGCAGCTCATCACGATTATAACAATCAACAGAGATCCAGCAGCAGCAACAGAGATCAACACTATGTACAATAGAGGTAGACCTTGATCTGTAATGGACAAAATGATCCATTAGTCTGACCTCAAACAATACCTAGAGATCTCAATGACAGTGCTATTTTTTTAGGTAAAGACAGAGATCAGGTCAGTCTCTCTGTCTATAATCCCATATCTCAGCATGTGTGGAGTACCTGCAGTACATGTGTGAGAGCAGAGTTGAGTGATGTTGGGATGTCTGGTCTGGTTGCTGATGGGATTGTTCAGCACACAGATGTAGGTGTTTTTATCCTGATATTCCACCTCCAGAGGTAGAGAGAGACTGATGCTGAGATCAGACACACTGATGCTGGACAATAAACTGTTTCCTTTGTACCAGGAGAGAGTCACATGATCCACATTCACCACTGATGATGAACACAACAATGAACATGATGATGATGAAGATGAAGAACATTGTGAAGAGTTACTGATGATGACAGGAACAGGCAGACGAGCTGGAAAACATGAGAGAATTTAAAAAAATCTGGATAAATGTAAAGAATTCACAACCCCACAAACATCCCAATCTGCACCCAATCAGAACAGCCAGCATGAAATACATGAACTCAATTGCCTCAACAAAGACACTCCTCAGTGATTCGCCTCTGTCCAAATATCACACGCCCATTCCCTGGTGTACGAGCTCCTTTGACCTTATTACCTTTGACCTCCTATCCCTCTATGAGCTCTAACCAGATGCTGAGGCGTGTGCTTTCAGTCCTTCTCCAACTGAAAGACTCCCTCATTTCATCACAACCCATCTGCACTCCTCCTCAAACCATCTGTTTGGCTCGCTTCGCTGTGTGACCCAGTTAAAGTGTTGGATTTGTACTGACCCTCTTGTCCAGTGTGTATATCCTGACACAGTTGTGGGATAAGTTGATCCCTTCCAGCAGTATAACAAAAATGTTGGATTTACAGTGATTCATAAACAGAGCCGATCCGTAAACGTTTAATCAACGTTGATAGAGACGATTCGAAAATCCATTGCCGCTTGTATATTTCTTATTTTGTATGTATATATTCTTTTCTTTTCCTTATTTGTACACTTCAGTCTATCATCTATGTAACCAATTATTCCTTAAAGCCTTTCTTTACTTTTCTGTATTTTTCCATAGAGTAAGGATGAATATTGTCTGCACGTCTCACCTGATAGAAGATGTTATCAGAATGTTTTGAGTCTTTCTGTTGATAGTTGGAGGGCCATCAGGAGACGGACTGACATGTTGTTCTCGACAATCTGACGCCAAGAAACACATTTCTGTCACGTGGAAGGTCACGAACCCGTCAACCATGTGATCAACGAAGATCTGCTTCAGACTGTCTGCTCTTGTGTGAAAAATTACTAGTTTTCTTTATCTTTCTTTCTTAGCCAATCAGAATCATTTAACCGTCATCATTGACGTGGTTAGTACCCTCTGTTAGAGTATAATTGCTGTAACAATGTTATTGTATTTGGGGCGGCCTACGAACTCCTTGTGAGATCTGAAGCTTCTGCTGATGAAACTGCAAACCAAACTTCACTAAAATTTCTACTATTGACTGCACTTCTGACTCCTGGTCTTCATTCAACATATCTGCTCCTTGTGTCTTAACTGTAAATCCCCTACAACGTATTAGTTACAAGACACAAGACATTAATGATATGAATGTGATTTTTAGTCTGCAAAAACAATGAACTAACTAAAGGTCATTTTAAAGCGCCTTGTCATAACCTTGATTTTTGTCTGCTTTATTTGTTTGTGGGACGTCAAAATAGTTTTTGCTGTAATCAAGCTTATGCCACAATTGCTTTCAGTTAAGAAACTTGAACTGAAGCTGAAACATTCAATTCCACAATAATATTCAAATAACAGAACACATTATGTACTCACCATAGACCAAAACATTTAATGTTTTTGATGACCTTTTTGCTCCACTCATCTCTAGTTGATAATCTCCAGCATGTTCAGTTGTGATGTTCATGATGGTCAGAGATCCAGTTTGATTGTCCAGTTTTAGTCTGTCTCTGAATCTCCCATCAAGACCATCAGATGTGGAGAAGATTAAATTCTTTATTTTAGCTATGAGAGACTTTTCAGCTCCAAATGTCCATAGTATGTGTTCATCTTCATGTATTTCAGTGAGATCAGTGTTTAGAGTGACAGAATCTCCCTCCATCACTGACACTGAATCACCAAACACTCCTGAAGAACAGATTAGATCAGAGTTTAAAAAAAAAAAAAACTTTTGTTGGCCTGAAATCAGTTTTTGCAACTAAATTTTAAACAAAATATTATAATTATTCTTGAAGAACATCCCAAACAGAAACAGAGATGCAAAAGAAAAGGCAATGAGAGCGTACCCAGCTGACAGGGAACGCTCCAATAACTTTCACTAATGTTCTTCAAATATTCGAAGAAAATGATCAAATGAATATAAAACATACAGGCAAACAAGATTAAAAAAAAAGAAGAAGTATTATTTATTAAGAATGTTCCACCTTCCTCGGAATGTGGAATGCTATATCCATACCATTTTGAAAATATTAAGGGAAATTTTATTTCTGACTGTTCAAAACATCCAACTTAAACATCCAGAACGTTATTGAAAGTTATGGGAGTGTTCCTTATTGGCTGGGATTGATCCTTATGCAGTACATTAAGTAATCAACAGGTCACTTGGACAGTTTAGTTTTATGTATGAGTTTGTGTTCTTTCCCACTCACTTTTGGGGTTTTTGATTTAGAAATGTTGCTCTTTATGATTCCATACTCTGGAACAATGTGTCTCAACACTGTTTTTGGTTCTTAAAAATTATTTTAATTTGAAATCTCTCTGTAAGAAATGAATTGCTTACATTTTATATATTTTTTATTACTTGAATACATATACATACATTTAAACAAGGTAGCAAAGTGGCTTAGTGGGCAGCACTGTCACTGCAGGTCACCGGTTCGAGTCCCGACTGAGTTAAAGTTAGCAGGTTTTCAGTTCAGGAGTTCAGAGGTAAATTGCTGATATTAAAAACATTTTGGTGAAAATAGTTAGTGGAACATTTTAGGAATATTATTAATAACGTTTATATAACCTGAATTTGTTTGCTAGGCAGGTTTTTTGAAATAATAATTTTATCTTTATTAATTTTATCTCATTATCTGCTTTTATCTTCACATTTATTTTTATAATACAATTCAGAACATCTAAATTAAATTACAACTTTAATTCTGCTGGATATTTTCAGTAGTTCTATTTGAAACCTGACAATCAAGAGTTTTGAAGAACATCAAATGCAAATCCTATGTCTTATCAGAACAAAAGCAACAGTTTTATTACAGTGAAACGGAAAGACATTAAATTCTATGGATGACTTACCAGTCAGACTCCAGCAGCACAAATAAAACAAAACACACATGTAAAACATCCTGCAGTTGTTCAGAGTCTGATCTAATAAAACTGCAGTATTCATCAAAAACACACAAACTATCAATCTAGTGCGAGACTCCTCCCATGATGATTGACCCTCCTTTGATCTTAAAATGGTTTATAATTATTCAGTTGCTGTGAATGGAATAAAAGAAGAAGTTAAAACCATTTGCCATTTCATATTTCCAGTCTTAATAAGGTGTAATTTTTGCAGCTCATCTAGTGAGTCAAACTGAAACCTGCTGTGGGCGTTTTTCTTCAGAAAAAGGGTTTGATCTACTGGATCAATAAAGAGCATGAGCGTGACAGTGGGCTTTTGTTTTATGTGAATAATGAGCCTAACGTTCTCGTCGCCTCCACACAGAACAGCTAAATGTTACAAAGTACTGAATAAGTTAAAACTGATGTTAAAAAGTGACTCTTTTTTCAATGTTTTTGTGGACCAATCGATTAAAAAAAGCCTGAATTAATCATATTTTCGGCAGAATCGAGAGACCAGTTTGGGTGTCCTATCTGCACCTTCTGGAGTGGCTGAAGAGTTTGACTCTAGATTGACAGCCTCGGTTGCACTTGCTTTAGGTGAATGTTGATGCTTGCTGAGGCTGTTGCTGGATCCATTCTCCTTATATTACCAAACCAGCGCTTCTTGCTGAGAATGGAAAACATGCATTCATACCGGTCCGTTCCAGAACCTCTGTGTTGGGTGCTTTGTCCTCCCACTAGATACGTACTATACGCATTTCCTCTCGTGATTCACGTAGGTGGGCCATGCCTCGCTGCTGTAGAGGAGTGTGCTGAGCACGCACGCATGCTAGACGCTCAGTTTGGTCTTCTCGGTGAGACTGTGGTTGTTCCAGACCCTCTGGTTCAGTCTGGCCATAACTGCTGATGCTTTGGCAATCCGGTTGTTCGTGTCAGTATCAAAGAGTTGGAGATGGTGGACCCAAGGTATGTGCAATTCTCAACAACTTCAAGTTTGTACCTGTCGATGGCAATGGTGGGACTGTGTCCTGCTCCATTTCGTTCGTCCTTTTTAGACTGATGGTCAGTCCAAACTCCTTCCAGGCATGGGAGAGTCGACACATCACTCACGAAGAGCAATTCACAATTTTTTTGATCTTATAACAAATATAACTTCATAACATAATAGCTGTATGCTGTGGATCCAACCTTCTGATACTTTTCTGCTTTCACTATACTGTCATGTCCCAATGTCACACATTTTCAGTAAAAAAAAACCCAAGAAGAACCAATAGGAATACTGTTAATTTACCGGATAAATAAGCAGTATCAGTAATTGTAGTAATACCATTAAAGCCATAGAAACTCCCAGCTGTAGAAGAGCTTGTCCTGTTCTGCTGCTGCTGTTGTTCTGCTGGTGGCTGCAGACGCAGGTTTCATTTGTTATGAACAGTAATGTGCAGGACAGAAGGAAATCATTATGTGTCTGGCTTGTTTGATAAGATTAAAATATGGCATTTTATATTCTGTTTTGAGTTTGTTATTCAAACAAGCAATGATCAGTGTCTTATTTTGAGTATTGGTTCCTTAACTCTTCCTCTGAGTTCAGAAGAGTCTATTTTGTTATTAAAGAGATGATTTTCTGCTTTGGACACTAAGGAGTGATGAATTTCCATCACAGCTTATAGTGTGTGTGGAAGATTTTGTCCTATTTGTTTTATTTTTAACATGAAGCTCTGTTTTCCTGCTTTCTGGCACTGCTGTGATGCAGCTTGTGGATTAGTTCTTTCTTACGGTATATTGTGTCACTGTATCTTTTTGTTTAAAGGTTGGAAGCCATTGGGAGAGATTGACAATTTATTTTGTACTTTGTTCATCCCTGTTTTTGGTTAGTAAGGAAAGACTGTTTTATATTTATTGTCTTTTATCTGAATAGGTTTATTATCCCACCTAATAGTTACTGCTTTTCTGTTTGTTTTTTTGTCCAGGTCTCTCCTGAATACATTTATTACTTCCTTTTTGTGTGTGTATGTGAAATTCAATAAACTTTACTTTTGCCAACTCAAGGAATTGTATTATTTCTGGGGCTGAGGACTTTAATTTTACTTTATCTCTACTTTTTTTATTTGTTTTAAATAGTCATTTTTTACTTAATCCTAGACTGATAAAGGATCATAACTAAGTGTCAGGTTTTCTCTTTTCCCCGTGAATCCTCCGTCCCAGTGGAGCGGCTGGAAGTGGCACTGTAAAGTCTTTTCCCACATAATCTGCATTATTTCTCAGAGAAAGAGAGATGAACTTCTTCATGTTCGTCCCGCTGTGGTTTTTCCCGCTTGGTAAATCGCATTGGCTACTTGTTTCTGGCGAACGATAAAACGTATAGTGGCAAATGTGACTTTATAGCTCTAGCGTAGCACTTAGCACTGTTTTTTCTTAATTACTGTTGTTAATGTCGTAGTTAACGCTGAGAATTTGGGACGATGCTTATATGATCACTACTAAAATACGACTCCTGACAGACTACTAGGGGAGCGCGAGGTAAATAGTAACACAGACTTTTTAGATAGTTGCACAGGATTAAATGGGACGTGCTAAAGGGCTTTTCATCACACTGTTTGCACGCGTCTTCTGGCCATCTTTCGAGAAATTTCATCGAAGTTTGGATGAGAACCACAGGAAAAACTCTTTTGAAAGCATGTACATATTTTTTGTTATAGTAGTTGTTTTTCGATTTTCAAAGAATGTGTGAAAGTATGTTAGTCTTATATTGTTATGATTATCATCTTCTTGGCTAAAAGATGGTACCATTTTGAAAGACGTGAAAAACACATAGCGACTGCTAGGCAGTCCTGAGGTAAACGCGACACCGCGGGGTAAGTTTAACACTGTTACAACTAAGCCGCATTGAATAGGCTGCATCAATAATCAGATATTTTGCATTGTATTAACCTATTAAAACGTTTTTCATGTCATTACATTTTTCAAAGCATAACAAATGTAAAAAAAAAAGGAAAAATATATATTTAATTCATAAGTTATGCTTATGATCATCAAGACGCAACTTTTTTAAACAAATTCAAATACTTGAATGAACTTGCATTGGATAACATGGTGTTACAACTAACCCACTGTCTGTTAAAACGAGCCCCGCTCACGGGGTAAGTTGTCACATTTTACTCCTGGCGCTTTTGCCGATACTGCACAGAAACTGTAGGTCCGACGAATATGAAAACAGTGCTCATTTGTAGGAGAGTCTTGTATGTTGTTTGTATAAAAATATGGTTTGTCTAGCCCTATTACTTTGTTCATTATTTGGCTAAAACCAAAAAGTGTTTCGTTGTGCCCTGTGCTCCCCTACATGATTTCTATTGATTGTTTTACTCAAGAACGGTATAGTTTTTATTTTTTTTATTTTAGATTTCTGAACCTGACCCAATCTGTTTAGTTTTCCTTATCAAATATGGTTTTAAAAATACTTAATTTCTCTACTTGCAGTTCCCTTACTGAAGTGCTGATGTGGACAATGTTCATCACATGATGTGTTCAGTGTTGAAATCAAACCCTTGAGACTTTATTTCTCAAATGTATGATGTAAATCATAATTGAGCATAAACGTTTTTTGACAAAGAAAGTATATAAAAATGTGTTATGAACTTGTTTCTTCAGGTGCATCTGGTTTTGGTAGATATGACGTCTCAGTGGCAGTGTTTGTGATGGAAGGAGATTCAGTCACTCTAAACACTGATGCTCAAACAAACAAACACCAAAAGATCAAATGGTATTTTAATAACACTCTCATCGCTCAGATCAGTGGAGATCTCAGATTCATCTGTACAGATGTTCAGTGTAAAGAAGGACCTGAGAGATTCAGAGACAGACTGAAGCTGGATCATCAGACTGGATCTCTGACCATCATGAACACCACAAACACAGACTCTGGAGAATATCTACTACATATCATCATCAGCAGCAGAAGCAGCAGCTACAAGATGTTTAATGTTACTGTCCATGGTAAGTCATTTAATAAATGTTTAAACACTAAGGTTTAATCACAATGTCTTTACACTGAAAGTCCCTTCTGGAATAATAATGTCGTTCTTTGATTTCAGTTTATATTCAGGGACTTACTGTCTTTCTTTCCTGTTTCCTTTGTTCTCCTTTGATTCTACCAGATTATTGATACAGGCTTTCATTGTCGTCTTTAGTTCCTTTTCTTCTTGTGTATGTGTATATACAAAATTACATATATAATGTTAGTCTAATAAACTATTCAAAATCAAACCTTCTTGGAAAATGTTTTTAGGTAAAAACTAAAAGTTGTGGGATGTTTAGCAATGGTGATGAGGTCGAGGGACGGTGGTGTAGTTCGTTTATGGTCTACCTTTAGATGTTTATTTCTGGTGACTGCGTTTAGGCAGCAAAATTCATAAAAGTTATGTTCGTGAAAATTGTCTTGATGGATAAAACATGCAAGTGCCATTAACGTTTGTTGATTCCAGAACTTGTTTTCTGCAACACCCTTTTTTATAATCACAGAACAAACCGCAGATGTTTGTGTTTCAGATGTTCCTGGTGTAGAGATGGATAAAACAAAGACCAAGTCAGTGAAGGAGGGAGAATCTGTTACTTTAGATCCTGGTGTAACAAAAAACCCAAATTATGAGATGAAGTGGTCTTTTAATGAGATTCTCATCACTGAAATCACTGGAGATCAGAGTAAGATCTGTACAGATGATCAGTGTGATGAGAGATTCAGAGACAGACTGAAGCTGGATCATCAGACTGGATCTCTGACCATCATGAACACCAGAATCACAGATGAAGGAGATTATAAACTACAGATCAACAGCAATAGCAGCAGTATTAACAGAATTGCAGCTGTTTTAACTGTTATTGGTGAGAATAATTTATTAATTGTATTTGAAAACTGGAGAGAAAATGCAGTTCAGTATTTATTGTGGCCTGTTTGACAAAAGAAAAAAAGAGCTTTGCCTCAATGTTAAAATATTTAATACGACTATGATCTTCACATACATTTCAAATATGTATTTCAGCATCACAACAAACATATTCTGTTCACAAGTCAGAAAATGCATGAAAATTACAAGTTTTTTCCCAGTAAATGCTGCAGTTTCCAGTTGATCTGAGTGTGTTGTGATGCTGCTTTACCTGCTGTTCCTCATAAACTCACCAGATTTACCAGATAAATCAATATCATAAAACTGATGATCAAAGTAGAAAGCTGTAAATATCAATCAGTCGATCTCTAGTAATAATGTCTGTGTCTGTTCAGCTGTTTCAGATTCAGGTCTGTCTTCAGCTGCTGTAGCAGGAATATGTATTCTTGTTTTCCTTCTGCTTGTGGCGATGACTGCTGTTGCTGTGTGCTATCGCAAGGGACTAAGAAGTGAGTATTACAAAATACTACTGAATTAACAAAATTCTGAGATTTATTTTATGAAACATGACTTTAATAGATGTGAGAATTTTATTCTGATTAACAAAAGTAACGTGTTTAATTGAGTTTGTTGTTGTTCAAACAGACATCAGGAGACAGTGCCATCAAGATCAGGTGAGATCAAAAAACTGAATTCTTCACAGAAACCTCTATGATAACAGATTTTAAGACAGCGAAGCTTTTATTTACAATGGACACAGTTATTAATTTATTTGTAAATAATTATTATTATTATTAGGAAATGTATAATGTGATGCAATGTGTATAATATGAAAAACAAAGTAAAACGATTACTAAAACAAATTTCTCAAAACTTTGAACAGACCAAATCGAGAAATATTATCTGTGTAAATGTCAGTGTGAAAATAACTGGAGAGAAATAACTGATTATAATATCAATGCGTTTATTGAATGCAATATAAGTCGCTTTGGATAAAAGCGTCTGATAAATGCAAATGTACTTTCAGATAACATCTGACTCTTCTGTCACAATCAAGCAATTGCTTCAAAACAGTTTTATTTGTGCTCAAAATCCAATAATGCTGTCAGATCTTCCACACAACCTGTCAAAATAAAGTAAAATATCATTCATTAGACAATTTTTACATCAAAAATTGGATAAAACAGCATCCAATCCATGCAGTTACAGAAAAAAGTATATGCTAGCAAATTAAAGAAATGTGTGCAATTATGTAAAGAAGTATAACAATTACTACTGTAGTAAAGGGAGTAAATTAAGTGTAGTGTTGTGGTGAATATTTCCGTTCAGATCTCAATATCATGAGATTTTGCACAAAGATGGAGCCGAACTATTTAATGTTTTACAGAAATTGATTTATTCAATTAATTGGATTGGAGAATGGCGTTTAGTGTTTTAGCAATTCAGAAAAGCTGTAATACTTGCCAATATGACCATTAACCATTTTAGATGTAAATGTTTTGTTTTTTGCAGGAGAATGAAGTAGAACATCAGTTTCCTGATCAGAAAAATACTTAATTGATGACTGATAATAATGATTGCATTAGGTAAACCTTCAAACATTCACATTGTCTATTATTACCGTTCATCATGATGTTTTCTCCTTCAGTTCTGATCATAAAACATGTTCAGCTGTGATTCATTTGTCCAATGCAATTATTGTTGTTCTGTGTGTGTTTGTAGAACAGAGTCACTGCCAACAAAGAAAACAAACAGCCAATAGAAGAATTCCCCTCCACTGCCAGTGTGAGAGTGTGTATATGAGTGTATCAATGTGTGTGTGTGTGTGTGTGTGTGTGTGTGCAGATCTTCCTTCAGTTTGTCACCTTTTTTAGTTTTTTCTTGGTTCTTTCTTTTGGAAAAGCTGTTCTCCCCACACCCCAACCCTTCAAAAACTGCAATTATTATTGAATACAAATGACATTACCTAAAATGTGTAGCGTAAGAAATTACATTAATATTTTTGTAAATCTCAACAGTTTACAATTACATTTGATCTAACTTATCCTATTGATTTGAATGGAATAACATGTTATGTATATAAAATTGCAGAGAACTGATATCCCACTCTTTATTTGCAACAATGTGAAGTGCATTAAATAACATCAGGCATTCTTAAAATGGGGAAACTGTAGGAACGCAATTGATGAAAAGCCACTAAGTAACTAAATCTTAAATTTAAGTTTTAAAATATTTTACGTTTATGCATTAACCAATGGCTGTTCTTGCGTGTGCAGTTTCTTAATAGCATTAAGCCAAAACATCTCAAAATTGACAAAACAATTATTATTTTCATGGACTGATCAATTTTGCGTTTTTTGCTGCCATGACATGTTTTTTTATTTATTTGCAGTCATTAATTGCCCACACTTGAGACTGTGATGCAGAGACCAAACCATATAAGAGAGCAGAGGAAACGGGTTTGGGAAGAGGTTCACATCTCCCTGTTTTGAGAGAGACTAAATTCTGTTAAATGTCAGAACTTGTGCGTTGTTCTGCTGCGAGTTATTACATAAATGTTTCCCGGTGTTAAATACCACAGTGTTGAGAGTTTCTTTTTTTTATATCAAAATGATGCCAAAAATGCTGTTTTCTATCAGTACTGAGATTTATCTAGTGAGTAAATGATTTGTTACAGTATAAAAATGCACTGTATTTTGTTCAATGGTTGAGAGAGGGTGCCAATTTTTTTTGTACTTTGTTCATGCCTGTTTTTAGTTAGTAAGAGAGTGGAGGACAGCTTGTTTTTCATTTAATGTAATGTTCAAAACTATGTATTGTAAGCACTCTTATTTACTTTTGTATCCTTCAGGACAAATCGCTTTCTGTACTCCTCAAATTGTAAGTCGCTTAAAATAAAAAAACGTCTGCAAAATGGATAAATGTATTTATTTTATTTGAATAAATGTATTTATTTTATTTTATTTGAATAGGTTTATTATCCAACCTATTAGTTACTGCTGTTCTGTTTGTTGTTTTGCCCAGGTCTCTCCTGAAGACATTTATTGCTTCCTTGTTTGTCTGTGTATGTGAAATTCAATAAACCTTACTTTTGCCAACTCTAAGACTTTCTGGTTATTTCTGGGGCTGAGGACTGAAGAGATTCCTCTGCCTTTTAAAATGATGTCATTTTCAGCTTAATCCAAGACTGGGAGAGGATCATAACTTTCCAAATGAAAGCTACAAATATAATATTTTTAGATACTGATAAGCTATGTACAAATATAGAGCTGTGTGTCATCTGCATAGCAATGAAAGTTAAAGCCATGATGATGAATACTGTGACCTAATGGAAGCATGTAGCTGATGATATTTATATATTCTATTATAAGTGAAGGAATGATTTGCAGAGCTCAGCTGAGTTACTCGTGTCAGGAGGGTTAGTAGGTTTACTATGGAAAACAGTAATTTGGGTCAAGAGGAAGTGTAATTAGTAAGGGTAGAGTAGTAGCTAGAGCAGGGGTGGGCAAACTACGGCCCGCGGGCCATATCCGGCCCGCCGAACTTCCCGAACCTGTATTAAAACTCCTTCATTTTACATTTCCCTGTAATGTCACTCTGTCGCGGCTGCAAGCGGCAGTGGCGCTGAAGCTGGGCTGGAGAGTAGGCGTGTGTCGCAAACCCCTCTACACCCCCCTTTATGACGTTAATTCCGTGCCAAAAAGGAACGAGCGCAAATTACATCCACGAGCGGAAAACAGAGCTACACGCATAAATACGGGTACCCCGCGAGCTCATTTTAATCACTCGCGCGTGCGACATCTAATCTGCGCGCACGCGAACATTCGCCCGCTCTCGACTGCTGTTTTTGCTCCCGCCAGCATTTTTATTGTTGTCAGTCGTGGGGCGGGGCTTGCTCTTGTAATAGTAACATCAAACGTCATTGGTTAGTTCCCTTTTTTCCAGAGGTCAGTTGTGATTGGACGCCTGTGATTGTCAATCTAGAGCTGAGGCAAATAAATGATTCAGTCACATTGCATATTATGGTTTTTCTGTCGATTAAATTGTATTAATATTGTTTTGTTGTAATTCCACGTGTCCCAGTCGAGTGATTTAAGACCAAACTATACTTTATACAGGTTTTCTAGGATTTATTATAAGTAAATGCACAGGTTCGACCTTCTGAAAAGAAGTTGTATGCTGTCAACGTTATGTTGTTATTTGCTGCATTCAAGAACATGACCTGCAAATACAAGGGGAAAAATAGGGAAATATAGGTAGAGGAAATATAATGTACATTAGAATAAAATGTACATGACACTTAGATGTCACGCGCATGAGTGATTAAAATGAGCTCGCGGGTACCTGTATTTACGTGTGTAGCTCAGTTTTCCGCTCACTTTTGCGCTCGTAAATTAAAGTCATGGATTTGGATTTTTGGACATGGATCTCTCCAAATCAACAATCGCGAACCGCGCTCACCCCGGCCCCTCTGTCAATTTTAAGAAACCAATGTGGCCCGTGAGACAAAGAGTTTGCCCACCCCTGAGCTAGAGCATCCATTATTTAAGGCAGATTTGTATTGTCCCCATAAGCAGAAAAATGAACACTTAATCAAATTTCCTGTAGAGGCTGTTGAAGGTGACCGCTATCGGCTTTCAAGATGCAAAGTGCAGGAGGAGTAAACCTGGAGAGATACAAGTCTAATTTTAAGGGGGTCATGCATCAAGGGCATTGGAAATTGAGTTACTATATTTGGCTAAATATTTCTCATTAGAATTAACATATTCAGTAATGCCAGAAGGGTGAGTTTGAACAGATGTGGAGAACAATTATGTATTCACAGAGTTGATTTTAGTTGAGGACGAGGAACAGCAATTCAGTTTAGTTCAATGAAAAGATGATCAGAAAGACCAAATCAAGAATCAAGCACAGAAACATTATGTAAACTAGCAGTATAAATCAAATCAAGTGTGTATCGACATCCTGTACGGAAACATTTGAAGTCCAATATAAGTTTGTGGGATTCTGCATAATCAATATCAACATGAATATTAAAATCACCAACTTATAAACAGGTTCAATTCTATGGAAAACACTAAGTTGCAAAGAGTTAATAAACAGTTTAAACAGCATTAAAAACCTGCTTAAACTATCCTTTTTTTGCCTTACTGAAGGTATTATTGATGACTATTGAGTCGACAAACCACCCACACCAGTTCACTGACTGCCTGATGCTGCAAACCTCAATCAACAGTTTCAATCACTCTGACTGACAGCAGCTTCTCGCCTTTTCTTGTGTTGATGGTTTACACAATGCTGAATCAGCTCACCTGTGTTCATTCAGCAGATGTAGGTGTTTTTATCCTGATATTCCACCTCCAGAGGTAGAGAGAGACTGATGCTGAGATCAGACACACTGATGCTGGACAATAAACTGTTTCCTTTGTACCAGGAGAGAGTCACATGACCCACATTCACCACTGATGATGAACACAACAATGAACATGATGATGATGAAGATGAAGAATATTGTGAAGAGTTACTGATGATGACAGGAACAGGCAGACGAGCTGGACAAGACAGAAATTGCTATGGTTCAGAAAGTGTTTACTGAAGTGTCAGTAGATCAGCGAGCATCTCTCCTCGTCTTATTTTCTCTCTATACATTAATAAGAGGTGTTTTATCATTTGTAAAGTAATCTTTAAAGCTAAAAACAGAAAACAAACATTAAACTCACCATAGACAGTGAGACTGAAACTCTTTTTAAAACTGTTCTCACATATCTAGTTGATCATCTCAAGCATGTTCAGAGGTGAGAAACAATGAATAAGGAGAAATATTGATGAATCTACAAAATGGATAAATAAGCAGCAACAAATAACAGTTATGTATTTTCATGAGAAACTCTCAGGTCTCCTTTCCCCCCCTCTTTAGATGAACACGTTTTATCATCTCAAACTATAAGATGATCAAACATTTCAATATATAAATAATTAAATACGAAAAAAAAACTATTCAAAGTTCATTACAAATGAAGCTCAATCAGCAGCATTTTTGGTGCATGTTGTTGATAACCACAAAAAATAGTTTTGTCTTTCCTCTTGCCAAAGAAGAATAGAGTTTACTGCTTGTATTGGAAGTCAATGGGATCATTATGTGAGCATTAACATCTTCTGCAAGTACTGTGATTCAGCTTTAAAATCCTTTTAAAAAATGAAATTATTGACTTCCATTGTAAGCACTTGTTCTGACCTTGATTATTATATTATTATGTTTCAACAAATATTCTCTTCTCAAATATTTCTATTCTCAAATATTAAAATAGACAGAAACAGTGTATACTTTGTTGATAATCTCCAGCATGTTCAGTTGTGATGTTTGTGATGATCAGAGATCCAGTTTGATGATCCAGCTTCAGTCTTGAAGTTCCATCAGGACCATTTGATGTGGAAAAGATTCCAGAATCTCTACTGATTTAAGCTATAATGACCTTTTAGCGCCGCATGTAGTTGTTGCTCTAAACAAGTGATGCATGACTTCCCCCATCCCAAAGGAAAAAGCGGATCAGAATGTGCTGGAAGGGGCAGCATTAGTGTGCAATAGTCAGTTCAGTTCTTAGGTCACAATGGTGAACTAGATGTGTCTCATCCCACAGAATCTGCAGATTAATCTCTTCATTTTTTTCAGAGAAAGGGAGATGAAATTCTTCATGTTCGTCATGCTGTGGGTTTTGCAACTTGGTGAGTCGTGTTGGCTATTTTCTTCTGGATAACGATAAAACGAATAGAGGCGAATGTGATTTATATTAAAGCCCTAACATAGCACTTAACACTCTACAGACATTAGTGTTTTTATTTCTTAATTACGGTTGCTAATGGTTGTCATTGACGCTGAGAATTTGAGACGTTTCTTTGATCACTATTACAAAAATGCGACTGCTGGCAGACTAGCTATAACATGATTTCTATACTTTGTTGTAATCAAGAACGATATATTTTATGTAATTGTATTTTATGTAATAGTATTATATTTTAATAGTATATGGTTTTAAAAATACTTTTTGTTCCTCTACTTATTCCTCTACCTCTCTAGCTTATTGCCCTTAGTCAATGCCCATCACATGCTGTGTTCAGTGTTGAAATCGAATGTATGATGCAAATCATACCGAGCATAATTGTATTCTTTTTTTCTTTTTTTACTTCATGTACTCTGGGGCCCATTGTTCGTACATCGCTAACTCACTTAGCTGGATTAGATTGTTGGAGATTTCACATTTGTTTTTTGTTTTATTGCAGGTACATTATAATTGATCATAGAGATTATGAAATCATGACCATGCCAGTAAATATGACGCGATTGTCCACAGGCTTTGGCACCAATGTGATTGGTGCCATAGACTGCACACACATTGCCATTAAGGCACCCACAGACCCCAATGAAGGGGATTTCGTAAACTGAAAGGTTGTTCACAGTATAAAAGTACAGCAATACCTCGGTTTACGAGTTGAATTCGTTCCTCGTACACCAAAACAATTATCCCATAAGAATGCACTAAAAGTCAATTAATTCGTTCCACACGACTGTAAATGCCCATTTTAAATATTTTTTTGGTTTTACCCTATTAATTACTGTTAAAATTTTAACCATTAAGATATCAAATAAATACTAATTAATAATTGACAAACTCTAAAAATACTTGAAAATTTACTGTATTGCAATTCAGTTTTGAGCAGCGTGCGTGGAGGAGACGAGTGGAGGGAAGAGGGGGAGCGGGGAAAGCAAGGGAAAACACAAAACCCAGATTCAAGTGCAAATGAGTGAATTTATTATAATAGTGCAGAAAACAAACAAAGTTATAATCCAGAGTGAAGGTCGTGGAACATGGGAGATGGGGAGCCGCGAACGAACACATGGGAGTCCCATGCTCTGTTCATAACGTCACTGACCCGCGACTCGCATTCACACGCGTTTTTCTCTCATTGGTTGTACACATCTTCACGTGAGTGACGTCAAGGTATTTCCCCTATCACTTTTTACGCAGCTCGAGTTCCCATGAAAGGAAACCCCTTTTAAGACAATCCACGAACGCGCAATGATCTCAGATAACTCAATCCAGCCGAATCATCCAGATCATAGGTAGCGCGATTATCTCATCTCGGATATGTCATCTGATCTTGGATGTAGTAAGCAAGGTACGAAGAATGGACCCCTAGAATGATATAATTGGTGTTAGACTGGCTCACACAAAACAAACACATTGCATAACACAAATATATTAAAATGTATATTGAACTTGTTTCTCAGGTGTTTCTGATGTTGGTACAGATGAAGTGTCAGTGTCACTAACGAAGGAAGATTCAGTGACTCTAAACACTGGTGTTCAAACAAACCAACATGAAAAGATCAAATGGTTTTTCAGTAACACTCGCATCTCTCAGATCAATGGAGATCTCAGTTTTATCTGTACAGATGTTCAGTGTAATGAAGGAACTGAGAGATTCAGAGAGAGACTTAAACTGGATCATCAGACTGGATCTCTGACCATCATGAACATCAGAAACACAGATTCTGGGGATTATCAACTTCAGATCATCAGCAGCAGAAGCAGCAGCAACAAGATCTTTACTGTTACTGTCCACGGTGAGTCATTTGATAAATGTTTAAAGACTAAGGTCACAATGTCTTTATTATTCCAGAAGGGAATTTTAGTGTAATGTTTGGTTTTGACAATAGATCATTGTTTATTTGACAATAAATAAATGTTATGTTCAGGGAATTTTCCTTTTTCCTGTCTTTTCGGTTTCTTTTGTTCTACCAGATTATTGATATAGGCATTCATTGTCTGCTTTAGTTCCTTTTCTTCTTGTGTGTGTATATACAAAATTATATATACACATATATAATGTTAGTCTAATAAAATATTCATTCTCAAACCTTGGAAAATGTTTTTAGGTAAAAACTAAAAGAGTTGTGGGATGTTTAGCAATGGTGATGATGAGGTCGTGGGGCGGTGGTGTAGTTTGTTTATGGTCTACCTTTAGATGTTTATTTCTGGCGACTGCGTTTAGGCTGCAAAATTCATAAAAGTTTAAAATTATCTTTATGGACAAAACATGCAAGTGCCATTAACGTTTGTTTATCACAGAGCTTGTTTTTTGCGATAATCCAAAAGCCTATGGAAAAATCCTATTGGATTTTGTCAAGGAAACTAGAGTGTTTGAACTGCTGATTGACCTTCAAAATGACATCATACTTGCCCCACTTTATGTCACGGTTCACAGGTTCATTGATTCCTTCTCTGTGTCGTGCGGTAATGTTGGAGGCGTGGTTTCTGATTACTTTCTCATCTCCCGCTGCAGCTGTAACTCATCATCTCTGACTATTTATGCACCGTCCTCACACAGGCTGTTGTCAGATCGTTACAGGCTTTCCCTCCGGTTGGATTATCCTGCGCTGCTCTCTTCCTTCCTGGATTGTCTGCTCGGAACGGCGCCTTCTGCTTCAGCCCACTGCGTCCCTGCGTCACGGCCGCCCGCTGTCTGTTCCTGTTTCACTTCACTCGCGCAGGAGCGCGGATCGTCGGGACGCTTCTCTGATCACTCACCTTTTGTTAATAAATTTTCCTGTTCACTTGCATTTGGATCCTGTTATCATTTTCCTACAGCACCATGATAGAACGATCTGACCAGAAAAGATGGATCCAGCGAGTTATCACGAACTTCAGAACATTTTGTCTACCAATGATCAGCGTATGGAGAGACAGGAGGAACAGGCAGTGAATACAGCTCGGGCCGTTCAAACCCTTGTGAAGCAGGTGTCCGAGCTCACTACCCGTATCCAACAACTGGCATTGCCCACTGCGCCAACACCACCGACCGTTCCCCCCACCCCTGCAGCGATCACCGGCAACCACGAGCCTCGCATCCCAACACCTGAAAGGTATTCGGGTGAACCCGATTTATGCAGGTCGTTCCTAACGAGGTGTTCTGTGTTTTTCTCCCTTCAGCCGATAACATTTGCTACCGAGGAATCGCGGGTCGCACTGGTCCTCACACTACTATCAGGACGCGCGGCTCGCTGGGGAACGGCGGTGTGGGCCAACCATCATCCATGTTGTTCCTCATTCCAGGCACTATCACAGGAAATGACTCAGGTCTTTGATCGTGCCGTAGCGGGTCGCGAGGCAGCTCGCAGACTTGCCAGCCTTCGACAGCACAACCGGTCAGTCTCGGACTATATGATTGAATTTCGTACTTTGGCCGCTGGGTGTAGCTGGAATGAGGAAGCGCAGTGGGACATGTTCCTGCATGGGCTGGCTGACCGTGTTCACAGAGAGATTTACACCCTTGAACTTCCCCGGGACCTGAATGGACTTATGGACTTAGCCCTGCGGGTAGATGCTAGACTACAGATGCACGAGGAACGTGCACGTCCTAGCCTACCGCAGGAGTTCCAGGAATTCACCCAGCAGAACACGGTCAGTCCCCGGACCGATCACGAGCCCATGCAGGTGGGTAGAGCTCGGCTTTCCCGAGAGGAGAGGAATCATCGTCGCACGAGGGGGCTCTGTCTCTACTGCGGGGGTGCGGGGCACCTCATCAACAACTGCCCCGTAAAAGACCCCGCCCGGCGGTAGAACAGAGGTTACTGTCGGGCAGACTTGGATTCGGTAAATCCTCATCATCTACCCTCCTCTCGGGAAGACTGCAGTGGGCCAAGGGGAAACACGACTGCCAAGCCCTGGTGGACTCAGGGGCGGAAGGTAACTTTTTGGACTACTCTTTAGCAGTTTCACTCCAGATTCCTATCATTCCCCTTCACCATCCCATCACGGCTCACGCCCTTATCGGACAACAACTACCCGCTATCACTCATTCCACGGACACCCTGACCTTGGTGGTCTCTGGCAATCACACCGAAAGGATTAACTTTTTACTCACTGACTCCCCCCTTGTCCCCATGGTCCTCGGTCACCCTTGGTTGGTCAAACACAACCCCAGGGTCGACTGGGGATCCAATTCGGTCTCAGCTTGGAGTAATCAGTGCTATGCCTCTTGTCTCGTGTCTGCTTGTACGTCTCTGTCTAGTTCTGTGTTACAGGAGGAGTCGGTGAACCTGTCTAACGTGCCACAGGAGTACCTCGACCTGAAGGAAGTGTTCAGTAAGTCCCGGGCTGCTTCTCTACCTCCTCACCGTCCCTATGACTGTGCTATAGAGTTACAGCCAGGTATGTCTCCGCCTAAGGGCAAATTATACTCGCTTTCTGCTCCAGAAAGGGAGGCCATGGAGAAATATATTTCTGATTCGCTAGCTTCTGGGTTCATCCGCCCTTCCTCTTCTCCAGCGGGGGCGGGGTTCTTCTTTGTGGGCAAGAAGGATGGCTCGCTGCGACCTTGCATTGATTACCGAGGTCTGAACAACATCACGGTAAAGAATACCTATCCTTTGCCGTTGATGTCTTCAGCCTTCGAGAGGTTGCAGGGAGCATCCGTGTTCTCAAAGTTGGACTTGCGTAATGCTTATCATTTGGTCCGCATCAGGAAGGGGGATGAATGGAAGACTGCGTTTAATACTCCCAGGGGACATTTCGAGTATCTGGTCATGCCGTTTGGGCTGTCTAACTCCCCTGCGGTGTTCCAAGCACTCGTCAATGACGTGCTGAGAGACATGGTAGATCAGTTCATTTATGTCTACCTGGACGACATACTGATTTTTTCATCTTCTCTCCAGGAACACATTCAGCACGTCAGGCGAGTGCTCCAGAGGTTGCTGGCGAATGGGCTTTTTGTCAAGGCGGAGAAATGCGCATTTCATGCACAGTCTGTTCCGTTCCTTGGGTATATCGTCTCATCCGAGGGAATGTGCATGGATCCCGACAAGATCAAGGCTGTGGTGGATTGGCCAAACCCAGATTCCCGTAAGGCCCTGCAGAGGTTCCTGGGTTTCGCCTGGGTTTCGCCGTTTTATTCGTGGGTTCAGCCAACTAGCCACTCCTCTGACTGCGCTGACCTCTACCCGAACTGCGTTCCGGTGGTCGGACGCGGCCAACGCCGCGTTCACTAACCTCAAGAGCCGCTTTGTTTCGGCTCCAATTCTCGTGGCCCCTGATCCATCACGTCAGTTCGTGGTGGAGGTCGACGCGTCGGAGGTGGGGGTAGGAGCGGTTCTTTCCCAGCGCGCTCTCTCGGATGACAAGACGCACCCCTGCGCGTTTTATTCCCATCGATTGTCACCAGCCGAACATAACTACGACATTGGTAACAGAGAGTTGTTGGCAGTTAAGCTTGCGTTGGAAGAGTGGCGTCATTGGCTAGAGGGGTCGGGAGTACCTTTTATCGTTTGGACTGATCACAAGAATCTGGAATACATAAAGACGGCTAAGAGACTCAACTCTAGGCAGGCTCGGTGGGCTCTTTTTTTCGGACGTTTTGATTTTTCTATCTCGTACCGCCCAGGCTCTAAGAACATCAAGCCTGATTCCTTATCTCATATTTTTGACCACTCCGAACGCCCGTCCACTCCCGAGTGTATTTTTCCAGAGAGTCTCATTGTCTCCACACTCACATGGGAGATCGAATCGAGGGTTAGATCAGCCCTAGAAGGGGTAACGCCTCCGCCCGGTTGCCCACCGAGTCGATTATTCGTGCCAGAGGGTCTACGTTCAGACGTGGTTCGATGGGGTCATTGTTCCAACGTGGCTTGCCATCCAGGGGGTAATAGGACCAGCTTTTTGGTCAGACAACGATTCTGGTGGCCTGGTATGACTCGAGACATTCGGGAGTTTGTTTTGGCTTGTTCAGTTTGTGCCATGGATAAGACTTCCAATCGCTCTCCAGATGGGTTGCTCCAACCGCTGTCTGTCCCTTCGAGACCCTGGTCCCATATCGCGCTAGATTTTGTTACCGCCCTCCCACCCTCCCAGGGGAAGACAGTCGTTTTAACTGTCGTGGACCGGTTCTCGAAGGCGGCTCATTTCATCCCTTTACCTAAATTACCCTCTGCTAAGGAGACAGCGGTGGCTGTTGTAGATCACGTCTTTCGCATACATGGTCTCCCGATAGACGTGGTTTCCGACAGGGGTCCCCAATTTATATCCAAATTTTGGAGGGAGTTTTGTAAATTACTGGGAGCAACTGTAAGTCTGTCTTCGGGTTTCCATCCCCAAAGCAATGGCCAGACAGAACGAGCCAACCAAGATCTTGAGAGAATGTTACGATGTCTGGTTTCCAGGAATCCTTCCTCCTGGACTCAACAGCTCTCTTGGGTTGAGTACGCTCATAACTCGTTACCAGTGTCGGCCACGGGCCTCTCGCCTTTTGAATGTAGCATAGGTTACCAGCCACCTATTTTTCCCAGTCTGGAATCCGAAGTCGCGGTCCCCTCTGCCCACGCCTTTGTCCAGAGGTGTCGTCGCACTTGGACCAGAGCCCGTGAGACTTTGCTCCAAGTGGGAGCTCGCACCAAGGCCCAAGCCGATCGCCACCAGTCTAAGCCGCCCGTATACGTCGTTGGTCAAAAGGTGTGGCTTTCATCCAAGAACATTCCTCTCCGTTCCGTTTGTAACAAGCTTGCCCCCAAATTTATTGGCCCATTTCCCATCACCAAGATCATTAGTCCGGTGACGGTCCGCCTCAAACTGCCTCCCGCGTACGGGAGGATCCATCCTTCGTTCCATGTTTCCAAAATAAAGCCTGTTTTTCGTTCTCGCATTAATCCGCCAGCTCCGGTGAATTCAATCGACAGGTAAGTTCTCCTGGGAGCGCCAGGAGGCGCTCCTAGGAAGGGGGGGTACTGTCACGGTTCACAGGTTCATTGATTCCTTCTCTGTGTCGTGCGGTAATGTTGGAGGCGTGGTTTCTGATTACTTTCTCATCTCCCGCTGCAGCTGTAACTCATCATCTCTGACTATTTATGCACCGTCCTCACACAGGCTGTTGTCAGATCGTTACAGGCTTTCCCTCCGGTTGGATTATCCTGCGCTGCTCTCTTCCTTCCTGGATTGTCTGCTTGGAACCGGCGCCTTCTGCTTCAGCCCACTGCGTCCCTGCGTCACGCCCGCCCGCTGTCTGTTCCTGTTTCACTTCACTCGCGCCGGAGCGCGGATCGTCGGGACGCTTCTCTGATCACTCAGCTTTTGTTAATAAATTTTCCTGTTCACTTGCATTTGGATCCTGTTATCATTTTCCTACAGCACCGTGATACTTTATTTCCTTGCCTGCATCACCATTTTTTTTTAAATCACAGAAAGAAAAAAAACAACAAAAAACAGCAGATGTTTATTTTGTTTCAGATCTTCCTGGTGTAGAGAAAACAAAGACCAAGTCAGTGAAAGAGGGAGAATCTTTCACCTTTGATCCTGATCCTGGTGTAACAAAAAACACAAATGATGAGATTAAGTGGTATTTTAATGATATTCTTATCACTGAAATCACTGGAGATCAGAGTAAGATCTGTACAGATGATCAGTGTGATGAGAGATTCAGAGACAGACTGAAGCTGGATCATCAGACTGGATCTCTGACCATCATGAACACCAGAATCACAGACTCCGGAGAATATCAACTACAGATGGTCACCAACAGCTTCAGCATCCACCGGCAGCAGAGCATCAGCATTATCAGTGGAAAGAGTTCTAGTGGGACTGTCACAAGTAAGTCTAATTTAAATTAACATTTAGTCAATTGCTTATTAAGCAGGTAATTCAACATACTCTCACCTAAATGATTATTAGGAACAGCACACTAATACTGTGTTTGACCCCCTTTCGCCTTCAGAACTGTCTTAATTCAACAAGATGCTGAAAGCATTCTTTAGAAATGTTGGCCCATATTGATAGGAGCATCTTGCAGTTGATGGAGATTTGTGTGATGCACATCCAGGGCACGAAGCTCCCGTTCCACCACATCCCAAAGATGCTCTATTGGGTTGAGATCTGGACATGGTCAGAAACAATGCTCGCGCAGGTCGTGGCATTTAAATGATGCAAAATTGGCACTAAGGGGCCTAAAGTATGTCAAGAAAACATCCCCCACACCATTACACCACCACTACCAGCCTGCACAGTGGTAACAAGGCATGATGGATCCATGTTCTCGTTCTGTTTACATCAAATTCTGACTCGACCATCTGAATGTCTCAACAGAAATCGAGAGCATTTTTCTCATTTTTCCAGTCTTCAGCTGTCCAATTTTGGTGAGCTCGTGCAAATTGTAGCCTCTTTTTCCTATTTGTAGTGGAGATGAGTGGTACCCGGTGGGGTCTTCTGCTGTTTTAGCCCATCCGCCACAAGGTTGTGCATGTTGTGGCTTCACAAATGCTTTGCTGCAAACCTCAGTTGTAACGAGTGATTATTTCAGTCAAAGTTGCTCTTCTATCAGCTTGAATCAGTCGGCCCATGACCTCTGACCTCTAGCATCAACAAGGCATTTTCTCCCATAGGACTGCCGCATACTGGATGTTTTTCCCTTTTCACACCATTCTTTGTAAACCCTAGAAATGGTTGTGTTCCTAATAATCCTTTAGGGGAGTGTATTTATTTTCATTGTGGCCTGTCTGAAATCTACCAATGCATAATATCTGTTAGTTTTTCCATAAGCACTGTTTTTAGGTGATAAAAACAACAGATGGCACCATTTATCAGTTTACTCAATATCATACAGCTGATGAAGATGTCTGCCTTAAATTAATTGTCGATCTCTAGTAATAATTTTGTTTTTCATTACAGATGGGTCTGTGTATTTACTTGCTATAGCAGGAGCTTGTGTTGGTGTTATGCTTTTGGTTGCATGAGTAACTGGTGAGTATTTATGGATCAGACACTGAATAATTTTTTTTGCATAACTTTAGTACAGAAAATGTGATTAGTTTTATCAGTTTCATTAGACTGTAGCATCTTTCTGTCTCTTTGCTACTGGAATATCAATCTTGTTAATTTCTTTCAACTTCTGTGAATCTGTTTTCTTTAGGAGAATGGTGCAGAAAACTTGCCTGTATAAAGTGTGTACCTCACTATATAACCAAGCAATTGCACATAGGAACATATAGTATAATTTGCAGTAGACTCAAAATAAGAATCATTTTCAGTCTCGTGAAGCACTGTGAAACAACAATGCATGTGAGTGCACGTAGCGGGTCGGTGACGTCATGAACCAGGCCATAAAGGGGTGCTGGAAACCGGAACCGGCAGCTTTGAGTGTCTTCAGCGTGCTGTGTTGATTGTGTTGTGTTGCTGGTGTGCACATTCTTCCCTAGTCTAGTTTAAAAGAAAAGGGACTTCCTTCTTATATTTGGCGAACAAGCTGTGTGTTTTCTCTGCCCGCGATTACACACAGGGATCTGCTCACAGCTCACGGCTGTAGCAGATCGTATACTTATATACGATACTTATATCGTATACTTATACATTCCTCTTTTGTGATTCATAATATATTGAATGTGTCATGTCATGTTTTGTTTATCGCACTATGCACCTTCTATATATTAGTACTGTTATGATCATGTGCCTTTTTTGCATTTTTACAGATATGTCAGCTGTTGCCAACTTTTTGTAATATTGTTCATATTAACATAGCTCTACTTAATTTTCTTAATTTCTGTTTATATGTAAACCTCAAAAATCATTAATAAATTTCCTCTCATCCATAATCGGAAACACGCTTCCATTTTTACCAGTACTCAACCTGAACCTTTTGAGCGCCGCCAGCACATCTCTTAAGCAATTCATTAATCGTGTTTTAAGATTTTCTCATATTGTGTCCTCCCACACTTTGCCTACAAGCATAAGGCACTATTTTCATTTTCAGATATTTGTTTCTCAATCCCAAAATTTGTCAAAAAGTTTGAATATTTGTGAACTTGTGAACAAATCAAATGTGCAGGATCTCCCTGCCATGTATAATCACTGAAACTGCAGAACTGTGTCAATGTGTCAATGGCAAGTAAAACAGTCAAAAAGCCACAACTTTTTGCTGAAAGAGCAAAGACGGTAACAAGAACTACTCTTGCAGATAGTTTTCACCCTCTTTTTAGCCAGTTTGAGGCCTTGAAGTTGTTTAAGTGGTCTTTCAACTCAACTTAAAAAATTACTGACAAATCAGATTAACTATTTTTATGTACTGTAATATTAAATTTTTCTGTGTTTTGTTCTTGCTTACTTAACAATGCCTGTTTATCTATTTTATGTGCTGGTGGGCAATAAAGATATACAATACAATTTGTTGATGTTTTAATTAGACATTAGTATAATTAAAAGGAATGATGGTAGTTAATAGTGTCTCAATCGCCTGTTTAGCTGAGCCATCCATGGAAGAAACAAAACAAGCACTCAAAATTTATGAAAGAGTATCACTTGAATGATATTAGATGTTTAGTTAATTGAATATGATATATAAAACATCTGCATTGTGTTTGTAAAAGGTGTTTTTATGCATGTTTTGGTCTGAGTTTGTTATATTTACACCGTTTTGTCCAGCAGGAGTCGCCAGCGTGCGGAGATTCGAAACAGTGAATCGTTTTAATGAAGCATTGGTTCAATTGAGTCAATTGATCCAAATCTTTGAGAAGCTTCGTTTCTCCAATGTCGGCCTAGGACATAGGATTGGGTCAACAGAATATAGTCTCGTATCATTTTTGTTGTTAAGGGTTTTCATTTATTTACTCTCTCGCTGTCTCAACGCTTCACACCCCCGTCCAGTTGGGAGCGGTAAAATCCAAATTTATCTGGTTTACCAAACGAGAAGAAGACGACGAGCACGAGGAAAACGCTACTTTCGGTTTAACTAGTTTTTCGTTTTTACATATCGCCCACACCGGAACAAAAACAACCGCTAAAATAACTTGTATGCGTAAACATGTGCATTTATTACTTGAAAATATTTTTTTTACTCTTATGGACCGCAGTCAGTTCAGTTTTGTTCGTGAAAGGTAAGACGTGTTTTTTGTGTGTGTGTGCGCTATTTTAATTGTTTTATTTTCTTCCCTATTTTAATTGTTCTCATCATATCAGGAACATGTTCCACTTTCTGTAATGCTCTTGATACAATCTCTGCTGCTCTGTTCGAAATAAGAGAAGAATGTGTTTGCCCTAAGCAATTCAGAAAATGCAACTCTGACACAATCTTCCATAAGAGATTAAATAAAGCAAGTTAACAGTACAGCATATTCATAAAATGAAACAATAAATTGAGAATTTATTCCAAAACTAACTAGCGTAGCTGCTGTTCATAACCTCTCAAAAAAGAAAATCATTTGAGTTCAATCTGATAGAGTATAAGGTCTGAGATGCATTATGTGAATGCTTGGCTAAAGGATGTCTAATCTAAATTTAAACTAGACTAAAGATGAAAGGATGTGACTGGGCACCGAGCAGAACCAGTATATATTCCAGAGTTTAGGAGCCAAATGCAAATGGCCTAATCCGGAGCCTAAACTACATAAATTTAAAAATGTATGGCCTGAAAGCCCAGTATGCGGCTCTATGTGCATTATATATTAGTTTGTTCATAAAGAATACAACAAGTAAAAAGGGTGTACATTTTGGATTTTGCTATTAGCTCTACTATAATGAGCTTGTGCACTGAAATGAGCTGAAGGTGCAATATCCACTCGGTATGTTTTGTTCCAAATTAAACATTCAAATATGCCAATATTTATTTTGCCACTAGATCAAAACACACTTTATTAATCCACTTATTTAACGCAGCTGTACATGTGACTGAGAAATGCTTCAGGACGCCTCGCGTCATTTAAAGGGGCAAGGCTGGTGTCAAAAGGTTACAAATAAGTAGCTGAATTTAGCCTCATCAGTCACTTTCAGGGACAGAAAAGTGTCGTGTTCATAGTGCTGTCTTGTATGTTTTTGTCCTATAGTCCCAAAGAACTGATATCTGTTCATTTCTTCTTCAGGCGTGTTTGGTGTTTATGAAGTGTCAGTGATGGAGGGAGATTCAGTCACTCTGAACACCAGTTTTCATATAAACCAGCTTAGTAAAACTAAATGTTTTTTTGATAACACTCGCATCGCTCAAATTAATAGCGATCTCAGTTTCATCTGTACAGATGTTCAGTGTAATGAAGGAACTGAGAGATTCACAGGCAGACTGAAGCTGGATCATCAGACTGGATCTCTGACCATCATGAACATCAGCAGTCTGGACTGTGGACTTTATAAGCTCGATCTTTTCATCAGCAGCAGCAGCATGATTGAAAAAACCTTCAATATCAGTGTTTGTGGTGAGTCGTTTCATCAGTGTTGAGCTTGTTACTCAAAATAAAATATTCTCATTATTAGTTACATCTTTCAAAAGTAATATTACTTTACTCATTACTCCTGACCAACAGTAATTAGTTACACTACTAGTTACATTACTTTTCCGTTACACTCCCACAAAATTGGTGATTGCATCATTTTTGCAGCTTGTGAATCCATGAAAGTTTGAATGTAAAAAAATAATTACAGTGGACAACTAAAAAGGCACGTGGCAACAATTAAGTGAAATTCTATTACAATGATTAATATACTTTTTACAAGCATGCTTTTTGCTTATGAATAGTTTTTCACTACTCACATTTGAAGTGGTGATTAAATCTCAGACAGTCAATCTTTCCTCCATGTCATCAGAATCACCTGTCTTGTCATCAATCATCTCGTTAGTCTCGTCAGCTGTGTCCATTCCCCTAATCATCCTCCGTGTATTTAATCCTTGTATTTCTCTGTCAACTAGTGATGGGAAAATGAGGCTTCCTGAACCACTGAGGCTTTCCAGCCCATTGGTTCACCAAAAGGTTCATTTACCTGAAGCCTCATGAAACAGTGTTCTCCCTGCTGTGCAAAGCAATGTATCGCACACAAATCTATTCATCCTGAGCAAACAAATCGTCATGGAGTGGGCACACACTTTTCTATTGCCTGTGTATTAAATGAAGTATTTTACTCTGCTTGTATTAACCTATGCACACACAACTCACACAACTTTGTGTTCAACTATTCAGTAGTTCTTTGGGTTAGTGATAACAGTGAATGCCCCAAATGATTATAAATTATTGTGAGTGCACAATGATATTATATATATTATTATATATATATATTGCAATAATATTATCAATATTGCAGTGCTGATTGGGAGTACAATAGCGCAGTGCTTATGGGACTGGAATTGTGGAACAGCAAACTGCAACAGGGATGACACCCAAACACCCTTTCACAGGGCATCGATGATGCTGGACAACATGAGAACGTTTGCACTAGACCAACTTTCTAAGCTTTCCCTAATACAGTCTAGTCTTATAATAATAATATTAATAGCAATATTATATATAATAATAACACTACTACTAATATAGGCTATGCATATATAGGACAGGAGAGAACCTTATTGGCTAAACTGAACCATAATTAAAATGTCAACCTTACATATTATACTTTATTGTAACGTTCGTTTTAATGTAAAAAATAATAAAATAACATTTCTAGTCAAAAAATAAAAACCCGCCAGTTGCATCAAAAACCAGCCCAAATTTTTATCAACCAGCCCAATGCATTTCCCCGGTCGGACGTGACCAAAAGGAGCCCAATTGGGCGAGAACCCGCTCAATCTGGCAACACAGCACATGAGGCGCGAGGTTTTGAACCACCTTTATCCGGAAGCGATACTCAGAATGAAGCAATGACGTATTCAACAGAAACCGAGGCCTCATTTGTCATCGTCACGTGATTTTCGCGGAAACGATACAAGCCTCGAATCGGGGCTTCATTTGGAACGCCCCTTTTTGCTCGACACAAGCTCCGGAGCCTCGCTTCAGATGTCCCATCACTACTGTCAACGTCCGTTCTCGTTTATAATGCGTAGTGTGAATCTTTGTATTGTTGGTGATGTTAAATTATGTACCCTTCGTCTTCTGGCCTTCATGTTGCACACCTGACAACTAGTTACTAGGGAGAGCAATATTGTTACAGTGGAGTTCACTTATCTTGAGTCACGGTTAACTCGCCAATACTATTGTCAATGTTTTTGAAGTGGAACCGCCAAACTCCCTATTTGTCTTATTTTCTTGTGGGTTATGTTGATTCTGTTATGTTGCCGAATCCTAGTATCTCGAGCAAAAACAAGGCACATATACTCCACTTCACATGGTTCTCGTGACAGAGTTGCGCTGAGTTTGCGTTGCACGTGAATCGCGGTCAGTGTTACCAACTTGGCGCCTTTGATGATTGAAATATATTTAGCGAGTTTTCAGACCGCTCTAGCACAAATTTTCAAAAAAGCGACTAGTGATAAATCTAACGACTTTATCTGGAGTTATTGGAGACTTTTGGAGACTCTCTGAAGTGAAAGCATATATCGTTCTTACTCTTCTCAACGAGCAGCGAGAGCTGCCACATCCCCATCCCAAAGCACTCACAGGCGGCCCTGAACTCCAAGGCTGGTTAAAGCCGTTTATTGGTGTTAATACGCAGGCATACGTGTTGAGAAAACAAGAACGCAAGAAAGTATGCAATTAGTACAGCCACACAACGCGCACGCACACACACAAACAGATCCCTGCTTCTGTTCTGACACGGTCTGCTCAGCGCCGCTGCGGATTGAAGGTTATTAAAAGACGAGACAAAGCCGAATTTGTTGAGAAAGCACATTAGACAGGCAGAACGCAAGTATGCGTGCAATCTAGTACAGCGTGATGACCTCACCAATATGTTATGATTGTTTACGCTGTGAGCGAAATTGTGTTTGCAATGTTGGAGAATATAATTAAAGGTTTGTATGGAGAATGGAAGGTGTTTTTATTGTATTCTGGTAAATCTCTGCTGTTAGTTGGTGCACATATGCCTTTTGTTGTTAGCAAACATATACAGTGTATGTACATTTTTATAGCATGCTGATCACTTCATCAAATAAATCACCATATTGGCTGTTGGTTATCTCGATCATCGGTTATCTCTACGCTTTTTTGCAACCCCCGAGGCCGTCGACATAACCGTATTCCACTGTACTTACATTTTATTAGTAATCAGTTACACTACTAGTTACCAGGGAAAGTGATATTATTTATAACATTTAATGAATGTTGAAAAGCAGCTTATCTGTTTAAATCACACAATTTTATCTCTCGGAGCAGTGCTATTCTGCTGTTGTTCTGATGGGGACGACAGTTTCTCATCATACTGTTTCTAATAATAGTTTTTCATATCTTTTCAGGCCTTGAAATTCGTTGCGAAAAGGGCACTGCCAAGTTGCCTTAGAAATTATAGAAATTTAAAGGGCACCAAGGCATTTTTTGTTGTCTAATAAAGGCACAAAGGCAATATTGAAAACGTCACAAGGGCATTAAGGCAATTTACGTTTTATGTACATTAGCATAATGTTTGCTACTTTTTTTGTTGTCCGTTTCATACTCATCAATATCACAGAAAATTCATTTAAGTTACACCCTATAGAATGCCAAACAATTATCTATGATGATTTAACACTTTTCTTGTGATTGGTACAGAGTTGAATAGTTAACATACTACGAGTAATAGCTCTTTTTAAGTAATAGCTCTTTTTCTATTGCGCTCATTGTCTATTGACAAATCCATGAAGAATTCTTAAGATTGGGTCAAATATAGGGCTACATCTAAAATATCTCAGACACTCTGCACACAATCACTGACGTTGTCATGGCGACGTCAGTGGAGACATTATAAGAAGCTCCTTGTAAAATGTACAGAGTAATGCTCGTTTTTTTTCACTTACTGCTAAAGTTGATATTTGGATTGTAGGATGATGATAATGATTGTAATTTCTAAAAGTGAATCGCCATAAGATTCAGCCTTACCTGAAAAATGAAGATAGCTTTTTACATTTAGGAGCCCCAGCCTCTAAATCACTTTTCTTTCGTTTAGCTGCGCGTTCTTTCTGCGGCATCTCTGTGCTTGACAAAATTAGAAATCGTACAGTGACCTTGACACACAAGTCACCAAAACGCGCGTGCAGATCGTAGTTCATGATGTTATTTTGGAGTACCGTATTTTCCCGCATATATCCCGCGGGTTATACGAGATTTTACAAACCCCCCGGGGGGGGGGGGGGGGGGGGGGGTGCGGGATATATAAGGGTGCGGACTATATCATTATTACACGTAATAATATTTCAATATAAAAAAAAAATTGCGGTATTTTCTTTCTGTTTTTGTTTCTTGCACGGGTTGTCTGGCCTCTGTACTGTCAGTCTTACAGCTGGCGCTGATAGGCTGTCTGACCTGTTAATCATGCAAGACGACGTCATTGGCTGTGCTGCCATGATAGTGTGCTCTTCTGATCCGATCAACACGCTTCCAGGGGGAAAGACTGCTCTTTCTTTTTCTTCTGATTTTGACTTGTGTTTGTTTACACAATCCCTTTCACTTGTAAAGGATATGGGGCAAAAGGCATTTCTGAAAAAGGGCAAGGCAATGTTGCCGTCGATTTCATAAAAATGATAGGGGCAGTTCGGCAAACATGAAATACAGTGGAGTTCACTTATCTCGAGTCACGGTTTACATTTACATTTACATTTACATTTACTCATTTAGCAGACGCTTTTATCCAAAGCGACTTACAATTTGAGGAATATAGAAGCAATTTGTCCAAAGGATACAAAAACACATAAGAGCGCTTACAATACAAAGTTTCAAACATTCTGAATACAAGTAGCACAAGCATGGAGAGTAGAGAAAAGGGATTTTTTTTGTTTTTTTTTTTTGTGAGTGCATGTGTGTGTCATGTTAGGTGCTCATGGAAGAGATGCGTTTTTAGTAGTTTTTTAAACCTCGACAGGGAATCTGCATTCCGGATGAGGGCAGGGAGTGTGTTCCACCAGCCAGGGGTGGTAAATGAAAATGTTCTTGTGATCGTTCTTTTTCCTCTCTGTGATGGAACCACGAGTCGCCGCTCGTTGATCGATCGAAGGTTTCTGGTCGGTGTGTAGAGTTGTACCAATGAGTGGAAGTATGAAGGTGCTGAGTTTGTGTAAGTTTTGTATGCAAGAGTCAGTGCTTTGAATTTGATGCGTGCTGCGAGAGGGAGCCAGTGTAGTGAGATGAAGAGTGGTGTGACATGAGTCCTTTTCGGTTGGTTGAAGACCAGACGAGCTGCTGCATTCTGGATCAGTTGTAGGGGTTTGATTGCATTTGCAGGAAGCCCAACCAGAAGAGCGTTGCAGTAGTCCAGTCTGGAAATGACCATGGCCTGCACCAGAAGTTGCGTAGCTTGCTCAGTGAGGAATGGCCTGATCCTTCTAATGTTGTACAGTGCAAACCTGCATGATCGAGCCGTCTTTGCAATGTGGTCCTTGAAAGTCAGCTGGTCCTCAAAGATCACTCCAAGATTTCTGACAGACTTTGAAGGGGTTATCGTGGTAGCACCGTTCTGGATAGTGAAGTCATGCTGTCGGGTTGGATCGGCAGGAAAGACTAAAAGCTCTGTCTTTGCCAGGTTGAGCTGCAGATGATGCTCTTTCATCCATGTCGAGATGTCCGCTAGGCAGCTTGTGATTCTCGCAGCCACCGTTGGATCATCTGGTTGAAATGATATGTAGAGCTGAGTGTCATCTGCGTAGCAGTGATAGGAGAAGCCGTGTGCCTCTATGATGGGACCCAGTGATGTGGTGTACATGGAGAAGAGAAGTGGTCCAAGAACTGAGCCCTGTGGAACACCGGTGATCAGTTGACATTCTTTGGAGACCTCCCCGCACCATGCCACCCTGAAGGACCTATCCGTGAGATAGGATTCAAACCACTGAAGGGGAGTTCCGGTGATGCCCAATGACGAGAGGGTAGATAAAAGGATTTGGTGATTAACAGTGTCAAAGGCAGCAGAAAGATCCAAAAGAATGAGAACTGACGATTTTGAATCAGCTTTTGCACTCCTTAGAGCTTCCGTGACAGATAGTAATGCCGTCTCGGTTGAATGGCCCTTCTTGAAGCCAGACTGGTTGATGTCCAACCGGTCATTCTGAGACAGAAAAGAAAATACTTGGTCAAAAACAACACGTTCAAGAGTTTTAGATATGAATGGAAGGAGAGAGACAGGTCTGTAATTATCAACGAGTGATGCGTTCAATGTGGGTTTTTTGAGCAGTGGGGTTACCCGAGCCTGCTTGAACGCGGTGGGGAAGGTTCCCGTGTGAAGGGATGTGTTGATGATGTGAGTAAGTGCTGGTAAGATTGTAGGAGAGATGGCTTGTAGAAGGTGTGAGGGGATTGGGTCTAAAGGGCAGGTGGTTGGATGGCTGGAAAGGAGAAGTTTAGATACGTCTACCTCAGTGAGTGGAGAGAAGGTTGAGAGAGTGTTTCTGGTTTCAGAGGGCAGTGTAAATTCGTCTGTGAGTGGAGGTGAGAACTGGCTACTGATAGTTGCAGTTTTGTTAATAAAGAAATGGGCAAAATCATTTGCAGTTAAAGAGGTAGAGGGAGGTGGTGGAGGGGGAGAGAGTAGCGAGTTGAATGTTTTGAAAAGTGCATGCATGTTGGAAGTGCTGTTGATCTTTGTGTGGAAGTGTAAAGATTTAGCAGTATGGACGTCAGTAGAAAATGTAGAGAGAAGAGATTTATACAAACTCAGGTCAGATGGGTCCTTTGACTTGCGCCATTTTCTCTCAGCTGCCCTTAGCTTGGCCCTGTGTTCACGAAGAACATCAGTTAGCCAGGGGCTAGAGGGAGTAGCACGTGATGACCTGGAAGAGAGTGGACAGATATTATCTAGGCAAGACGTTAGAGTAGAACATAAGGTATCTGTTGCTGTATTCGCATCCAGAGTTGAGAACTGTTTGTGAGAGGGAAGAGAGGATGAGACGATAGAGGAGAATTGAGAAGGAGAGAGAGAGCGCAGGTTACGCCTGAAAGTGACTGGAAGAGGGGTTGGTGTTGCAGGATTAGTAAGATGCATATGAAATGTAATGAAAGAGTGGTCAGAAACATGCAGTGGTTTAACTAGAGTGTTGTCTGTGGTGCAGTTGCGTGTGTAGATCAAGTCGAGTTGATTGCCCGACTTGTGAGTACCTGTGGTGATGAGTCGGTTGAGGTCAAATGAGGCTAGGAGAGAGAGGAAGTCTGTAGCGCAAGGCTTCTCCAAATGTATGTTGAAGTCACCAAAGACGACCAGCGGAGTGCCATCTTCAGGAAATGAGGACAGCAGCATGTCCATCTCCTCAACAAAGGTGCCCAGCTGACCTGGAGGGCGATAGATTACAACAAAGTGGATTATTGCAGGAGATGAAACTGTAATGGAGTGAAATTCGAACGAATTGTACATGCATAAGGAGGAGTGAGTAGAGTATGTCCAGTTGTTAGAAATGAGGAGACCTGTGCCCCCACCCCTACCAGACTGGCGAGGAGTGTGGGAGAAAGAGAAATTGTTAGAGAGAGCAGCGGGGGTTGCTGAGTCCTCTGGACGAATCCATGTCTCAGTCAAACCTAGGATATTAAGAGCAGAGTTAGTAGCAAAGGCTGGGATAAAGGTAGCCTTATTGACTGCTGACTGACAGTTCCAGAGACCTACAGAGATGGAGAGAGGTGCATTAGAGGAAGGAACAGAATGCAGGTTGTTAATGTTGCGCCACCTTCGGCGAGTGTTAACAGAGCGACGTTGAGAGACGACAGGAATATACTGAAAGCACATGATAGCAGAGAAAGTGTAGTGTGAAAGTAAGAAAAAGGGAATAGAAATATTAGACAGACTTGCTGGTGTCGTTGCTCGGTGGAGTCGCGCAGGTAGAGTCGAACGTCTTTACACTCGTCTGTCTTCACACGAGGACGCTGAAACGCTTCCGCTGACGCTTCCGCGACAGCGTGCGCAGCAGCTAATTATCCTGTTTCGGTGAAAACAGCCAAATGCCACGCCCACAGCTCCGCGTTGCGTTAGAAGTGCAATAGAAGGCAAAAACACACGAGGTAGAAAAACTGTTTTGACCGAAACTAACACGCCGAGTCGCCACGCGGTAAACAAACAAACAATAGCAGTACAGTTACCACAGTTACCAAAGATTACTCCTTGCTAATGACTACTGATTCGCAGAATGAAACCAAAACAAAGTATGTAAACAAGACTCACGTGTTCTCTCTCAGCTGGCAAACGCTTCTCCTAATATTTCTCCTAGTTACACGAGTTTATATTTGCTCACGGGCGCCAAATGCCACGCCCACAGCTCCGCGTTGCGTTAGAAGTGCAATAGAAGGCAAAAACACACGAGGTAGAAAAACTGTTTTGACCGAAACTAACACGCCGAGTCGCCACGCGGTAAACAAACAAACAATAGCAGTACAGTTACCACAGTTACCAAAGATTACTCCTTGCTAATGACTACTGATTCGCAGAATGAAACCAAAACAAAGTATGTAAACAAGACTCACGTGTTCTCTCTCAGCTGGCAAACGCTTCTCCTAATATTTCTCCTAGTTACACGAGTTTATATTTGCTCACGGGCGCCAAATGCCACGCCCACAGCTCCGCGTTGCGTTAGAAGTGCAATAGAAGGCAAAAACACACGAGGTAGAAAAACTGTTTTGACCGAAACTAACACGCCGAGTCGCCACGCGGTAAACAAACAAACAATAGCAGTACAGTTACCACAGTTACCAAAGATTACTCCTTGCTAATGACTACTGATTCGCAGAATGAAACCAAAACAAAGTATGTAAACAAGACTCACGTGTTCTCTCTCAGCTGGCAAACGCTTCTCCTAATATTTCTCCTAGTTACACGAGTTTATATTTGCTCACGGGCGCCAAATGCCACGCCCACAGCTCCGCGTTGCGTTAGAAGTGCAATAGAAGGCAAAAACACACGAGGTAGAAAAACTGTTTTGACCGAAACTAACACGCCGAGTCGCCACGCGGTAAACAAACAAACAATAGCAGTACAGTTACCACAGTTACCAAAGATTACTCCTTGCTAATGACTACTGATTCGCAGACAAAACAAAGTATGTAAACAAGACTCACGTGTTCTCTCTCAGCTGGCAAACGCTTCTCCTAATATTTCTCCTAGTTACACGAGTTTATATTTGCTCACGGGCGCCAAATGCCACGCCCACAGCTCCGCGTTGCGTTAGAAGTGCAATAGAAGGCAAAAACACACGAGGTAGAAAAACTGTTTTGACCGAAACTAACACGCCGAGTCGCCACGCGGTAAACAAACAAACAATAGCAGTACAGTTACCACAGTTACCAAAGATTACTCCTTGCTAATGACTACTGATTCGCAGAATGAAACCAAAACAAAGTATGTAAACAAGACTCACGTGTTCTCTCTCAGCTGGCAAACGCTTCTCCTAATATTTCTCCTAGTTACACGAGTTTATATTTGCTCACGGGCGCCAAATGCCACGCCCACAGCTCCGCGTTGCGTTAGAAGTGCAATAGAAGGCAAAAACACACGAGGTAGAAAAACTGTTTTGACCGAAACTAACACGCCGAGTCGCCACGCGGTAAACAAACAAACAATAGCAGTACAGTTACCACAGTTACCAAAGATTACTCCTTGCTAATGACTACTGATTCGCAGAATGAAACCAAAACAAAGTATGTAAACAAGACTCACGTGTTCTCTCTCAGCTGGCAAACGCTTCTCCTAATATTTCTCCTAGTTACACGAGTTTATATTTGCTCACGGGCGCCAAATGCCACGCCCACAGCTCCGCGTTGCGTTAGAAGTGCAATAGAAGGCAAAAACACACGAGGTAGAAAAACTGTTTTGACCGAAACTAACACGCCGAGTCGCCACGCGGTAAACAAACAAACAATAGCAGTACAGTTACCACAGTTACCAAAGATTACTCCTTGCTAATGACTACTGATTCGCAGAATGAAACCAAAACAAAGTATGTAAACAAGACTCACGTGTTCTCTCTCAGCTGGCAAACGCTTCTCCTAATATTTCTCCTAGTTACACGAGTTTATATTTGCTCACGGGCGCCAAATGCCACGCCCACAGCTCCGCGTTGCGTTAGAAGTGCAATAGAAGGCAAAAACACACGAGGTAGAAAAACTGTTTTGACCGAAACTAACACGCCGAGTCGCCACGCGGTAAACAAACAAACAATAGCAGTACAGTTACCACAGTTACCAAAGATTACTCCTTGCTAATGACTACTGATTCGCAGAATGAAACCAAAACAAAGTATGTAAACAAGACTCACGTGTTCTCTCTCAGCTGGCAAACGCTTCTCCTAATATTTCTCCTAGTTACACGAGTTTATATTTGCTCACGGGCGCCAAATGCCACGCCCACAGCTCCGCGTTGCGTTAGAAGTGCAATAGAAGGCAAAAACACACGAGGTAGAAAAACTGTTTTGACCGAAACTAACACGCCGAGTCGCCACGCGGTAAACAAACAAACAATAGCAGTACAGTTACCACAGTTACCAAAGATTACTCCTTGCTAATGACTACTGATTCGCAGAATGAAACCAAAACAAAGTATGTAAACAAGACTCACGTGTTCTCTCTCAGCTGGCAAACGCTTCTCCTAATATTTCTCCTAGTTACACGAGTTTATATTTGCTCACGGGCGCCAAATGCCACGCCCACAGCTCCGCGTTGCGTTAGAAGTGCAATAGAAGGCAAAAACACACGAGGTAGAAAAACTGTTTTGACCGAAACTAACACGCCGAGTCGCCACGCGGTAAACAAACAAACAATAGCAGTACAGTTACCACAGTTACCAAAGATTACTCCTTGCTAATGACTACTGATTCGCAGAATGAAACCAAAACAAAGTATGTAAACAAGACTCACGTGTTCTCTCTCAGCTGGCAAACGCTTCTCCTAATATTTCTCCTAGTTACACGAGTTTATATTTGCTCACGGGCGCCAAATGCCACGCCCACAGCTCCGCGTTGCGTTAGAAGTGCAATAGAAGGCAAAAACACACGAGGTAGAAAAACTGTTTTGACCGAAACTAACACGCCGAGTCGCCACGCGGTAAACAAACAAACAATAGCAGTACAGTTACCACAGTTACCAAAGATTACTCCTTGCTAATGACTACTGATTCGCAGAATGAAACCAAAACAAAGTATGTAAACAAGACTCACGTGTTCTCTCTCAGCTGGCAAACGCTTCTCCTAATATTTCTCCTAGTTACACGAGTTTATATTTGCTCACGGGCGCCAAATGCCACGCCCACAGCTCCGCGTTGCGTTAGAAGTGCAATAGAAGGCAAAAACACACGAGGTAGAAAAACTGTTTTGACCGAAACTAACACGCCGAGTCGCCACGCGGTAAACAAACAAACAATAGCAGTACAGTTACCACAGTTACCAAAGATTACTCCTTGCTAATGACTACTGATTCGCAGAATGAAACCAAAACAAAGTATGTAAACAAGACTCACGTGTTCTCTCTCAGCTGGCAAACGCTTCTCCTAATATTTCTCCTAGTTACACGAGTTTATATTTGCTCACGGGCGCCAAATGCCACGCCCACAGCTCCGCGTTGCGTTAGAAGTGCAATAGAAGGCAAAAACACACGAGGTAGAAAAACTGTTTTGACCGAAACTAACACGCCGAGTCGCCACGCGGTAAACAAACAAACAATAGCAGTACAGTTACCACAGTTACCAAAGATTACTCCTTGCTAATGACTACTGATTCGCAGAATGAAACCAAAACAAAGTATGTAAACAAGACTCACGTGTTCTCTCTCAGCTGGCAAACGCTTCTCCTAATATTTCTCCTAGTTACACGAGTTTATATTTGCTCACGGGCGCCAAATGCCACGCCCACAGCTCCGCGTTGCGTTAGAAGTGCAATAGAAGGCAAAAACACACGAGGTAGAAAAACTGTTTTGACCGAAACTAACACGCCGAGTCGCCACGCGGTAAACAAACAAACAATAGCAGTACAGTTACCACAGTTACCAAAGATTACTCCTTGCTAATGACTACTGATTCGCAGAATGAAACCAAAACAAAGTATGTAAACAAGACTCACGTGTTCTCTCTCAGCTGGCAAACGCTTCTCCTAATATTTCTCCTAGTTACACGAGTTTATATTTGCTCACGGGCGCCAAATGCCACGCCCACAGCTCCGCGTTGCGTTAGAAGTGCAATAGAAGGCAAAAACACACGAGGTAGAAAAACTGTTTTGACCGAAACTAACACGCCGAGTCGCCACGCGGTAAACAAACAAACAATAGCAGTACAGTTACCACAGTTACCAAAGATTACTCCTTGCTAATGACTACTGATTCGCAGAATGAAACCAAAACAAAGTATGTAAACAAGACTCACGTGTTCTCTCTCAGCTGGCAAACGCTTCTCCTAATATTTCTCCTAGTTACACGAGTTTATATTTGCTCACGGGCGCCAAATGCCACGCCCACAGCTCCGCGTTGCGTTAGAAGTGCAATAGAAGGCAAAAACACACGAGGTAGAAAAACTGTTTTGACCGAAACTAACACGCCGAGTCGCCACGCGGTAAACAAACAAACAATAGCAGTACAGTTACCACAGTTACCAAAGATTACTCCTTGCTAATGACTACTGATTCGCAGAATGAAACCAAAACAAAGTATGTAAACAAGACTCACGTGTTCTCTCTCAGCTGGCAAACGCTTCTCCTAATATTTCTCCTAGTTACACGAGTTTATATTTGCTCACGGGCGCCAAATGCCACGCCCACAGCTCCGCGTTGCGTTAGAAGTGCAATAGAAGGCAAAAACACACGAGGTAGAAAAACTGTTTTGACCGAAACTAACACGCCGAGTCGCCACGCGGTAAACAAACAAACAATAGCAGTACAGTTACCACAGTTACCAAAGATTACTCCTTGCTAATGACTACTGATTCGCAGAATGAAACCAAAACAAAGTATGTAAACAAGACTCACGTGTTCTCTCTCAGCTGGCAAACGCTTCTCCTAATATTTCTCCTAGTTACACGAGTTTATATTTGCTCACGGGCGCCAAATGCCACGCCCACAGCTCCGCGTTGCGTTAGAAGTGCAATAGAAGGCAAAAACACACGAGGTAGAAAAACTGTTTTGACCGAAACTAACACGCCGAGTCGCCACGCGGTAAACAAACAAACAATAGCAGTACAGTTACCACAGTTACCAAAGATTACTCCTTGCTAATGACTACTGATTCGCAGAATGAAACCAAAACAAAGTATGTAAACAAGACTCACGTGTTCTCTCTCAGCTGGCAAACGCTTCTCCTAATATTTCTCCTAGTTACACGAGTTTATATTTGCTCACGGGCGCCAAATGCCACGCCCACAGCTCCGCGTTGCGTTAGAAGTGCAATAGAAGGCAAAAACACACGAGGTAGAAAAACTGTTTTGACCGAAACTAACACGCCGAGTCGCCACGCGGTAAACAAACAAACAATAGCAGTACAGTTACCACAGTTACCAAAGATTACTCCTTGCTAATGACTACTGATTCGCAGAATGAAACCAAAACAAAGTATGTAAACAAGACTCACGTGTTCTCTCTCAGCTGGCAAACGCTTCTCCTAATATTTCTCCTAGTTACACGAGTTTATATTTGCTCACGGGCGCCAAATGCCACGCCCACAGCTCCGCGTTGCGTTAGAAGTGCAATAGAAGGCAAAAACACACGAGGTAGAAAAACTGTTTTGACCGAAACTAACACGCCGAGTCGCCACGCGGTAAACAAACAAACAATAGCAGTACAGTTACCACAGTTACCAAAGATTACTCCTTGCTAATGACTACTGATTCGCAGAATGAAACCAAAACAAAGTATGTAAACAAGACTCACGTGTTCTCTCTCAGCTGGCAAACGCTTCTCCTAATATTTCTCCTAGTTACACGAGTTTATATTTGCTCACGGGCGCCAAATGCCACGCCCACAGCTCCGCGTTGCGTTAGAAGTGCAATAGAAGGCAAAAACACACGAGGTAGAAAAACTGTTTTGACCGAAACTAACACGCCGAGTCGCCACGCGGTAAACAAACAAACAATAGCAGTACAGTTACCACAGTTACCAAAGATTACTCCTTGCTAATGACTACTGATTCGCAGAATGAAACCAAAACAAAGTATGTAAACAAGACTCACGTGTTCTCTCTCAGCTGGCAAACGCTTCTCCTAATATTTCTCCTAGTTACACGAGTTTATATTTGCTCACGGGCGCCAAATGCCACGCCCACAGCTCCGCGTTGCGTTAGAAGTGCAATAGAAGGCAAAAACACACGAGGTAGAAAAACTGTTTTGACCGAAACTAACACGCCGAGTCGCCACGCGGTAAACAAACAAACAATAGCAGTACAGTTACCACAGTTACCAAAGATTACTCCTTGCTAATGACTACTGATTCGCAGAATGAAACCAAAACAAAGTATGTAAACAAGACTCACGTGTTCTCTCTCAGCTGGCAAACGCTTCTCCTAATATTTCTCCTAGTTACACGAGTTTATATTTGCTCACGGGCGCCAAATGCCACGCCCACAGCTCCGCGTTGCGTTAGAAGTGCAATAGAAGGCAAAAACACACGAGGTAGAAAAACTGTTTTGACCGAAACTAACACGCCGAGTCGCCACGCGGTAAACAAACAAACAATAGCAGTACAGTTACCACAGTTACCAAAGATTACTCCTTGCTAATGACTACTGATTCGCAGAATGAAACCAAAACAAAGTATGTAAACAAGACTCACGTGTTCTCTCTCAGCTGGCAAACGCTTCTCCTAATATTTCTCCTAGTTACACGAGTTTATATTTGCTCACGGGCGCCAAATGCCACGCCCACAGCTCCGCGTTGCGTTAGAAGTGCAATAGAAGGCAAAAACACACGAGGTAGAAAAACTGTTTTGACCGAAACTAACACGCCGAGTCGCCACGCGGTAAACAAACAAACAATAGCAGTACAGTTACCACAGTTACCAAAGATTACTCCTTGCTAATGACTACTGATTCGCAGAATGAAACCAAAACAAAGTATGTAAACAAGACTCACGTGTTCTCTCTCAGCTGGCAAACGCTTCTCCTAATATTTCTCCTAGTTACACGAGTTTATATTTGCTCACGGGCGCCAAATGCCACGCCCACAGCTCCGCGTTGCGTTAGAAGTGCAATAGAAGGCAAAAACACACGAGGTAGAAAAACTGTTTTGACCGAAACTAACACGCCGAGTCGCCACGCGGTAAACAAACAAACAATAGCAGTACAGTTACCACAGTTACCAAAGATTACTCCTTGCTAATGACTACTGATTCGCAGAATGAAACCAAAACAAAGTATGTAAACAAGACTCACGTGTTCTCTCTCAGCTGGCAAACGCTTCTCCTAATATTTCTCCTAGTTACACGAGTTTATATTTGCTCACGGGCGCCAAATGCCACGCCCACAGCTCCGCGTTGCGTTAGAAGTGCAATAGAAGGCAAAAACACACGAGGTAGAAAAACTGTTTTGACCGAAACTAACACGCCGAGTCGCCACGCGGTAAACAAACAAACAATAGCAGTACAGTTACCACAGTTACCAAAGATTACTCCTTGCTAATGACTACTGATTCGCAGAATGAAACCAAAACAAAGTATGTAAACAAGACTCACGTGTTCTCTCTCAGCTGGCAAACGCTTCTCCTAATATTTCTCCTAGTTACACGAGTTTATATTTGCTCACGGGCGCCAAATGCCACGCCCACAGCTCCGCGTTGCGTTAGAAGTGCAATAGAAGGCAAAAACACACGAGGTAGAAAAACTGTTTTGACCGAAACTAACACGCCGAGTCGCCACGCGGTAAACAAACAAACAATAGCAGTACAGTTACCACAGTTACCAAAGATTACTCCTTGCTAATGACTACTGATTCGCAGAATGAAACCAAAACAAAGTATGTAAACAAGACTCACGTGTTCTCTCTCAGCTGGCAAACGCTTCTCCTAATATTTCTCCTAGTTACACGAGTTTATATTTGCTCACGGGCGCCAAATGCCACGCCCACAGCTCCGCGTTGCGTTAGAAGTGCAATAGAAGGCAAAAACACACGAGGTAGAAAAACTGTTTTGACCGAAACTAACACGCCGAGTCGCCACGCGGTAAACAAACAAACAATAGCAGTACAGTTACCACAGTTACCAAAGATTACTCCTTGCTAATGACTACTGATTCGCAGAATGAAACCAAAACAAAGTATGTAAACAAGACTCACGTGTTCTCTCTCAGCTGGCAAACGCTTCTCCTAATATTTCTCCTAGTTACACGAGTTTATATTTGCTCACGGGCGCCAAATGCCACGCCCACAGCTCCGCGTTGCGTTAGAAGTGCAATAGAAGGCAAAAACACACGAGGTAGAAAAACTGTTTTGACCGAAACTAACACGCCGAGTCGCCACGCGGTAAACAAACAAACAATAGCAGTACAGTTACCACAGTTACCAAAGATTACTCCTTGCTAATGACTACTGATTCGCAGAATGAAACCAAAACAAAGTATGTAAACAAGACTCACGTGTTCTCTCTCAGCTGGCAAACGCTTCTCCTAATATTTCTCCTAGTTACACGAGTTTATATTTGCTCACGGGCGCCAAATGCCACGCCCACAGCTCCGCGTTGCGTTAGAAGTGCAATAGAAGGCAAAAACACACGAGGTAGAAAAACTGTTTTGACCGAAACTAACACGCCGAGTCGCCACGCGGTAAACAAACAAACAATAGCAGTACAGTTACCACAGTTACCAAAGATTACTCCTTGCTAATGACTACTGATTCGCAGAATGAAACCAAAACAAAGTATGTAAACAAGACTCACGTGTTCTCTCTCAGCTGGCAAACGCTTCTCCTAATATTTCTCCTAGTTACACGAGTTTATATTTGCTCACGGGCGCCAAATGCCACGCCCACAGCTCCGCGTTGCGTTAGAAGTGCAATAGAAGGCAAAAACACACGAGGTAGAAAAACTGTTTTGACCGAAACTAACACGCCGAGTCGCCACGCGGTAAACAAACAAACAATAGCAGTACAGTTACCACAGTTACCAAAGATTACTCCTTGCTAATGACTACTGATTCGCAGAATGAAACCAAAACAAAGTATGTAAACAAGACTCACGTGTTCTCTCTCAGCTGGCAAACGCTTCTCCTAATATTTCTCCTAGTTACACGAGTTTATATTTGCTCACGGGCGCCAAATGCCACGCCCACAGCTCCGCGTTGCGTTAGAAGTGCAATAGAAGGCAAAAACACACGAGGTAGAAAAACTGTTTTGACCGAAACTAACACGCCGAGTCGCCACGCGGTAAACAAACAAACAATAGCAGTACAGTTACCACAGTTACCAAAGATTACTCCTTGCTAATGACTACTGATTCGCAGAATGAAACCAAAACAAAGTATGTAAACAAGACTCACGTGTTCTCTCTCAGCTGGCAAACGCTTCTCCTAATATTTCTCCTAGTTACACGAGTTTATATTTGCTCACGGGCGCCAAATGCCACGCCCACAGCTCCGCGTTGCGTTAGAAGTGCAATAGAAGGCAAAAACACACGAGGTAGAAAAACTGTTTTGACCGAAACTAACACGCCGAGTCGCCACGCGGTAAACAAACAAACAATAGCAGTACAGTTACCACAGTTACCAAAGATTACTCCTTGCTAATGACTACTGATTCGCAGAATGAAACCAAAACAAAGTATGTAAACAAGACTCACGTGTTCTCTCTCAGCTGGCAAACGCTTCTCCTAATATTTCTCCTAGTTACACGAGTTTATATTTGCTCACGGGCGCCAAATGCCACGCCCACAGCTCCGCGTTGCGTTAGAAGTGCAATAGAAGGCAAAAACACACGAGGTAGAAAAACTGTTTTGACCGAAACTAACACGCCGAGTCGCCACGCGGTAAACAAACAAACAATAGCAGTACAGTTACCACAGTTACCAAAGATTACTCCTTGCTAATGACTACTGATTCGCAGAATGAAACCAAAACAAAGTATGTAAACAAGACTCACGTGTTCTCTCTCAGCTGGCAAACGCTTCTCCTAATATTTCTCCTAGTTACACGAGTTTATATTTGCTCACGGGCGCCAAATGCCACGCCCACAGCTCCGCGTTGCGTTAGAAGTGCAATAGAAGGCAAAAACACACGAGGTAGAAAAACTGTTTTGACCGAAACTAACACGCCGAGTCGCCACGCGGTAAACAAACAAACAATAGCAGTACAGTTACCACAGTTACCAAAGATTACTCCTTGCTAATGACTACTGATTCGCAGAATGAAACCAAAACAAAGTATGTAAACAAGACTCACGTGTTCTCTCTCAGCTGGCAAACGCTTCTCCTAATATTTCTCCTAGTTACACGAGTTTATATTTGCTCACGGGCGCCAAATGCCACGCCCACAGCTCCGCGTTGCGTTAGAAGTGCAATAGAAGGCAAAAACACACGAGGTAGAAAAACTGTTTTGACCGAAACTAACACGCCGAGTCGCCACGCGGTAAACAAACAAACAATAGCAGTACAGTTACCACAGTTACCAAAGATTACTCCTTGCTAATGACTACTGATTCGCAGAATGAAACCAAAACAAAGTATGTAAACAAGACTCACGTGTTCTCTCTCAGCTGGCAAACGCTTCTCCTAATATTTCTCCTAGTTACACGAGTTTATATTTGCTCACGGGCGCCAAATGCCACGCCCACAGCTCCGCGTTGCGTTAGAAGTGCAATAGAAGGCAAAAACACACGAGGTAGAAAAACTGTTTTGACCGAAACTAACACGCCGAGTCGCCACGCGGTAAACAAACAAACAATAGCAGTACAGTTACCACAGTTACCAAAGATTACTCCTTGCTAATGACTACTGATTCGCAGAATGAAACCAAAACAAAGTATGTAAACAAGACTCACGTGTTCTCTCTCAGCTGGCAAACGCTTCTCCTAATATTTCTCCTAGTTACACGAGTTTATATTTGCTCACGGGCGCCAAATGCCACGCCCACAGCTCCGCGTTGCGTTAGAAGTGCAATAGAAGGCAAAAACACACGAGGTAGAAAAACTGTTTTGACCGAAACTAACACGCCGAGTCGCCACGCGGTAAACAAACAAACAATAGCAGTACAGTTACCACAGTTACCAAAGATTACTCCTTGCTAATGACTACTGATTCGCAGAATGAAACCAAAACAAAGTATGTAAACAAGACTCACGTGTTCTCTCTCAGCTGGCAAACGCTTCTCCTAATATTTCTCCTAGTTACACGAGTTTATATTTGCTCACGGGCGCCAAATGCCACGCCCACAGCTCCGCGTTGCGTTAGAAGTGCAATAGAAGGCAAAAACACACGAGGTAGAAAAACTGTTTTGACCGAAACTAACACGCCGAGTCGCCACGCGGTAAACAAACAAACAATAGCAGTACAGTTACCACAGTTACCAAAGATTACTCCTTGCTAATGACTACTGATTCGCAGAATGAAACCAAAACAAAGTATGTAAACAAGACTCACGTGTTCTCTCTCAGCTGGCAAACGCTTCTCCTAATATTTCTCCTAGTTACACGAGTTTATATTTGCTCACGGGCGCCAAATGCCACGCCCACAGCTCCGCGTTGCGTTAGAAGTGCAATAGAAGGCAAAAACACACGAGGTAGAAAAACTGTTTTGACCGAAACTAACACGCCGAGTCGCCACGCGGTAAACAAACAAACAATAGCAGTACAGTTACCACAGTTACCAAAGATTACTCCTTGCTAATGACTACTGATTCGCAGAATGAAACCAAAACAAAGTATGTAAACAAGACTCACGTGTTCTCTCTCAGCTGGCAAACGCTTCTCCTAATATTTCTCCTAGTTACACGAGTTTATATTTGCTCACGGGCGCCAAATGCCACGCCCACAGCTCCGCGTTGCGTTAGAAGTGCAATAGAAGGCAAAAACACACGAGGTAGAAAAACTGTTTTGACCGAAACTAACACGCCGAGTCGCCACGCGGTAAACAAACAAACAATAGCAGTACAGTTACCACAGTTACCAAAGATTACTCCTTGCTAATGACTACTGATTCGCAGAATGAAACCAAAACAAAGTATGTAAACAAGACTCACGTGTTCTCTCTCAGCTGGCAAACGCTTCTCCTAATATTTCTCCTAGTTACACGAGTTTATATTTGCTCACGGGCGCCAAATGCCACGCCCACAGCTCCGCGTTGCGTTAGAAGTGCAATAGAAGGCAAAAACACACGAGGTAGAAAAACTGTTTTGACCGAAACTAACACGCCGAGTCGCCACGCGGTAAACAAACAAACAATAGCAGTACAGTTACCACAGTTACCAAAGATTACTCCTTGCTAATGACTACTGATTCGCAGAATGAAACCAAAACAAAGTATGTAAACAAGACTCACGTGTTCTCTCTCAGCTGGCAAACGCTTCTCCTAATATTTCTCCTAGTTACACGAGTTTATATTTGCTCACGGGCGCCAAATGCCACGCCCACAGCTCCGCGTTGCGTTAGAAGTGCAATAGAAGGCAAAAACACACGAGGTAGAAAAACTGTTTTGACCGAAACTAACACGCCGAGTCGCCACGCGGTAAACAAACAAACAATAGCAGTACAGTTACCACAGTTACCAAAGATTACTCCTTGCTAATGACTACTGATTCGCAGAATGAAACCAAAACAAAGTATGTAAACAAGACTCACGTGTTCTCTCTCAGCTGGCAAACGCTTCTCCTAATATTTCTCCTAGTTACACGAGTTTATATTTGCTCACGGGCGCCAAATGCCACGCCCACAGCTCCGCGTTGCGTTAGAAGTGCAATAGAAGGCAAAAACACACGAGGTAGAAAAACTGTTTTGACCGAAACTAACACGCCGAGTCGCCACGCGGTAAACAAACAAACAATAGCAGTACAGTTACCACAGTTACCAAAGATTACTCCTTGCTAATGACTACTGATTCGCAGAATGAAACCAAAACAAAGTATGTAAACAAGACTCACGTGTTCTCTCTCAGCTGGCAAACGCTTCTCCTAATATTTCTCCTAGTTACACGAGTTTATATTTGCTCACGGGCGCCAAATGCCACGCCCACAGCTCCGCGTTGCGTTAGAAGTGCAATAGAAGGCAAAAACACACGAGGTAGAAAAACTGTTTTGACCGAAACTAACACGCCGAGTCGCCACGCGGTAAACAAACAAACAATAGCAGTACAGTTACCACAGTTACCAAAGATTACTCCTTGCTAATGACTACTGATTCGCAGAATGAAACCAAAACAAAGTATGTAAACAAGACTCACGTGTTCTCTCTCAGCTGGCAAACGCTTCTCCTAATATTTCTCCTAGTTACACGAGTTTATATTTGCTCACGGGCGCCAAATGCCACGCCCACAGCTCCGCGTTGCGTTAGAAGTGCAATAGAAGGCAAAAACACACGAGGTAGAAAAACTGTTTTGACCGAAACTAACACGCCGAGTCGCCACGCGGTAAACAAACAAACAATAG